>CM021763.1:48743660-48827228 GCA_011075105.1 Heteronetta atricapilla | reverse complement strand
GGGGGGGGGGGGATCAAGAAGAGTAAATTAAGTTCATTGGGGGGGGGGGAGGGGGAAACAACAAGAGTAAATTAAGTTCAGTAGGCCTTGGCTTAGATTTGTTCATTGATTGGACATGTATGATGAGTAGCAAGTAACACTTTTGATCCTTTATGAAGGCTGTCTATTTTGCAATAAATTAATAAATATTGCTCTAGTAACCTACCAGTATTAGAAACATAAATTCTTAAAATTGGTGGTGACAGCTCAACTTGTTTGATTCTTGGAATACGATATTTCTACTAGCAAACATGGGATTTCCAAAATAAATTGTGAAAGCTTCCAGTGCTGTTTGAGACTTTTGGACAGCTTTCAAAGACAGAGAATGAATTAGTCTGAATAGGTGATCTTTTTGAGAATAAGAATGACCAATGACCTTCCATGAGAGTTTTATTCAAAACTTCTTCCTCTATTTTCTACTTTTTAAACAATAGCAGTATCAGATATAAACAATTTTTTTATAGTTGATATAATTGAAGGAGACAGGTATAGCATAATACTTTCATACTACATTTTACATTAAAAAAAAAAAAAAAAAAAAAAAAAAAAAAAAAAAGGAAAAATTTTACTATTTAGCTGTCCTCATTTTGGCTAGAATGGGGTTAATTTTCTTCCTAGGAGTGGTATGGTGCTGTGTTTTGGATTTAAGATGAAAACAGTGGTGATAACACACTGATGGTTTAGTTGTTGCAGGGCAGTGCTCTGCACTAAGGGAAAGACCTTTCCTGTTTCTTATGCTGCCCTGTAGCTGGGAGTGTGCAAGAAGATGGGAGGGGGGGGACAAGACCAGGACAGCTGACCCAAACTGGCCTAAGGGATGCCCCATAGTGATACCCACCATCACCCCAGTGGAGGAGTTGGCTGGGGGGCTGCCACTGTTTGGGGTCTGGCTGGACATTGGTTGGCTGGTGGTGAGCAATTGCATTGTGTACTGTATATTTGTTTAATCATTTTGTTATTTGTTGCTGTTATTGTTATTTTTTCTTATCAAACTGTCCTTATCTCAACCCACAAGTCCTTGTGCTTTTGTTTTCAGTTTTCTCCCCCATCCCACTGAGGGGCAAAGTGAGCAAATGGCTGTGTGAAGTTAAGCTGTCTGCTGGGTTAAACCACAGCATTAGGCACACAGGCAAAATCCTACACAAAACCTTGATTAACCATTACAGATTAGTCAACTGTCACAATCATAAATCAGTTCTTGACTGCAAGTCTAGTGCTTTCTGTGCAGTGAAGCCAGAGACGGTTTGAAGACTGCATTAATGTGTGATTACTTCCATGGTAAAAATAAAAATGTTTCATTTGTAAATCTTCAGGGATAGCTGATAAATATTGTTTAATCCTTATTTACACTGCTCAATTTCCTAAACAGCAATGTTTTTTGTTGTTGTTGTTTGTTTTTTGGGTGGTTTTGTGGTAGCTTTTCCTTTTTCTTTTTTTTAATTATTTTTATTTTTGAAACTAATTCTTGTAAATTACCTTTTACGTACTCATTTTAAAGAACATTTACTTATATAAGAAAGAAGGCAGGTTGGCAGTGAGTGAAAGGAAAACAATGCCCTTCAGTCTTTCCAAAGTGCCTGACCAAACAAAGAGAGTTTCTGGAACCCACTGCTGCTTGCTCGGATTAGGTGAATGCCTGAAAGGAACATACCACTCACAGTTCCAGCTCAAATGCTTTCAGCCATGCTCATTTCCCTGAGGTTAAAAGAATTACGTGCACAAACTTGGAATATCACAATGAGGTAGGATTTTGTGAAACAGCATATTTGAATCCTTTAATAAATGTCAGTAAAATAAAGGCAGATTGCACTGTGGGCTTAAATGATTTACACAGGCAGGAAACACACAGTCATGCAGAGATTAACAACACATTAGAGGCATACATAGGGGAGATGCTGAAGTCATGAGGTCATGAAGACCTCTTGCTGAAATCAGTGACACTATTCTGAATTTACATAGGTTAAACTTGAGCAAATGAGAGACTGAAGAAGGAACACTTCTTAGGTGGAAATGCATTTACCATCAAGTGAAACTGTTCACATTTAATGGAATTATGGGGAAAAGATTGAAATACTTTGTGAATTTGAATTGTGGATCATGAATTAAATCAGATAGGCATCTTCTGAATATGACATTTTGCAATTAATCTTGTGTGACTGATTGCTGGTTAAGGACGATGGGTGTAAATCTGGGGAACTTCACCTTTAAGTCCTCTGACTTTGATGGTTGCTTAAGGCCCTCTGGCTGTTAATAGATTGTATATGTATATGTATAAGTTAATAGATTACATGGGATGAGATTAAGATCCCATCCCAGTTCACAGCAAAAAGGTGACCATATTTCAAAAGCTGTTATCTTTATTGTCTTTTTAAAAAATTATTAATTCTCTTCAATATTTACATTCAACGTTAACGTAGTTTTTGAAAATCCCAGGAAATTATATACTTAAAATAAACACTACTTATACAAGAGTATTGAGTTTATTTATACTAATGTATCTCATGTTTATTATTTTTTACTTTAACAGTAATTAAATATATGTATATAATCAGGGATTTATTTCTCTGATATTCTGCAGGTGGGATCCAAAATAAAAGTTCTGTTAAAAAAAAACGTAGAACAAAATTGAGACTTATATCTTTTGAAATCTGTTTTCTTTGCAACTGAACATTTTATTTGAAAAACAAAGTGGTGGTTTAGCACTTGTGAGTAGCTCCAGCACCAGTAGGTAACACCAGAACAACCATGCAACTGTCTCACTCCCCCTCCCGAAAAGGAAAAAGGGGAGAAAATACAATGGAAAAAGTGCATAGGTTGAGATAAGTACAGGGAAATCACTCAACAATTGTTGTCATGGGCAAAACTTGTTTTACAAACAGGATAAGTGGAAGACCTCAGCAGTCCAAAGTGTAGCTGGGAAAAGAATTCAGCAAGAAACATGTGTCCAGCAAGTCTAATAAGGGAGTTGTGGCAAATTTTCTTGCTTCTCGGATGCTGAAAGTAGAGATTTTTCTACAGCAAAAGGTATATTCCACTCTGTAGTAACTGTCAATCAATAGGGAAGAAATGATAGAGAGTAGGCTAGCAGAAGACTGTATGGGTGAAAGTGACTACGACATGAAAAGAATGTAGATGAGCAAACAACAATATAAGAGTTCAATCACCTAGGAAAGCCTCAAAGTATTATCTTCAGCTTTGAGTCCATACTAAGAAATGTGCAGAAAAGTTGAAGAGGTCTAGAGAAGATCAATGGGAGTAAGTGGATAAAGTGTTGGGGTAGCAGTGAAGAGACAAGTAGTAAAAGCAGTAATATACTTCATCTATGCCAGTAGAAGAACAGAGTAAAGTCTGCTCCACATCCACTGCAGCAGATTTCCCAGTCCTCTGAGCATTGAAGCACCAGAAGGGAGACTAAGTAGGGAGACAAAATGGGCGACTGTGTCATTGTGTGCAATGTCCTCATAGGGTAAAATACTTCCTGGCACGAAATACTTCCTGGCATGAGAGACATGCTTGCTAATGATATAACCTCAGACAGACCCCGAAAGTCCTCACTTTCTCTTGCTTCTATGATCCATCACAGTCACAGCCACTGCTCTGCCCTTGTGAGGCATTCCTTCTGCACTGATCTGGTGTCTGCAGGGCTGTTTTTCTGTCAGTTTTTCATCCCTCTCTCCCAGCAGCTGTTGCACAACATTTTTTTTTTTTTTTCCCTTTCTTAAATCTGCTCTCACAAATGCACAAACAACATTGCTTATTGACTTAGCTCTGGCCAATGGTGGGTCCCTTTGGAGCCATCTGAAACAGGCCCTTATCTAACATTTCTTTTATAGGGTGACCAAAATAAGAGGTAACATTACTCAAAGCTTACACTGATGAAAACAAGTTGCAAATTACACCAGTCTTTAAGCCATTGGTATCTTTCACCAGATATTCTGCATGTTCATGTTGTGGCCTCATGTTATCGACAATTGCCTACCCTGTGCTCAGTACCCTTGTCTTCATTGCTCATTTCTGGATATGAGTGTGCACCCCACACCAGTCACTTGACCCCATTAGTACACATAGCTCTGCAAAAGACTTACTTGTTTGAAGTACAGTCCCTAAAAATCCTACATTAATCAGCACTTCACTGAAGCCTTTATATGATCAACGTTCTGGTGATTTCCACAGTCAACCTTGTTTCACTACAAAGCAGATAAGCCTGAATTCCTATTGCTTTCAGGAGAGCTGCCTGTGGCCTAATCGTCAAAGCTGCCTCACTTTGCTAATTATTTCAGTCCTTTACAGGCTTGACTGAATATCTTGGTTTAGCACAAGTTATTTTAAGTCTTCTGTTAATATTTTCCTTAGACACTGCTTGCACACCAAGTAATTTCCAGAAATACTATGTCTAAGAATCAGAAAGCAAGAGCTTCTCAGTGAGATTCCGATGTCTTTTTATAGTTGTTCTCTTGAAGTTTTTCGGTGTCTAGAAATTCAGTACAGAAAGCTATCCTGAGACAGGACATGGTAACCAGAATACATTTACCTCTCATCAGGTCACAAAGAAAGCGGAGAAGGAAGGCTTATACCGTATTTTAGATTGTGCCCTTTTTAGGAGTTCAAAAACTCAACAGTTGCTGTTTATTGCATTTACTACAGTTCTGTGGTACCTGACTAGCAAATAATATAAACCTCTGCACCCTCTGACATTGCTGCTATGAAGAAAAAAAAATAAAAATAAAAATAAAAAAACTATTTAAAAATATCCCACCCTGAAATAGAATAAATCCAGTGGAGAATAAACGAATATATTGAAATAAATAAATTTTATCAATAGATATTTTTTCTTCTTTGTTTCTGTTTGTTGTTGTTGTTGTAAATTCATCTGCAACTTCTGCAATAGTAGCTGACCAGTCAGAAACAAGAAAAGCTAAGAAAGAGCAAGCTAAGAAAAGTCAGAATTCTACGTGCAACAGATTACTAGCTCTCTGCTCTGCCTCAGAGTTTCTTGGCATTTAAGTGTGCATCTCCACACAGTAGGAATCTGTTTGAATTCTGTCTTACAAATATCTCCTTTCAAGTCAATGTAATTGTACAAGACTTGATTCTGCAGATTCTTCTTTCAGGGAATTTGTCTGAAACAGCTGAATAGCCTGAGTATAAAGCTCAAGAGTAAGATTTCTCGTAACATGTCTAGTATGTGGACAGCTAACACTTGAGATGAAAAAGGCCCCACTTGTCTGCTGTTTGGAAGGGTGAGTATGTCTATTTTGGGTCAATTTCTCTTCATCATGGGATTCAAAAAGCGGGAGACTGTATTTCACAACACCTTCCTGTCCCAGGTCAGCACCATGTGAAGGACCCTATAGCAGTAGGTTGTGGCTCTTCAAGACTTACAATGGGCACAGAAGTAAAATATTTGTATTTGGAGCATAAGTAGTCTTATGTAGTCATATGAAACCACTGCTTTGTGCTCAACTTCAGACAGGGAATTTCAGTGTTATGTTTGGTGATGCTATGCCTTTTTTTTCTGACCAACCCTTCTGGAAACCGGATATGGCCATTTATCTACTCAAATAGCATAGTAGATAAATTACCATTTATTTAATCAATTTTCCCACTTAGTCCCTTTATGATGTCTATGATGGATCTGTAGGCCACTAAGGGGTACACTGTGGACTTCATTGCCCAGCTTTTAACCATCATTTGGATTATTTTGTCACCAAATCCACAACAGATTGTTCAAGTTGGCAATATGGCCTTATCTTTCCACCATATGGACACAGAAGGTCTGGACCAAGGCCACATATATGAGTGACCTCTGAGTCTGCAGTTATATTTTTAATGTTTTTTTTTTTTTTTTTTTTTTTTTCTTCAAAATATTCCTTATCTAATTATTACTTAGCCTCTATTTTGTCAAGTGCTGAGGCTAATCATTTCTGTCCAGTGAAATTGGATACATGGAAAGATTTTTTCTGCTCCTCACTGGCTTCATGATTTGGATTAGTTTCTCATTTGTTTGAACTCAAAATTACTATCTGCCTTGTGACATCCATAACATTGCGCCCAGAAAATTTGCCATGGGTTAAGAAATAGTGTGACACTGTTGGTGCAGTATATATTAATCTTTGAGCTAAAAACAATTATCCAGAATACAAGATTTTTTTCCTGTTCTATTCAAGTATCATAGAATCATAGGATGGTTTGGATTGGAAGGGACCTTGAAGATCATCCAGTTCCAACCCCCCTGCCATGAGCAAGGATACCTTCTATTAGACTATTTTCCCCAAAGCCCCATCCAACCTGGCCTTAAACACTTCCAAGGGTGAATTATGGTCTGTGTGAAGTCTGCTATCCTGTGTGAAGTTTATGATGGGACTCAGACTAATAACAGATTATGCTTTAAGCAACCCTGGAAATTTAAATTAAAGTATCCTGTGTTTCATACTCTGTTCTGTGTTTTCTCAGGTAATTCAGAGCAAAATCAAGGCAAGGAATAGTTAAAGGTACAAGAGGTCTAGAGAAGATCAATGGGAGTAAATGGATAAAGTGTTGGGGTAGCAGAGAAGAGACATGTAGTAAAGGCAGTAGTAAACTCCATCTATGCCAGTAAGTGAAGAAGAGAGTAAAGTCTGCTCCACATCCACTGCTGCAGATTTCCCAGTCTTCTGAGCTTGGAAGCACCAGAACGGAGACTGAGAAGGGAGACAAAATGGGAAAATGGTCATCTGTGTCATTGTGTGCAAATGGGGTAAAATACTGGCAGGAGAGACGTGCTTACTAATGACATGACATTGCATATATAACCTCAGACAGAGCCTGAAAGTCCTCATTTTCTGTTGCTTCTATGATCCATCACAGTCACTGGTGATTGTCCCTCTCTACTCTGCCCTTGTGGAGTCCCACTGGCAGTACTGCATCCAGCTCTGGAGCCCCCAGCACATGAAGGATGTGGAGCTGTTAGAGTGGGTCCAGAAGACTGCCCCAAAGATGATCAGGGGCTAGAGCACCTCTCCTATGCAGGAAGGCTGAGAGAGCCGGGGCAGTTCAGCCTATAGAAGAGAAGTCTCTGGGGAGACCTCATTGCAACCTTTCAGTACTTAACAGGGACTTATAAAAAGGATGGATAACTCATTGCTTTATCAGATAATGTCAGGATGAGGGGGCTTTACACTAAAAGAGGGGAGATTTGGATTAGAGGCTAGGAGGAAATTCTTCACTCCAGAGAGGCTGAGGATGCCCTATCACTGGAGGTTTTCAAGACCAGGTTGGACAAGGCCCTGGGCAACGTGACCTAGTGGGTGGCAACTGTGTGTTCTTTAAGGTCCCTTCTACCCCAAGCAGTTCTATGATTCTGTGATCGCCATCCTTGAACAAACAATTCCATCCTTCTGCTGCATGGCTTTACAACAAGTACACTGCTATGTAGTACTATAAGTAGTAGGGAAAAGGATGGCATTGGAATGCATATACTATGGTAATTCATTATGTAGAAAATGGTTGCAATATAATGGATTATCAAGCAGCAGCAGATGGCACTACCAGGAAGATTACAGGACATTCAAACAGTGTAATGTAGGACTGGAGGATACATTGTGTCTAAGTTGCAGTCAGAGGTGGTGTTTCAGAATATGTTTCTGAGGATGCATATATATTTAACTAAAGGGTGTTGCTTTTTTATATTACTTATGCTATTTTATATTTATAAAATATATATATATATTTTACAAATACACTATTTGTATTACTTACACTATTTTGATTCATTATGAAGAGCTGAGTCAATCTAAGTACTGACATTGAGATGTGCACTGGGTGTATACACTTTTATTCTTTAAAAAATGCCCATCTGAACTGTCAGGGCATTCTCTTCCAGTAGGATTTGGACACTGCTAAAGACAAAATAGACAGAAAAGATATCCTGAGAATGCTATTTATTTATTTTTCCTTACAACTCCTTGTATGTTGTTTAGGTTTTGCTATTTGGATTGCATTAAACTAAAGAGAAAACCATGTTTTACCTTGGAAAGCCTCATGGAAGTTCTTAACTTTTTTTTTTTTTTTTTTTTTTTGTCTTTTTTGTCCATTCCTGTGGCTAAAAATTTTTAGGAAAAAAATAATAAAGACAAGGTTTCTTTCTTCAGGCCTTATAGTATGTCTGTTACTATTGATTTTTAAGTGGCAGAAAAAAAATATCATTACCTCAAGTCCTAGACAGTGTAAGTTCCTAATTTAATGGAACAATTGGCTTTTTTTTTCTTTTTAATTTTGATTCAAATATATATAAATATATATTTGAATCAAAATTAAAATATATACATGTCTTTGTCTTATTCTGGAAATCAACAGGAGTTATCCAAAAACTTTTTAACCATTCTATCTTTATTAGCATCACAGGAAAGCAAAATAATAATACGTACCTGTGCAGATTCTAACAACTGAACACATAACTCTCTTATGAAAAATCAGTTCAGCATATATTAAATATATACATATATATAACGTTTGCCAAGCTACTATTTTTTATATTCTTTATGTTTTCTCAAATAAGACTAACATCTTAAATTTCTTCTTATCCTGCTAAATTAAAAAAAAAAAAAAACTACAATAATCATTAGTGTAAACAATTGCTTATTATTGCTTATCCTAGCACTTTTTGTTTAAAAGTTGACATAAAAACATGAGCTAAAAAGTCAAAACATTAACATTTGAACAATGCAATATTAGAATTTGTCTACTCTTTTCTGTGGGTTGTACTTTAAAAAAATGGTTATTTTTTAAAAGCACATAATAAATACTTCAGAATGATTAAGGAATTCTTCTGGCCTTTAGACATAGCTACTGTGATGTAGGAGAAAAATCCCTACTTATCAGGAGAAGCTTCCCTGGTGACAGCAGTGTGGGCAGGGAGATCCTTGTTTCATTGCATTTTTGTGTGTGTGTGTTTCTATTAATCATTTGGTTTTGTTTGTTTGTACATTTGTTTGTTTTCTTTTGTATTTCTAGATATGTGGAAAATAGGATGGCTTTGGTAATTTTGTGAAACAAAAAAGTGTATGCCAGCAAAAATGTTTGGAAATTTGTTTTATGAGAGTTTATTTGTTTTTATGAGAGTTATTTGTTTTATCGTTGAGTACTTAGTACTCTGTAAATTACTGTAGAGTCATATGGACAATGTGATTACTATAGCAAGCAATCTCAAAGGGAGTTTAATCATTACAGATCCGTTAAAACAAACAAAGAAACAAAGAAAAAAAGCAGAGAAAATGACAAACAGAGTCTACCTAGAAGATTGACTCTCTACCAAGATGGTTGATCACTATGGTGGCTTAGATTTTTCTGAAAGTAGTTTCTACTTAAAGTTTTGTTCCTTTCCATCTTTAAAACATTCTGTGAAGGGCAAGTATGACCACATGGAAGATCCCAATGTAATATGAAGACACTAAGACACTAATCCTCTTTTTTTTTTTTTTTTTTTTTTTAACGTGTTTTATTGTTGTCAGTTGGAAAAATACAGAATTTATTTAAATGACTGGTTATGCACCAGTTACTTTTCTTCCTTAAAAAAAAAAAAAAAAATGGGGAATTTGAAAAGTGCGAATCTTAAATGCAGTGTGGTTGGTTCAGCACTAACCATGTCATCAGTGTTTTTATTATTATGTGCATTCAGACATGTAATGTGATACTTTCAGATATATACTTCTCACTTCTCCACGGGAGACAACTTTAACAATGCAGCTTATAATGTTGCAGATTAATAACTGTTAATTTTATACTCAGTTTTTTTGTTTGTTTTGTTTTGTTTTTATGCACAGTGATAAATTCTTGAGTACATAAATTTGTTACCCATTCTAGCATGCTATTATGTTACCCACTAGCATGCTATTAGATACAATTATCTAACATCTTTAAAAGTAAGCTTACTGTGACAAAGTAGTATTTCTAATAAAATAGTAATTGTTTATTGTCAGATATAAATGTACTGTTTAATAATTAGTGAAAGTTGTGTATCATTCTCTCAATACACATGAAACACAGGCAACCGCCTGCATATTTTACCCAGGGTATTTTTAAATACTCATAGAGGCAGAAGAATATTTACATTAAGTTTTCATTTCACTTCTTTGCATAAAGATGAAGACTTCTGCTTGGAAGATTTATAGTTGATTTCTACCATCCATTGTGTTAGCTTTTCTGCCTATCTAAAGGATAAATAGCCAGATCATTTTCCAATCTTGTATGTAACCTCCAAACCTTAAAGATTTGCAGAACTCAAGATCAGGAAGATGAATGAGCAAAACCGTTTTGAAGAGTTCAAAAGTTCTTGCTTTCTTATTCACTGCTACTTGAGTGTCTGGGAAGAAGGAAATTGCTTTTCCCTGGTTTGGTAATACCTGATTTTGCTGAAATAACTACTGCTTGAGATGTTACCTTCAAAAATAAATCAAGCCTACCATTTAATTCAGATTTTCTGGTCAATGATTCAGACTGCAGAGTAATATAATATCCAGATACAACTCTTCAGGAAGCAGTGTTTTTGAGCATTTAGGAAAAAAAAAAATACCTGTAACACATTTTAAAATAGTGAGTTTCTCTTTGTTTATTTGTTTTATAAGTATTTATAAGTTCATTAACTAAAAATCAAGAACAATACTGAAAACTTAGGTGGCAATATTCTGCCTAAGTTATTATGGGTTTGATGTCCTGGCTCTATTGCATCACAGTAGTATTGCCTTGAGTGCTGTATGCAAGATAAAATGCAAAAATAAATCTTTCACAAAATCAAGAAAAAAGAACAACCAAGCCACAATAACAGAAAACAGCAAGAAAAAACAAACAAACAAAATAACAAGTGTGATCTTCACAGAAAATGAGATTTTTGCACCAATTAATTAGTGATGAATTATAGCTGGGATAACTGTATTTTCCTAGATGATTTTTTTTTTTTCCTTAAATCTATTTTCTTCTTTCTGTCCGGCATGATATATAGCTGACATGTCCCACCCCATGCATGCATGTCTCTTTTATGGGAGGTAAACAACCAAAATAGACAATATAGTCTATGGGGTCATTCTCAGTCACAGAATATGAATTGAACAGTCCCATGATTCTATTATTACATGCCTCTCCTTTCACATGAAATCCCACAGCTCTTTAAAACAGAGCAAAACTGAAACAAAACAAAACAACAACAACAACAACAACAAAAAAGCCAATTGCTATGCAGGTGTCCTCAGTGGGATGTAGGTGGTCTTGAGAACACAGCCAGAGGAAGGCAAAAAGTTGAGGGATGTCTACAGCAGCTGCCAGGACAGCAAGTTCTTACTACAGCACAGAAGTAGCCAAAGCATCTGGTACAGGATGCTTTATGGGGTTCTCAACTGGGATACCATCACATAGTCTGAGCTGTGGATAATGATGTCTTAGTGAAAAGAAATGGAAAGGGGCCAAAGGGAGACAGCTGCTCCAGAATCTAGATTTAAGGTTCACATTATGTGAAAACTTTTCATCTAGTTATTTTCTAAGAACCTGGTTACTGACAAATAACTAAATACATTTATAATAAGTTCACTTCAAAAATACTACCACTTCAAGTCACGTCCTATTGAATTACATGCCATCAAATCAAGAGGAGAGCTGACAATATATGACATTTGCAAAAGGTTGTGGTCAGCAAAGCATGATGCTAACTGTCAGGAAGAAGATGAGCTAAATCTGATATCTGTTGTATCACTCACACACACACACACAAACACACACACACACATCATTATTAGCACTTAAGGGCATCTAGTTAATGATTCCAACATCTTGGAAGTATATCATACGAACACAATTATTATGGCTTAGTTTATTTTCATATATTTATTTTTACACAACAGTTTCTAGGTGGTTGAGGTGATCTGAGGGAACAGCAATTTACTAATTAGCAGTGAAACTGCCAATTTAATTTGCATTCTTGTTTCCTATTTCCAAAGCCACACAGTGGTTCGTGCTGTTCAGAAAAACAGCAACACCCAGTGCTGCGTAGCAAACAGGCAGCCACTTTAAATATTTCATTTGACATAAACAGCACACTAAAACAGATAAAGGTGATAGAAAATAATACAAAATATGGTGATATGAAGTGTAAAATGTAATTTATAACTATTAAAGTTACATTAATATATTGTTATGGGTGCATTTTTTACTCGACATTCAACATATTTGCATATTCAGGTTGTCAGGGATACAAAGTTTTGTGATTAACTTCAAAAATAACTTCACACATTACATTATATGTAGAAACCTCAGCACATATATTGAGAAAAAATATTGAACACAAATATTAGAAACACTTGTACTTGGTGTCTGAACAGTCTTGTCACTGATGAGGGGGGACTTGAGCTGCATCTTCATTCCTTATTGTAAATTTTCCTAATTTTGTTCATGTTATCCGAGAAGTCTGAAAACTGCCAGCAGCACATTTTGATTACCACAAAAAAGATTGATTTGATTTTCAAAAGACATATTATACTGTTTTGTTGTTTCTCAGCTAATGTTTTTTATTCATTCCAATCTTTGAAATCAAAAGCAAGATAACAATGAGAGGAAATGCAAAGGGAACATTTCTTTTGGACTGTACGTTCATAAAGTTGATTTTATGATGAATACATCTATACACCATCAAGATAATTAGAAGGAATAAAGACATCCTGAAGATTAACTGCTGCAGTAAAATCAGATATGTTTGAGTATAACAATCTAAAAATGAGCCAACTCATTTAAAATTTACTCAGGTGTACAGTGTTCCTGCTATTTTAAAGCATCTGACTCTAAATTTTCAGTCCTTAAATGTAAACTGTTGTTCAATTAAAGGCACATTTAATTTCCACTCTCACAGTGATACTGCTTTTCTTAATGTCATTGTAATGAGATGTAAGAATCGAATAGAAAAAATAATTTCTATACCTGGTTTTCTTGTTGGATAATCCAACATAGGTATAATCCCAGATTACTGATGATTGCCAACTGCAGAGATTTACATAAAATGAAGGTGAAAGAAAAACTAGAGAATAATTTTCTTATTAAAAATTATAGTCTGTAATGCTGATAAATAGCTTTAAAAGTGATTATAGCCTTAGAAGATTCTGTTTGTACAATCTTTGCTTTTACCACTGTTCCATGGCCAGCCTAATAAACTCTTCTTGCACTTGAAATGGATGATTTACTGCTTTACTTTGCAGAGTGCTTTTATAAAAACCATTGTAAACACTACGGTGAAAAATCACATAATAATCAGCTTAGGTTAGACTTTTGTCATATTTCAAAATAATTTATTTTAATAATCACCTTAGGTTAGACTTTTGTTATATTTCAAAATAGTTTGTTTTTGTATGCTTAGCAGTGATGATAAGGTTTCATTTTTGAAATCAAATGTCAGCTACATTGATATTAAAAATCACTTATTTTTGTATATTTCAGATTTATTTTTTTCTCTTAAAGGGCTTTGAGATTAAAATATTTTAGGATGTGTGACAGTACAACTTGGTCATCCTGTTGACTGTCCAGATAAGTAAAGATACAGATACAGAATTATATAGTTTGATATAGAATGTGGAAGTGTGTAAAAAATATTGCAAGTAGACTTCTTGCAATCACTAGGAGACCATAAGCTTTGTTTTAAAGTTACCAATTTAAAACAAAAGCTAGCAATATAATAAATTAAGACAAGAATTTTGAAACACAAACCTTTTCAGATTAAAACTACTGTCTTACAGGGTTGTGGTTGATGGTGCTAGGAGGGGGAGGGGTTAAATCCTTTTATTTTATTTTATTTTTTCATCTTATATGTCATCTTTAAATGTCTAGAAAGGGGATCAGAGAATTAATCTGTAGTGGTAAAACAAAACAAAACAAAAAAATAGGCTTTTGCTTCCATTCTGAGAAGAGAAAATAAGGAGTTTGATGCCAGAAGCTTTGCAGGAAAGGCTGAAATAGAATTCAGCACAGCTGTAGAAAACACAATCTGAATAAACATCTCTTAGCAAGAAAGGTAGTGATCAAACATACATGCTGCATACTACTACAGTATCTGTCTCATAAAGTTTTACACATTTTTCTTTACTGCATGTCTACAAGGTAAAGAAGTAGTATTACCCTTCCTCACAGAAAATTAAATGAAGGATGGAGGACCAGATGACACAAAATTTATAACAGAGGAAGGGCATTTACCCAAGTAACGTAACTACTGTGCTAGTGATCTCACATATCAACATTTTGGTCCATCCAGGCAGCCACTGACTATAACAGCAGGAGTATGATTTAAGGGTGCTGCAATGAAAAAGCATGGAAAATACAGGGTGGAAGAGGCTTCTGAATGTCATCCACTCCCAACTCCTGCTCAAAGCAAGGAAAGATTCAAAGATGCCTGATGTTGTTCAGAACCTTTCCCAGTTAAATTCTCCATTTCTCTTATAGTAGATGTTCCCCAGTGGCACTTGTCACGGTGCATAATGACATACATTTTGATTATTATTTTTTTTTCTTAGTATATTGGAAATTCCTTTGATGTAGTTTTCATCTGAAACCTTTCACCCTGTTCATGTCTAACAACACCTCTTGGCAAGAGTGGCTCTACACCCTCTCATATGGCAGTTGGACATATTAATAAGGTCCTTCCAACACCTTTATCTTCTTAAGACTAAGCAACCCCCTGTCAGCACCTCCTAGCACAGAAGTTATCCTGTTCTACCCAGCCATCAGCTCCAGCTGCCCAGCCATCACAGCTTCTGCTGGCAATTTTCCAGGTTGTTAATGACTTGGTTTTGTACATGGGAGCCTGAAACTCTGCACAGTAGTCCAGCTGAGGGCTTAAGAATGTCGAATAGAAGAAAGTCGTAATTTCATTCAACCTACTTCCTACACTTTGCCAGTTCAGATCAGTATGTGGTTGGCCTTCATTACTGCAAGGGTACATTGTTTACCCATACTCAATCTATTGTTCACTAGGACCCTCACAACTTTTGCAAAGCCCCTTTCTAGCAGTCCTTTCCAGCCCACAGTATTGCATAGATTTTGTCCATCCCATAGGCGTGAGTTTACATGTGTCTTGTTGAATTTGATGAGGTTTTTATCAGCCCATTTCTTCAGATTATTAAGTTTCCTTTGAATGGCAGCATTGCTTTCCAGTTTATCCTCTGCTCCTCACAACTCAATGCCATTTATGAACTTGATGAATCAATCCCCAATGAGTGCTAGTAGTAACTGTCCAACACCTGTCTTCCAGTTGTTAGCACCACCCTTTAAGCATGACAATCTAGCCAGTTTTTAAGCCACCTAGTAGACCACTCATCCAATCCATACCTCCCCAGCTTGGCTACAAAGCCCAATGGTATGAGAAACCATGCTGAAAGATCAGCTAAAGTCAAGGTTAACATTTGCTGCTCTCAATTCGTTGACAAAGTCATCTAACTGAGGGTGGGTAGTCAGCTAGGTCAAGCACAATGTGCTCTTCATAAATCCATGCTGGCTCTTTCCAGCCTTGTTCTCTTTAAATATGGATTATTTTGCATTACTTTATGTTTCTTGTAGGCATACTCTGATGTATACCATTAAGATCCAGTTATCTCAGTATTTCCTTCTTGCAAGCCAGCTAATATGTATGCTTTGGGGATGCCCCTATAGCTTAGCTCACCAAGCATCCAGGAAGTATGGTACTTGCAAAGGCATCTGCAGGACTGAGACACCAGGGCAGTGAAGGTTCAGTCACTGAGCCAGGAAGGACAACGTTGATGGGTACTCCTAGGTGTCTAAGATGGAGTACTTACTTTGGTTTAGGTAGAAACAGCACCCTTCCAAGTTGCACAGGCTGGCTCATACAACCTGGATTTAGTCTATAAATCATATAAGTCGTTATTTGGGCTTTGAATTTAAAATTTCTCCATTCAGTGCTGGAAATGATACACTATCTTGCCCTCATTAAAACACATTGATAGTTTTTCTTATCTTCACTTCCTGTGCCATTTCACTTGCCTTAAAAAGAGTGCATTATTTTTATACATCCATGTGGAGGTTTCATAAGGAGAGTGATCTCACATCCTGTAAGCGTTACTTTTTATGCCTCTTGACTGTTAGATGGTTTATTTTCAGCACAGAATTCAGAGCAAGACACACCATGCAGATGAGAACAACATTTACAAGGAATATAATCATTTTTAGACTTTTTAAAACAGTACTTGGAACCCAGCCCAATGCCGGAAAATATAGATTATTTTTTCAAGATCAGATTTCAATACACACCTTTTTATTTCCTTTATAATAATGCTGGTTTCCATAACTTTCTTAGAACAGTGTATCTTGCCCTAATGTTATGTAATTTTAAACCTGGACTACCACTGTCATCAGATTAATTACAAAATTGTTTACATAACTCAGTTTTGCCCTATCAGACTCTGGTGTTGGCATATAATTTTCACAACTGGTTTAGGATATTTTGTGGGGTTAATGGCTAACACTGTTAAACTGATCACTATTTTCACTATCTGCATTCTGTAACAACTCACTAGGAAAACATAAATTTAATTTAATCTAGAAGTGGAGTAACCCTGCTAAACATAACAGCAGTATTCTTAGAATTCAATTAAATGGTTTGCAAGGAGTTTATTTCAGTGTTCTGCAATTTCACATGATCTGGTTTGGCACAAAAATGCTCATATTGCTATATATGCCAGATATATATATATATTTAATATATGTATATATATGTTTTATAGAATTCAGTCCAGGGAAATACCCTAATAAGGAAGCCCTGTGCTATGAAACCCAAAGCTTCCTGTCCTGCAAGATCATTTAGGTCTTCCAGATGGCTCACTTCAGCCCCATGAGCCAAAATCCTAGAAGACAGGCAGTCCTTGAGAGGAGGACACGTTAATACAGTCCCTAGCTCCCAGGCACAGCCCAGAGATCACAGGTTCCCTAGGATTTCAGCCTGCTTGCTTGGCAGAAGTGCCTTGGAGCTTGGCAGAAGTGCCATGGAGCCACCAGGAAAAAAACAAACAAACAAACAAAAACCTATTCTATAACTGAACCAATACTTCTGGGCAGTATGGTGGTTTTACCAAATGCGTTTTTAATAAATTCCTCTAATACTGGAAAATTGCCTTAGTGGTCTGTCAGTGGAATCAAGTAGGTCAAAGACTGTTGTGCTTTCACACAGCTGTGCCTTCCAAATTTGTTGTTAATTCTATTTAATGCTGTAACTAGGCTAGAACTTTGCCAGTGAGGTAGCTGGTTTGCACTAGATTTTGAGACTCTCTCCCCAGGGAGTATATATATATATATATATATATTATACGTATATATATATATTATACGTATCTATGTATATGTACTTTATATATAACTCCTTGTTCACATCACCATCTTGTGACTACCTTGACTAATGTTTATTAATGAATAGTACAGCTCTTCAAGATTTTATGTAGTTCTCCATAGCAGATGAACAAAATAATATGTAATGAGACTTCTCCCATAGTATGTTTATGCCATCTCTAATAACTGAAATGAAATAGCATGAGAAAAAAAAAAAAAAAAGGAATATCTGATACAGTTTACTAATTAATGTCCAGAAGAACTAAGTCTGTATCTTACAGGGGAACTTTAAGTAAAACAATCATATATATATATTTTTTATTATTGTTCTCCATTTCTCCCACCCTTCTCTCTCCCTCTCACCCCCATTAGTATTTCTAAAATGTTTATGTATAACAGAATATTTAAATGTTTTTGTCATACACCCAATCAACACATATCATTCTAACATTGCAAAAGTAAGTGTTTTATTTATATATAGATGTTCTGAACAACAGGTGCCACACAGACACTCATAGGTAGGAAAAGAAAGGTAAGGCTGGAAAAGTATCTTTGAGTCCCGTGCAGGGAAAACAACAAGCCCTCTACATCATACTGTCCTCCTCACAAGCTGCACATGCTCCAGTTAACAGCAGTAACCGAGGAACTGGCCCCATAACTCTTCTTTAAAGCATTCACTACCAGAACTTTCAAGTTTTGAAAGTATGAAATCATCTTCCAGCTTCTAACCTAAATATTATTTACTTCTAACCTAAATATTATTTACCATCCTTTTAGCCTGCCCAGACTTTCTTTTGTTTTGAATTCATCTTTCTAAAATATAGGTTGCCAGAGGAGTATATCAGATGAAAAAAAGCCTCACCAGCAACAGTTTTAATTTCTTTTGATCTACTGAAAAAAACATGATTTACACATAATAGATCTACATTTTTTTCCCTTACCATCTCTCACAATCATCTTTTGATTGATTGTAACAGCCAGCTTATTCTATCATTTCCAACAGATAAACTCATACCTAACAGAAATGATTGCTATTAATCTCTAAGATCTTGCACCTTGTGTTATAGAATAATATAATCCTAAACCGGGTGTATCCATATCTCACATGTTCAGGCCAGCAATAGCATGCAAAGGGAAGCATACAAGCATACTTTTTATGTAATCCTATGGTTTTAGTCATGTATACATCTCTGTATCTACTGACTGAATACTTTGATGGTCCTTCAGCATCCAATTTTAACTGTTCTTAAAATGCTTTTCGAAAATAATGGCCATCATAAAATGCTGACTAAAAATAATAAATAAATAATAAAATAAAGATAAAATCTGGTAATGATGAAAATATATTCTCTACTAAATAGCAGAATCTGGATATTTAGACTTGGTGTTAAGTTCCCTTTAAAGAGCCACAGAATTTACATATCTAAGTTCACATTAACATAATATAGTCTACATTAGCCAAAAAAAATTTACTGAAGACAAGAATCCAGAAAGACAAAACTGTTTTTACTCAGGCAGCAATGTTAGGGGGAAAATAGCAACTCAATGAAAATAGAGTGATAATGTTTGGCATATGCACTGTGAATTTTACAGATAAGTAGTACAAACCAGTAATATCTAAAGCAGGAACTGGCTAAAAAAGAAAAAGAAAGCGTGTAGCCAAATGCAACAGTGAAGCAATCTTCTGCCAGATTAATAACAAATATTTGCTTATGTGCCAATAAGCAAATAAATACTATTTTTAAGGATTTTGTTTCTTTCATGATATAACATACTGAAATATAGAGATATTTCCATTCAGTGGACGAAAGTATAATCTTTCGTGGTAACATGGGAGAAACACTGTAAATCTCCATTTCAGTAAACCAAAGAACTAATGAGTAGCTAAAAGTAAGACTGCAGAACATTGAAATCATATAATATCATTTATAAATAAAACTTCCCCTTTTATTTATTTATTTAGCTTTTAGTGGTGATTGTTTTTACAGAAACAAAAAGTTTTCAGAAGAAAGAAAGAAAAACAAAACAAAGGGAAGAGCACAAGTCAGTTCCCACTGGATTTTGACCACCCCATTAGAATTAACAGAAGCTTATCAGGAAAAAGAAGGAAATCATACATTTACTTTTACCAGTCTAATCCAAAGTAGAGGGAAAAAAAATCAGACAAGCTTATGGTCATGCAAACCAAACAACCTCTCATCTGGTCTGTCTTCAAACTAACAAAATGTTTTGTGTAGCCAAAACGTTCTATGTTTCAAACCAATTTTATCCCTTTGAATAAAGAAAGGAATAAAGGAACTTCTGAGGAAAAACCTTGCCATTCACTACCTTTAGGTAAACCTGCTTGCATAATACTTTTGTGATATTAAATTCTAATTTACAATTGGAATGTGAGCATCAGTTTGTAGCTGAAGTGAACCCTGTTTCAAGCCGTAACATTTATGCAAAGTATGAGACAAAAACCACAAGAATTATTCTGACCATATAGTGGACATGCACTAGACATTCTCACCTGGGTATACTTATTGACCTTAAGTGAACTTGAGGCATAAGACCACAAAGTTGGTGAATAGCGGAAAAGCACAGAAAAATCACTTTGTTGTCTGTTGTGTTATTACATTTGCTTTATGTAGCATGGCCTCAGCTCCTGAGCACTTTCTTTTTTTAACTTGATTGAAAAATTGCCCTGTTCTTTTCCGCCTGTGGTTGCTCATTCTGTCATGCTTTTCTGAAATGCCATCAGAGATATTTCTCCTGAGGCAGGGAGCATAAAAACTCTGCTTTTGACAACAGAGCAGAGCTGCTGAGGTAACCCCACAATGTGTCATTAGGAAGCCACCCACTTTAAGCTTGAAAAAGCAACTAGCTCCAGCTAAGCTTGTGTGGTAACATAACAGTCCTGCTTCTATATCTAGAGAAAACATTACTATCCTCACCTGGAAATAAATTCCACTTAGTGCACTTGCTGTGCTGACTCTGTTAGAAACACTGAACATCTTAATGTCATAAAAATAAACAAGTGATAAATGTTGAATACATCTCTGAGTTGAATGATAAACATACTCTTTTAACAGGAGTTCCACTATATATATAAACCTAGCAGAATCAAGTTCTCTATGTTCTTTAATCCCATATGAAATACTTTATTTTCAAGTTTATTTTTGTTTACTGATGATTTCACTTGCTTTTCCAAGGCAAATTTTTGTCTTCAGGTTTGATAAGAATGAGGACATACTCATTTTGCATACATTACAAATCTGTCAGAGGCCTCCATTTTAGCTGAAATGAAGCATCTTGTCCCCATACACTGCGATGCATTTCTTCATCAACAACACTTTCACTGTGTTATCATGGGGGGAAGTGATTGGTGAAAATGAACTTTTTTTTTTTTTTTTTTTTTTAATTAAGTGATGCTCTACTTTTCTCTGCTGTATGGTACTAAGGCTGTGAACTGTTTTATTCAGTAGCTACTCTGCAAGAGAACAGTGTCTCTACTGTTCTGCTTTACACTCTGTACAACATCAAGGCAATTTACATTTTAAAGCATAAAAGTGATGAAGCAGCTGCTATCTTTAACTTGAGTGTGTGGGAAATCTTGCTAACAGTGTTATAAGATCACCAGCTAATAAATTGTATGACCTTCATATAAACAAAAATATCATTTTTACTGTTTCTTAGCTAGACTAAATAATTGCCAGAAAAATCCATTTTCTTATATTCTGGATGTCTACTAAAGTCAGTGCTAGCTTGTGATCTTTTTGTGATTTTTTTTTTTTTAATTAAATTCAAAAGAAGTATTCAGCTTCTTCCTTTAGCTGCAAATGGAAAAGAAAAAATCTGAAAAGAAGAAAGTCGAAGAGACACTATAAATATAAATAAAAAGCTAGGATTTTTAGGAAATATTTTGGATAGAAATTTGAAAAATAACCTTATGTAAAAATAATTAAAATTACATAAAATTAAAAGTTAATGCTTTCATCCCCTTATGCTTCCCTCTGCTTCCAAACTCAGCAGTACCTTATTTCAATGTCAACCATCACAATTGATTACTCTTTACAAACATGACTGAAATCTTACTACCGGGCAAATATGGATGCTTCTCTGTATGACCTATTAAAAACTGCAAGCTAGAAATACATGACTACGAATATTCATTAAAAATAAATAACTATTGTTGAGCAGATCCTAAGCTTTTAGAGTAGAACTATGAAAGTTAATCATCCAGCCTAATTAATTTCAGTCTATCACATGTATGATGAATGTTTTGAAGGAGTTTCAAAATCATCTGAAACCTTGTTCATTCTATTAATTTATTTTTTTTTCTAAGCTACAAGCTTTAAATATTATCTTTTTGTTGTTGTTGTTTTGTTCTTTTTTCCCCTCTAGAAAGAACAGTCAGAGAATATAGACATATGCCTTTCTCACAGAAATGTTGGATTTGAGTTAGAATGCTTGTGGATCTCTTGTGCAACTTCTTTTAATTGCATTGATGTTTTATGACTGTAAGAAAAGCACTATAGACATGATAATTCTTGCAGTCTTCAATGAATGTTGTTAGGGATTTTGCCTAGTTTAGTATGAGGACAATTGTAACTTTCCTAAAGAATGGATTTTCTCATATTGTATTTAATCACAAAATATTTCTGAGATAGGTTTGCTACCAGTTGCAACTTATATAGGTATAAAAATACATTATAAAAGTAAAGAAATACATAAATAAAGCAATATTTACCTATGAGCTATTGCATACAATTACTTTATAGCTGAATACAGTGTAATTACATACTATATTAGTATAGTAACATAGTATTAAATTGTACATTTTATTTTAATTTCCTTATGGCTTTAATAAAATGAAGTTAAAACCATTTCCACTAGTCCTAGAATAGTCATTTTATTTGAATTTGCAGTTGGGTTAAGCTGTAACTGTTTTGCCTCAGGGAGGAAAGAGGAATAGAGAAAAAAAGATCTCCTGTAGCATAGTTTCATTAGGAGAGTGAATCATTTGATAACAAACAATTCTGAGACTGTTACTTATGAATCATCATCACCCACTAATGCACTTCTACATGCTCTCTTCTTCAGTTGTCACTGTAATCTAAGGAAAGATATCTGCATGTACCAAGTTTTTATTATTATTATTTGTGGATATTAAAGTATGTTTCTTAATTACAGTGGTCTGAGGTGGAAGTCCTTCAGAAGTTGGGCTGACTATTTCTTGAAATAGTTTATTTAATAGTAACTGAAATGTGCAATTCAGAGGATTTTGAATATATTTTTCTTAGCTTACTGATGAAATGTTTCTGAATTATATGGATGAGCACTGGGGAAATACTGCCAAGCATTTGCATGAAATACAAACTGCAGTTTTATCTACAAATGTCATGACCCTCACTCTCTGGAGCCCTTCCTTCTGTCAAAGGAGTAAGTGCTCTGTTTGAATATTCAGGAAAGGGATTCTTTCCATATAAGCAGGCTTACTTGCATTAAAACAAAACAAAACAAACAACAACAAAAAAGTGTGTGTAAGCTCAGAGTGTTATGTTGCACCACAAGGAGGCCAGTATGTCCAGCCCCCCAGGGGCAGAGAGGCTGATGGCCACAATGCATGCTGAAAAGGGGGACAAAGACAAAACACCTCTGTGTCAAAAAATGTCACCGTCACACAAAACACTTCTGTCAGACTATTCCAACAACCCTGACAGGTGCTGACATTGATATACAACTTCAGCTTGAAGTTGATATATCAGTTGAAGCTGATATATATATCCAAACACTGGACTGCTGCTGAGTTTTTGGACTCATAACCCACAATTATAATTTAAATGCTATCTTCAGTTTGGGTTTCTGGATATTGTCATAAGGTGACAGAGATTCTTTGCTTCACTAATGGTCAAATCCCACAACTGCTGAGTCTGCATTTCTGCCAGAACTCAAAATTACCTAATTACTTATTTACTAGCCTGGGACCCACTTTATACAACACTCCAGTATCTCAATTTCACCCAAAGTTTCATTGCTGTTCCAACTAATCTTTTAGATTTGGTCACACTGGTCCTCTGGGCATCTCATGGCACCTCTTTCCTCCAAATCCTTCTCTCCTTCTGACAACAGCTCCAAGTTCTGTCTCTTTGAGTTAACAAAATGTTTTCCCAGGTGAACTACCACCAGTACTGCTGGCAGTATCAACCTTCCTTCTCAGCTTGGTGACTTCTCTTCAGCACATGTTTGTAGAGTCCTATTTGGAAAAATGTTGCTCAGAAAGCAGCTCCCACCTAGCTGCAAGCGCAGCATGCACACTGCATCCCCATCCACTCCACGCAGAGTCCACTTTCCAGTTATATATTGGAAATAACTGCAAAGTCTGAATGCAAATTGAATATTGTAAGTTATAACATCACTCAGAGAGAGAAAAAAAAAATGACTCATTGAGAGGATTCCCTTCAGCAACCAAGTAAGCCATTTTGCATAAAAGCAACCCAACTTAAATCATTGCCTATTGGTCTAATTTCATAACTTAATTTTCAGATGATAAATGGTTTGAGGGTATGCATAAACATGCCAGATGTCTTCAAGGCAAATACTCTGCCCGTGAATAAATGAGCTCTGTATCCACTGCACTAACTAAATTGGGTCAAAGATGCTTCAGGATATTACATTTTTTTCCAGTTTTGCTTTGTTATTTCATTAAGGTATTTGAGTTGGTAGGATCAAAGAAACATTTCTTTAGTTCTTCTTCAAAGAAACACCATAAAATGTAAAACATAAAATGTGAACAGGCTTTTTTATTTCCTCTTCCTCCACAAATCCTTCACCCTTTTTGCGTGTGAAGCAGTGTTCTGAAAGGAGACTGCTACACAGGATTTTATATTTAGTGACAGTGTGTGTACCTCTGTCACCTAACACTTCTGACAAGTCATAAGAGACTTCGTTGGGTTGACACTGTTAATTAGGCTTTCTGAGTTAAACAGTGCTAGTCTGTCCCTTTGAACTGTTAAGATACAAAAATATGATAAGGGATAAGATCATAAAATCTGAAAAGGACATGTCAGAGAATGCTATCACATAAATTCACATCTCAGCTACAAGTTCGAGCAGGATTAATGCACTGAACATTGTACAGCCACAGTATAGTCACTGTGGCTGTACACACAGTTAATACTGGAAGACCAGTTCTAACTTTACTTTCTGTACAGGTCAACTTTAATTCTCTCTCTCAATGTCTCAGCTCTTTCTCTCTGTCTCTCCCTCCCTGTCTCCCTGCCTCCCTCCCTCTCTCTCCACATAGCTCTGGTTAAGATAACATAGAAGTCTGGTGATTAATTTTTCTCTTTCCACTTCACATAGTAATAATTTACATTATGGACTGTAATCTCTGGGCACAGGTTTTGAAAATATGGAATAAATCTAGAGATGGGGAGACATCTTTTTAGAAGGAAAGGGAATATATCTCCTCATCTCTAGATTTTTTCCATATTTTCAAAATTATATTTTGAAAAAACAATATTTTCAAAATTATAGTTTGAAAAAACAGTATTTTCCAAAAAGAAGAGAAGAGATGGAAGGCAGAGAAAATAAATACTAAAAGATTAGCACACAGTTATAAGGTATAGATCTATAAATCTAAGTACAGGTGCATTGAAAGATAAGCAATTTTGGATGGCTTAACTCCCCTGCTCAATGACTTAGATTAAAAATTAATCATATCTGACATCTCAAAAAGTTTGGTTAACTTTTATTCCCTATTAATTTTCATTTTCTGAGTTTCCCCAAATCTGAAACTTGGCTGGGCCTGGTAGGGAAATGAGAAACTATCTCAAGAGATTCTTCTCAAAACACCCCTAGAGTAAACAATTATGTGGATAGAAGGAAAAAAAAAGGGGGGGGGGGAGGGGGGCACTTTTGCTTTTCTCTTACACAATATGCATCTTTTATAGGTTCTTGTAGCTCTGATGAACCTGAAAGGCATCAAGCTCTTGCTCTGGTGTACATTAGAGATGTGTCCTGTTCAAGGTAAAAGTTAGCACAAACATCTTTGTTACTTTACAGCTTGTAGACAAATCTAATCACAAATGAATGACTGAATCTTCTCCTCTGTTCCTCATTAAAAACACAGATCACATGCATGAACAATGTCTTCAAATACTTTAAAGCATCCTGTTAAAAAGTAACAAGAACAAAAACAACAAGAACTTCTGAATCATAATAGGAACTTCAGTGGTTATTCTTTACTACCTTTATTTCAGGAAAATAATCCAGAGAACTCAGAAAGCCTAAGCTGTCTACATCTCCCTGTGTATTTTATATGACTGTGTTTACACACATTCTCACTCTGCTGCAAGGTTTTGGCATATCTTGAGAGTAAATCCACCAACTTCTTGAACAGAGAGCATAAGCTGAATTAGAGGAAGTCATTTCAAATGCAGTGTGCCAAGGACTGGTCCCACTACAGAGAACAGGCCTGGAACATCTATAAAGTTGTGACACTAGTATTTGCTAAGAAGAACACAAAATTATTGCACAGAGAGCATGCAGACAGTTTTGAGAAAACTGAAATTGGAGTTTCGGCAATTTTAACTTCTACCACATATTAGCATGAGAGAAGGAAAAACAAAAAAAAAAAGAAAGAAAAAGCTTTACAAGGTGCCATAAAGTAGCATAAAACAACATTTCTCAGAAGAAAAGGTGTTTTTCACAATATTGCAGAATCACAGAATGGCTGAGGTGGGAAGGGACCTCTGAAGATCATCATGTCCAACCCCTCACTTCAAAGCAGGATAACCTTGAGCACATTGTGCAGAATGGCCTCCAGGTGGGTTTTGATTATCTCCAGAGAAGGAGACTCCACAACCTCTCTGGGCAACCTGCTCCAGTGCTCTGTCACCCTCACAGTAAAGAAGTATCCTCTCATATTCAGCTGGAACCTCCTGTGCTTCAGTTTGTGTCCATTGCTTCTCGTCCTCTCACTGGGCACAACTGAAAAGAAACTGGCTCCATCATCTCAACACCATCCCCTCAGATATTTAAACACATTGATGAAGTGTTTAGTGATGAAGTGTCAGCCTTCTCTTTTCTAAACAGGCCCAGTTCTTTCAGACTGTCCTCATATGACAAGTGCTCCAGTCCCCTAATAATATTTGTAGCCCTCCGCTGGACTCTCTCCAGTAGCTCCATATCCCTCTTGCACTGGGGAGCCCAGAACTGGACACAGTGCTCCAGGCATGGCCTCGCGAGGGCTGAGTAGAGAGGAAGCATCACCTCCCTTGACCTGCTGGCAACACTCTTCCAAATGCACCCCAGGATACCATCGGCCTTCTTGGCCACAAGGGCACATTGCTAACACATGATCAGCCTGGTGTCCACCAAGACTCCCAGGTTCCTCTCTGCAGAGCTGCACTCCAGCAGGTCAGCCCCCCCAGCCTGTGGTGGTGCTTGGGGTTAGTCCTCCCTAGGTGCAGGACCCTGCCTTTGTTGAACTTCAGGTGGTTCCTCTCAGCACAACCCTCTAGCCTGTCAAGGTCCCTCTGAATGGCAGCACAGCCCTCTGGGGTATCAGCCACTCCTCCCAGCTTTGTATCATCAGCAAACCAGGGGAGGATGCACTCTGTTCCATCGTCCAGGTCATTGATGAATAAGTTGAAGAAGACTGGACCCAGTACTGACCTGTGGATGACACCACTAGCTACAGGCCTGCAGCTAGACTCTGCACCACTAAGAATAACCATCTATTCACAAAGAGTTTTAAAAATCCAATCCTTTATTTCAGATATATCTATATTACCAACAAAGTAAACATCAACATTTTGAATGCTGGCAACAATGTTGGTAATTTATCATGTCAGACTGAGTGATAATACGGTTTCGCTATCACTATTGCATCACTACTGTACTGTGCTGCTCAGTCTAACTTAGTGTTCATTGTGTTTTGAAAGTAATAGTTGAACATGCATTGATATTCATCTATACAAAGACAGATATATTATGTTTACAGGCAATAGGAAATGTCATTCTCTTTGAGGGAAGATCATCTGACATTTTGGAAAACTGTTTTCCAAATTTCCTTCTCCTTTCTAAGGAACTGTCTTCAAAACTTTACAAATGTACAATTTCTGTATGAGGCAGAGAAGCAGAGTTAAATGATCAGACTGACTGCACAATGTGAAAGTTATTCATACCCAAATGTAAAAACCATGTAACTTTTTTTTCAAATATAACATTGTCCCTTACATTATATTGATGTTCACACAGTTCAGACTGCTTCTAAAAAAAGCTTGCACGTACTCCATGGAAAAAGAGCTCACAAAGTCCTTTGCCATAATTTCATTATAAAAAATGTTACTGTATTTCTATAATGCCAGGTAGTCTTTTCTCTTCCAGTCTTTCAAGAAACTCTGCTCCTTAAAAGTGAATGCCAGTTTTCCAATTGACTCTGAACTAACTGAGATCCAACTTGCACCCATACATTAATTAATTTGCTCATTCTCAGGAATCTTTTTTTTTTTTTTTTTGGTTCGTCCTCCATTTACTGAATTGATGATTGCTATATGACAACAGCAAAATGTAAATTAAGATTTTTTTGCTAGGATTGCTAGGAAAAGCAATCATTTTGCTAGGATTTATTGCTGACTCATTAAAACTTAAAGTAATGACTTTAAGATAGGATCTGATAATGACAAATATCATAAGACAAAACATGTATTATGACAACAAAGTTATAACCAGACACTGCACCTTATTATTTTTATGTGTGATACTGTCATTATACAATCCTAGAAACAAGGTCAGTAAAACCAATTGAACCAAAGGCTTGATAACTCTTTGCCTAGATGGGTCATCCTCATCTTTATATGCCTCAGATTTCACAGTGGAAACAGAACAAGAATTCAAAGTATAACAGGACGTGGTCTCAGTAAATTAATCTCTGATCCTACTGACTATTCTCATGTATCCATAATTTCACTTTTCATAGATCTGTCAAACCTGGTGTGATCATATTCCTGCTATCACCAGTTTATGACAAGTGCATCTCTTTAACTCGAGGATGACTACTGACAGTTGAAAGAATTAACCTTAAACCGGATGTTTTAGTGGAAGCTTCCACTTCATCATTCATGTTTCATCCCCACCCCCCTATTCCCCTTATTTAACCTCCAGTACCTCAGGATTAACTGATTAGTAAAAATCCACGCATGAAGGCATCCTTTTGACTCTGACCTTTCTTTGCATTTTGCACTGTGTATAACAAAAAACAAAAGCACAGAAAAAAAAAAAAAGGAATATAACAAGTAGAACATAATCAAAGGAACATAACAGAGTGCTTTCCACATGCTCTTTTCCATGAAAATGATCATTACAAATATTTCAGAGACATGCATGTGGCTGTTTTTCTAAAAGAAATAACAGAAAGGTACAGAAAGCTTCAGGTAGATACACACTTAAAGCCATATGTCTCTTTAAACGAAATATGTAAAATAATCTTTTCCCTTTCCATAAAAACTATTTACTTTTTTTTTTTTTTTAGGGGGGAGGGGAGAGAGTACAACAACAACAAAAACACCAGTATATACTATATACTTCAGTTATGATTACATTATTTTTCAATGACCTTTCTATGTAAACTTCTAGAACCAGGAAAGTCACAGTATGTGTGATCTATAGTAGCACAGCAGCACTTCCATTCATCTACCATTTTTATGAAGCTTTATAACTAATATACTCATGTCTGAGCTCAGCATTTGACAGCACTAACTAGGCTCATTTGTGCTACTCTTTCTGTGCTGTTATCTAAAACACAGAGGCTATCTTAATTAAAAGATGTGTGGAGATGTGTGATTCCTGTGTGATTAATCACATACGTAATTTTGAAATGTAGGAGTTTCTCCACTTCTATTTGGAAATGGAATGCACACTGTCATACATCATGCATTACAAATTCTCAGGACAGGAATATTTAATTAAAGAATGAATATTACAGAGAAACCCTATTTTGGGGGAAATAAGTTTTGCCTATATTTTTAATGCCCTACATGCAAAAATTTACCTGATGTTACCTCAGCGTAACCTCAGTTAGCCTCAACTCAGGTTAATTCTAACTCAGGATAATTCTAACCACTTATTTATGAACACCACATTTTGATATTCATTGCATTAAATGCTTCTACTTATGTGGGTCATAAATTAAGTACAGTTACATAATACAAAAATAATTAAACACAATGTTGAACAATGTTTGAGTTTAATGAAAATAATACAAAAGAAAAGTGTAATGTGACAACAGTAAAGTCCATTTTGAATTTCCCAATTTTATATGCCTCTCCCCTCCCTGCCCTGTACTAGATTTTGCTGTAATGTTTAGACTGATGCTAGTTTATTGCAAAATGACCTTCATCACAATATCTACTGATGCATAGCTGCTAAAATGTACAGAACTAAGAGGAAATGAATAAAAAAAGCTGTGTGCTTTGCATATCACTAAGTAGACCTCTGGGACATTCCCTTTCTTCCATTTAGTCTTTCTTTCTTTGTTGCTGGATGGTGTTCAGAGCTTCTTATAGGAAAATGAAGGGAAGAAAGAATGAATGAAAAAAATGTAGTGTATGGAATAAAAAATAGAGTTAGCAGAGAAGGAAAATGGATCATATGTAATGAAGACAAAACAGATGAGTCCCAAGAGAAGCTGAAACACCATCGATAAATAGCTCAAGCCTCCTTGCCATTAACTGTTCAGCTTGCATTTGTCAGGAGGGACAGCAAAGAAAATTTTAGGGAAAGCACTGGGCACATCTGTCAGGCCACAGACACTACTCCTTATATCCCTCTCTGCAACAAAACCGTGGCTGAAAGACTGGGTGATGTCCTTTTTTTTTTTTTTTTTGTAAAGGTTACACCACAAAGAGGAAAGAAGTGCATCACATGCTGCTGAGGACTGAATTCAGCCACAACTGAATTGTGTTTTCAGCAGGACATAAGCTGAGGCAAACAAAGATGACACAGATACAAATTCTATAAATAACTGACTACTGATGAAAAAATTTGTTCTAACTAGTTCACTTGACAACAAGCATGGCACATTATCTTGGAAAATATTTCAGTATGTGTAGCAGGAAAAACCCAGACTGGCAAGAGAAAGGGAATAACTGTTACTCTTGAGACTATATATTCTGTGAATTGGAGAAAATAAGAGCCCTGCAGACTCATATTGTTCCCTAGATCCTTAATGTTTTTCTTCACAGGAATTACTTTTGTGAAGTAAATAAAATAATACTTTTATTACTTACAAAATGCAAAATAAAATGTGTAAAAAAATCAATTAATCTAATTAATGAACTGTGGATCGAGTAAATGCAGCTCTAGTCCTCTCCTTTTGTCCTCTGACTTCTACTGCATTCTATGAAACCCTTCAATTCACATGACTAGTTCACATCCCATCTGTGTCTCAAAAGAGTTGAGCTGACTTCAACCCCAAATTGCCAATAATTCACCAAAATATACAGAAGAAATAACTACTAGTGAGACAACACACAGACTTTAGTAGAGCAAACTTCCACAGCATCTAGTCAATGTCTACATTAGTCAATGTCTACATTAGTTCAGTGAGTAAGGCTTCACTATTTTTATGTCCATTTCATATATCAGGAAAAAAGAAGAAAAAAATACATGCATAAGAGAAACCAGACACCTGTGTCTTCATTTCCATCTTTCCGTCTTGTACATTAGAGAGATGGCAACCCCTTTTGCCACATCCAGTAACTCAATTTAGTAAGGACCTTATCCTTCCTATACATGCTTTCATGGTGCTTGTGAGAAACAAGACATTAAACTTTCCATCTTTACTGTGTTTTGAATATTTTTCTTTGAAGGGGTGGATTTTCTCCTTCATCATATTGACTGCATTTTGTGACATTTTTTACTGAGGAAATAAACTTTCAAGTAGAATGTGATATTCCCCAGGGCTGCATTGGAAATGTAGAGCTAGGTTTTGAAACCTGGTTTGATTCAGAATAAAAAGCAAGTATTTCAAACTTCTACAAAGGAAAATTTCTGGAAAATGTATGACCGTGTTAGCTGAAATATTTCATTTTTACAAAATTTGATTTCATTCTGTTTGCAACCATTGAATCTTTTTTTCTACTTTTTGAGGTACAACTATGGTAAGATGGCAGCATCTTCTTTTGCAAAACCTTTATATATCAACAGAAGTCAACTGAGGAATAAATCCACAGAAGATTTTCAGGTCAAACTACTATTCCTTAGTATAGAGTTTCAGCTTTCTATCACCCTGTGTTATCAAGTTGCTTTCACAAAGGATACTAACAAAACCTGTGAACTGTACAGGAGAAAGCCTACAGGAAAGAAGTAGGAGGGAAAGAACCAATTCCAACAGAACTAGAGATTTGTCATAACAAGTACAAATGTTGCGTGAAGGAAGAAACTGACTTATGTGGAGTAAGTTGCATAAAGAACTTTATATTTTAAAATAGGTTTGTCCAAACTATTTTTTTTTCATGTTTCGAAGGTCTTTTTAAGCAAAGTTTAAGTTATGTCAAAACTCTGAAACTGAATGTATAATGAGGATAGATTTTATTCTTTTTCTTTGCTTGTGGTTATTTAGAATAGCTGTCTTGGGCAGAAAACAAAACAAAACAAACAAAAAACAATGAAGACATGATGCACAGGTAGAGGCAACCATGCATATATGTAGGGTCTGTTTCAGAACTTGCTTAGCCATGAGAAATCCTGTGCTGTGAAGCCTTTCACCACTGTTTCTGCTTACACTAGTTACATTCTGATATATAAACTATCTGTTGTAGCAGCAATGTAATGTCTTCAATCATTAAATAAGATTACTATTATCATTAATATCTAAGAGCAAGTGATTAAAGCTATTTTCTCTTAAACTATTTATGCACTAGTTGTTTATATATGCAGCTCAACAATAATTTGTGCTTCCATGAGAAGCAGAAGGTTTGCATCCAGTTGCTTCTTAGCATATAGCAAGGAAGAAGTCTGATCTTTCTGTTGAAGGATCCCTAAACATCTCCAACAACAATGAAGACTAGATTTTAAACTAGATGATAAGATTTTTGACTAGATGATCTTGCAGGTCCTTTCCAAACTTGTGTTTCTATTATTCTATGATTCTATGATATTTTGAAGTGTACAAGTTCTGGTGGAAAACCAAGCCAAAATCCTGGTTGCATAGCATCCCTTTCTATAATCCTAAAAGAAAAGATCAAGAACATATCAAATCTGAACTATGTTTAGTAATGTTTGAATGAGGAGCAACACAGATGTAAAAATTAGATGAAATTTCTACAGCTGGTTGGACTAGATGATCCTGTAGGTCCTTTCCAACCTTGTGTTCCTGTAAGATGTTATAGAACAACTTATTTCAAGATAATTAAAACCTTTAATGGCACAATAAGTGTTCTATATTTTTAGAATTAAATTTGAGTTAAATTCTCATATAATTGAGTTAATAAAACTTAAAAAACATCTAAAATTTAAGTGCAAAAAGTCCTTTAGATCTCAGAGATACTGAATGCTTTATTTGTACTTAATTTTTTGCATTAACTTTTATCTAGATAGCATCTGCTTCTGTAAATACATTAAATTTATTTTAAAAATATTGATATATCAGCTAACAAAAATAGTAAGAATGAATTAGTATATCTACTAGTATTTATGAGAAATTTTATTTCAATAGTTATTGAATGTTTGCTCTGTATCCACATACAACTTATTTAGCCAAGGCAGATCCCTCAGAAATATAGTGTGGCACTTTCTTCTCACATTCAGAATATAGTTGCATAAAAAATAAATAACTTATTCTTGTATTGATTCTCTAATTTCAACCTTTGTATGGAAAAGAATATTTGAAAGTCAAACTAGGTCTGGTGTACATCTGTAGATCATTACAACTTCATTTTTTTGTTTGTTTTCTTTGTACCTCTTGATGTGTATTACATGCTGGCTACTATTGTGCAGGCTCAGCATCCTCTTTTGTAGTCCTGTTTTGGCTGCTCCCTGTAATGAGATTTGACTGGAAACTTACTGGTTCCTCACAGGTCAAATTCTAACACAACATGTTGGTAATTAATCACCTTTAATTTACATTTAAATAGGTGGAAGGAAGAACAGCGTTCTTTACTAAAGTGAGCTGAAACAAAATATCCTAGAGGCTACCAGGACGCCTCTGAGGAAGAAAGACAGGAATGACATTTTCAAAGGGTCACAGTGAAAGCAGGCAGCAGCCTCCACTTGCGAGGCTGGACAGATGCCACTGAATTTTTATACTTGCTACTACTACTTATACAGAAACAGCAATGCCTCTCTGAGACCTCATGGGACCAGATGGTTAAGTACAAGGATTAGGCTGTTCTCCATAGCGCTGTTTTTGCAGAACCAACTTTTGATGGACATTATTTTATTTTGATAGCAAAAGCTGAAATGCAAGCTTTCTAATCCAGTCTCCCCGTAAAAATACAAAAACTGATTCAGCCAGTAGCAAAGTTGAAACCTTTTAGTGGTACTAAATTTCTAACACAGAAGTTAGACAACTCAGCTGATTACAGCCAATGATCTGAATATAGCCAGTTCAAAACATTTTTTCTACTTTTTGTCCATCTTCATTGGGATACCATTGAAATCTAATAGAGTAAAGTGGGCAGAAATATAAGTTTTTTATTTGTAATACATAGCCATTAACTTGCAAAAGCCACAATCTCTCATTTGAAAGAGAAAGGCCTTTATGTCACCCTTTATAATATCTAATAGTTAAAATTTTGTACAGAGCACCAACCTCAGTTTCTTGAGGTTTCAGATTCAAGCCAATCCTTTTGAGTTTCAGTGGCTTCCATTAAATTAAAGAGAGTGAGCAGACATGGTTGTGCACCCTCAAAACATAGGGAAGGATGTTAACAGTTGAATAATGCCAAGCAAATTGTACAGAAGTCATTAAAGATATCACATAATGTTGATCTAAATGCATTTCAAAAGCAGAATTAATTTTTTGAAATTTTAAAATCTGAAAACTCACATTTTGACATATATATAGTGTTCAGTAAAATTGATTTTGGCACTGCTTCTATCAATATAGATTAATAAATGATTAATAGATGTCTGAATGAGGAGTATATTCTTTATGTCCTGTATATTCTTACTCTTGTAGCTGAGACATTAGCAAGCCATAAGTGTGACAACTGGGCAAGAGACTAGCAATTTGTACAAGACCACACTGAAACTAAAAATAAGGTATTGAATTTGCTTTAGCTGTTTAGCATCAGCCTAATGTTCAGACCACAAAACAATTTCATCTCTAAAAACATCAAGCAAACTGAAATATATTATATAGGTAACACAAAATGGAATGACAGGTATGAGTTGCACTAAAAGAAAGAAAGAGAGAGAGAGAGAGAGAGAGAGAGATGCTGGTATCTCAAGGTTGTTGTTTGTTTGTTTTTTAATTTTCCTCTTCCTTTAATGATGTGATGCTGCATTAACAGAAATTTTAAAAAAAAATTAATAAATAATTGTGTGCATAGTCAGAAAACAGAGTATTGGGCTTCTAGGAATTAAAACACATCTATCTTTTATTTTAATCTGTTATTTACTGTGAAATTCTGCTTCTGGGACTACATTAATAAATAAATGAAAAATGACATTTCACATGTATTATGTTTGTGTTCTATATATAGAAATATTTTCTTCATCTATGGATTATTTTGCAGCTGCATCTGTTCACCTCCATTCTTGTACCTTATAGCTTTTGATAGTAAGCACAAACAGGCTTTACTAGGAAATGATAAAAACAAGTTGTTAGACAGAGCTGTTCACAGCACTGGAATCTGACATTAGCATGGCTACAATCACAGAAACACTAAATGGCATGTGCAATCTACCCCTCAAACCCATATATTTTGTTTGTATTCTGCTGTTTTCAAGCACCACATACTTCTCATGCTTTGAAATCTCATTGGCCTTGCTGCTCAAAATTCAACAAAAGCTCTTCTCAGCTTCTTGAATACAAATGAAAGGGATATTAGATAAGATGCTTAAACAACAACTGGACCAGAGTCTGGAAATTAGGTCTCCTCTCTTCTGACTCAGTCCCTCATCACTAGGCGAGATAATTATGTTCACTCTTACTTTTGTTCTCTAACTAAAGGCTGTTTAATGGTTTTATGCAACAAGGAAGGAATACCAGCACAAAAGCAACCTTTAGCATGTTGGTACAAGCACTTATACCAAGAGAAGAAGACAAGGCACAAGTTCCCTCAGACGCAAGAGTGAGCTGGCCATAGGGCTCCTGCATACCATGTGAGATTTTGAGTTAATGAATTGTTGCAGAAAAGAAATAAGCAAGGAAATGCAGTGGGAGGGATAAGTATTACTATCTCTTTCTATTGCATTCAATAAGATTCTTGGTTTATGTCTGCTCCTCAGGTATGACAGAGTAATAACATCAGGTTTAAAAGTAAGGCAGTCTGTGTAGTCCCAGAAGCAGAATTTCACAGTAAATAACAGATAGATGTGTTTTAATTCCTAGAAGCCCAATATTCTGTTTCTGACTACGCCCACAATGGTAACTTACGTGTTTCCATATTATGTACTTGATAGTGACTTTGGTCCTAGGAAGAATAGAGCAGATAAGACAGAGGCTCCTGGGGAAGAGGACAGTGATACTATTTGGTCTTAACTTCTGCAGTTATTATGGTCTTAATTCAAGCTCCTTGCATAGTAAGTAAATTCTGAAGAGAGTGAGTCAGGTTATTCAAATCAGCTGTTTACAGCAAGACACTGTGAATATATACCCTAAAGTAAGCAGTAGGCATGAATAAAGTGCTTAATCATATATAAATCTATAATCTTCACCTCCACTGAAATAAAGTGCCTACACTGCTGTACACGTCTTGAACTTTTCAAGAAGATCCCCAGTACTGCAAAGTGAAAAAGGAGAAATAATTGCCCTTCTCTTCATTTTAAAAACTTAATATCTAAGTGATGATATGGAAAGACCCAAGAATTTGAACTCTTGCTACAACTGCTTCTCCTCAGATTCCTACTGTTAAAATCTATTAGAACACAGTTATTTCATATTAAGCCTTTCCCAGAATAGTTCATGGTTGAAATAAAGAACAGATTTCTGTAAATAATAGAAATACTTCTTACTACTACTTGAACAAAAGTTAAAGCAGTTTAAAACTTTAAAAGATAACTGAAGAATTTGCTATTATGAAAAAGTACTTGGCTTTCTTCAACAGCCAAATGAAAATCATCTAGCAGTCCAAAAAAATTTTGTGTCATGGGAAGCTAGCATCATTTTTTTTCCAGAAAATATTCTACCTATACTGGAGTAGTGTACTGAATAATTTCTATCATTTTAACTAAAGTAAATGTGGTGGTTTTACTCAGGTGGGTAGCTGAGCTCCACCACAACCACTCACCCGCTCCCCCCTCCTCAAAGCGGGGGAAAATACTATGAAAAGGGTTTAAGGGTTGAGATATGGATAGGATGATCACTCAATAATTATTATCACAGGCAAAACAGACACAGTATTGGGGACATTAATATAATTTATTGTCTATTACTAACAAACTAGAGAAGTGAGAGACAAAGAAAACAAACTAAAACCCCCTTCCCCCATCCACCCTCTTCTACCTCCTCCCCTCAAGCACTGCAGGGGAACGGGGAATGGGGGCTGCGGTCAGTCCCTAAAGCTTTGTCTCTAATGCTGCTTCTCAGTCACTCTCTTCTGCTCCAATATGGGGTCCCTCTCGTGGGACTCCCAAACTGATCCCGCAGGGGCTGCCAACAGGCTATTCTAGAAATGCTGCAAATATGGCTCCATACCAGAAGGTCCATCCATCCCCCAGGAGCAAACTGCTCCAGCACGGGTCCCCCACGGGCGGCAGCTCCCCCCAGCGCCTGCGTGGGCTCCTCTCCACAGGCTGCAGCTCCAGCCCAGGGCCTGCTCCTGCGGGGGCTCTCCATGGGCCGCAGCCTCCTCCAGGCCACATCCACCTGCTCCACCGGGGGCTCCTCCACGGGCTGCAGCGTGGAGATCTGCTCCATGTGGGACCCATGGGCTGCAGGGGGACAGCCTGCTCCACCAGGGGCCTCTCCACAGGCCACAGGGGAACTGCTGCTGCCTGCCTGGAGCACCTCCTGCCCTCCTGCTGCACTCACCTGGGGGTCTGCTGGGCTGGTTCTCACTCTTCACTGTCCCTGCTGCTGTTGCGCAGCAGGTTTTTCTTGGTGGTGATGTTTTTTTGTTGTTGTTGGTTGGTTGGTTTTGTTATTGTTTTTCCTTTCTTAAGTCCACTCTCACGGAGGCACAAACAACTTTGCTCGCTGACTTGGCTCTGGCCAGTGATGAATGCCTTAGAAGCCAGCTGATACTGGCCCTTATCTTCCTTATCTTAACATGGGGCAGCTGGTGGACTCCTCACAGAGTCCACCCTTGCACCCCCCTGCTAAAAAACAAAAACAACAACGAAACAACAACAACAAAAACTTGCCACAGAGACCTACTACAGTAAAATATTTTTTTAATTAATTAGGAAACAAAAACAACCCAAACCACATTTTCATTTTAGATTGATGCTGAATAGAAGTCTACACAGTAACAGAAATGTAAGAAATATATGCAAATTCTGGCAACATTTACCTCTCCAGAACTTTTGCTTAGTCTTAATTTAAATAGGCAGACTGACCATTTCTGTGTACATTATAATGAACATTTCCCGCTAAAGTTCACCTGCAAGATCAGTACAAATATGAACCTAGTATGGGTATTTAATAATTCAATTGAAAATTTAAGGCTCAATAAACTCGTGTTTATTAAGGATGCAATTTGGAATTTAAATATTTGACCTAATTTTGAAATGAGCTGAATGCATGCAATATCTACAAATTTTAATTTTTTTTTTTTTATAAATAAGCCTCTTGCAAAGAATGATTTTTGTTACTGTGCTTGCAGAGTTGATGTTATGCATGCTTAAATTAATTTCAAAATTGATTCAGTACACTAGAGTAAGCCTGAAAATTTTATAGATAGACAAAAGAAAAAATCTGTTTCAGAAAAATGAGCAGCCATGGAAAGTTTGAAGGGCAATGGCACCAGGCCAATGCTGGGAGACAGCTTGAGCCACTAAGGAGTAAGACTGTTTTCCAGAAAATCTCTGGTGTCAGGAACTGCACAAAAACTTGAAACCCAGTTCCCCTACTACATCTTTGCTGATCTGTCATGTGTCACCCCGGCTGTTTTTAAACTAATACAAGACTGCTGAATGATAACACCAGAATCTTAAACAAAAGAAAACAAAACAAAACAGCAACAACAACAAAAATCCTTGACCAACTGACCAGGACTATTAAGATACAGCAATTCACAGTTATTTTCCCAGCTTTGCACAAGTGTCTATCAAGACCAGAACAAGATCAAAATGTAAATCATATCAACATCTGGACTTAGCCCCAGAGAACCCAATGACGTGATGAAAAATTATTCTAAAAATTCATATGTCCAGAACAGTCACCAGCCAATATCTTGTGGTTGGATGCACAACCATGGAAACATTATTTTCAGTTTCAAGCACCACAACAAGGCCACCTGACTCTCTGCACAGCTTGTAAATACCTCTGTTTTTAAGAGAAATATCCCCCCTCCCCTATCTCCAGTGCTGCAGACAGGGATATCACACTACTAGAAAAACCATGGACTGGTTTAACAACAGTGATATTTATAATAATATGTAGACTACTGGCTATTTAAGGGTCTTTGCTCTGCATGCCTGTGCAGAGAGAAATGGGGTGTATAGATATCTATTCATTGCATGAGAAAGGCTTAAAGAATAATTATTTTCCCAAATAATGGTATTAAACAAAAAGTGAAAGCAAACAAACAGCCAGCAGTATTGAAGAGGGCCTCAGTCTTTACTTAACTATTTTTCACTGAAACCTGTTCCTGGGGAAAAGAAATGTATCCTAAACATTTGGTAGAGCAAAATAGCAATGTTTCCTTCAGTGGACCGTTGTTTATGTGGACTTTAACTTATTGACTGTCCAGCATTTTTAGTTTCTGATGTTTTCTGCAGATATCCAGAGTAGTATATACAACATCTGAAGGGATGTAAAATCTGTAAAAATGGATACTCACTGAGCTGCCTATATGGGCATCTATTACCTTTTGTGATTCTGAGGGTACTAACTTCCCACAGGCCTGCCATTGCTCCCAATGAAATCTTGATAAAAAGGCTCTTTCAGCTTTAATCTTAGTTGAATTAGGGCCCTATTCACTCCCCGCTACAATTCTGGGCTGACAATTTGCTGTGTTTCTGGAGGTGTGGTGTAATAGCTGAAGTCTGGAGTAAAGGGTCCAAAAAATGGAAGGAAAATTATCACAGAGAATGTAATGTGAAGCACAATCAGTTAATTGCATTCATAAAAAGTAAAGAAGAGGGAAAAGAATCCCAATTAGTCTATATTTTTGGAAGACATACAATTCTTCTGCCTTCAACTTGTGGAAGAGAGCACTGCAAAAATGTCCTTTTTAAAATATGTGCTCTATCTGCTTGTGTGCTTAGGGCTGCCATTATACAGCTGCTCCTCCTAAGTCTGTGGGAGAGCACAGGCACTTTTTGACAGTGTTCTGCTACAACAATATTCTTGTTGCTACAGTGCTCTGGGATAGAAAACTTGTCCATGCCCAGGTTACAGAAATGTACCCACACGTGACCAGGTGCAAGGCTATATAGATCTGCTCTGTTGAGGAGTGACAAAAACAGTTTTTGGAAAGAAAGTGCTCACCTCTGAGACTGCTCCCTTCACTCAACCCCCAACACCCAACAAGAAAAAAGTGTTTTCCCAGCTAGTCACAGTGAATTTACTTTAATCTATGCATCTAGTAAATAGTCATAATGACCTTGTACTCTATATGTGGGTGTTTTAAAGCAGCCAAATGACAGCACCAATAGCATTAATCCCTTTCATAATTACAGTGATCAAAGAAATGGAGAAAAATTGCAGGTTTCAATGTGGGTAACTGCTGGTTAATTTGTTTACTCCCTGGGATGTGCTGAGGGATTAATTAACTAAATCATGGTGGTTTTTAAAGGCTTTTGTGTTTTGTAGAAAATAATTAGTTGTTTCATTAAAAAAAAAATAATGAGGCACTAGGTGATGGATGTAAAGCATTAAAAATATACAGACATATGATTTCAGGCTTTAGGTTTACTTATTAATTTATTTTTAGATAACATGAATTCCTGCAGCTACATTCACATGATGATCATGAACAGCAGAGTGAAGTCTATAGCGTTGCTCACTTTTCACTGTCTCCCACTGCAGTCTATTATGTATCTCAAAGCTTGCCAAATATATCCAGAATTGCACTGGATTCTGCTTGTACCGCACTGCTGTTTGTTTTTCACCAGCATGACCTTTCCTTTCATAGAAATCAGCTGACACCAGTGAGACCAGACTCATACTTAATGCAAGTATTTCTAATACCAAGGACTAAATTTATGCACATTCATATCAGCTTCTCTTGATTTGTAAATCAAACCACCTACTCCATGCCATGAAAGCAAAATGCCCTGTGTTCATACTATAAACTGCCTTTCACTCCAAAATAAGGTTGCAGCATCCAAGCCATGTGGCTCTTGCTAAGTGGCAATTCTTGAACAGAACCCAGTAGTTGTTTTGCTGAATTTGAGGACACAAACCAAAAGCATACCACCAATACTCCAACAATTTATCACCATAAGAAAGCTCATTGCCCAGTTCATTGTCCAGAAATATGCTCAGGAGTGTTAAATTTATTTGTGGTAATATCATTTAGGAGTTTAGGCCACTTTCACAGTCCTGGCTAACCACAGAGGTCCCAGTTGACTGGAGGCTGGCAAACATCATGCTCATCTACAAGAAGCACAGGAAGGGGGATCCAGGGAATTACAGGCCTGTCTGTCTGGGCTCAGTGACAGGGAAGGTCATGGAGCAGATCATCCTTAGTGTCATCACATGGCACATCCAGGGGACAACGAGGTGATCAGACCCAGTCAGCATGGGTTCATGAAAGACGGATCCTGTTTGGCTAACCTGATCTTCTATGATAAAATAACACACTCAGAGGACAAGGAAAAGGCTTTGTAGAATGCTTATTCAGACTATAGCAAATAATTTGATACCACTTCCCACAGCCTTCTGCTGGAGAAACTGACTTCTAATGTTTTGGATAGATGTACTGTTCACCAGGTGAAAAACTGGCTGGATGGTTGGGCCCAAAGGGTTCTTGTGAATGGAGTTAAATTCGTTAGGTGGCTGGTCACAAATGGAGTTCCCCAGGTCTCATTACTGGGTCCCAGTTCCCAGGACCTCTGTGGTTAGCCAGGACTGCTGTTAAATTATTGAAAATAGCCTAAACTCTTAAACGATATTAACACAAACAAATCAAACTGTCCTGAGCATATTTCTGGAAACCTCTCATTATGAGGCTCACAATGCTAAAACAAAAAGGAGTGTTTGGAAATTTCTTGATGGTACTGTGTGGGCATGTGGCTAGTCTTGCTGGGCCATGCTGGAGGGCCTCTGCCTAGGTTTCCCCACAATGGTACAGCAGGGGTACATCTTTCTTTGTGCAAAAATGAAAATCAACACTTCAAACCAGTATGCAGTCTAGTATCCATTCCCTTCCTATCTCAATTGTACCTATTAATCATGATGCCTACTGGGAAAGGCGGAAGTAAACAAAACTGTAGAAGGCTTCATCTACCATCTACCTTATGGCAGGGCAGTATTGACTTCAGTGAGATATTTTTAGATAATCTACATCGCCATGATAACATGGTAAAAGGGAGCTGCAGTGGAGCTTGACTAAATATTTATGTTCTTTTTCTAGACCTTACCTGATGACATAATTTCAAGAATCTTAAAGTAAGTATTGTTTTCATGTTCAACAAAGGCAAAAATCTAATATCACTAGCTGGAAAAAAAAAATAGAATGTGCTGTTTTTTAATTTTTTTTTTTTATTGTTTAGTGAAAAGCTAGATGAGCTTTAAAGCTGTTAACTGGAAGCTTAAAACTGAATGGAAGAGCAGGATGCAGTAGCAAATAGGAATGTGGCTTTCAGCTTTAGTAAGGTTGCATGTATTTTGCCAAGCTTTTGCTTTACATGCTCACATGTAAAGCAAGCGAGATGTTGTTGCAGAAACTTTCCCTCAGCAATTGCTCTTCAGCATACATGTGAAATGAGAGCAGCTGGACAGACATACACAAATCCCCCAGGGATGATTCATAGCCCCAGGCTTTTGCCCTAATTTTGCAAGCTGAAATCTGGCCACATAGCAGGCTGCAACTGCTAAAATAATTACTGAATCTGAATAGAGAACATGCATTTTCAAGACAAACCATTTAGACACACTCAGACTTGAAGAGAAAACCCAGAGAGATATTTAACATTGATTTTAGAATTGTTTCATAATTCATTTAAAATGCATGTGTTTATTAAGATATGTATGTGTTGCAGATAACAGCTGAAGCCTTTCAAGCTTATAAGCCTTTTGTATTCAGAATCCAGGCTTTTTAGAAGGTATTCAAGACCTTTCCTCCCAAATGATTTATTTAAGCAAATGGCTGGACTCAGACTATGCCATGACTTTAATGAGGTGGAAGAGGAACATAAGAGGTTGCCTATGTAGTTGAAACTACTAAATTAGAGTTTCAGCAAGGGAATCCATTATGCTTCAGTTGTTGATATGAGAAATCAAGGCTTCTTATTAGCAATCTTCCTATCTACATGTGAAATAATACTGCATTTACTCTTAATATATAAAACATATTGCTTGACTGACAACTGTTGGGGGCAATGTGAAAGGTCTACTATAATGATGTTACCTTTTAGAGGATGGAGATGATACAAATATGAGCAGTTTTTAGGTTCAGAGCAATCACAGTGTTTCCATTTTTTTGTTTGTTTGTTTTGTTTTGTTTTGTTTTCTTTGCTGTATTGAGCTCCACCTACAGTTTTTGAATGATGTAAGTTAAGTTAAAAGTAGCCTATGCTTCTGAGTTTTAGCAAATACTCCAAGCTGTTATGAACTTAACTAAAATTAGGATGTCATGCCAAACAGTACCTGTTATTGCTATAAAATTCCACGGGACTCTTAACAGCTTTTGGAAACAAGGAATAATGGATACTGATACTTAATAATATGTTATTTGGGGTATGAATGATCTAGAGTTATATTAAGAGATAAGAGCTTTTGCTGAACAAATTGATATAGCCAGAGATAACATTCAACTATACTGGAGCACTCCCTGGGTGAGAAAGAATCAGAAGCAGCCTGTCCAGAAAATAGTACATCAAGGAACGGGGGACTGCTGTTTGTTATATTTATTCATTGATTTGTCTTTGGCCAGCCTTGACAGCTGTAGAAAAGTACACCAGGAGGTGTACTGTAAGCAAGAGGGAGCCATGCAACTCCCCTACACCACAAGGCTGGTGACTTGTAGGGGAAAGAAAATGTTGCTCTCTTCCAGAGGGCAGGGGTCTGTCCATCCCTACCCTTATCCTACTGTAGGTGGGATAGTACTTTCCTTGGCCATCCCTTCCCACACATCTTCTGTTGTGTGGCTTTGTAGGTTTTATCTGCCTTATTAGGCTATCTCAGTTTTTATTTCCTCCCTCTACTTCAGGTGACACCCTGTGCTTTTACTCTAATACACAATTCACAACATGCTGGCTACTACAGAACAGCAACTACTTGAAAAAGAAAAGAGACTTGGAAAATTCATGTTACTGGTTTTCTCTTTCCACATCATTCTCTGCTTAAAATAAAGATAATGGTGATATTAAATGTCATGGTGCTTGCTCTAACTTGACAAAAACAAACAAGAAAATGATAGATCTGAAGTATTCTTACTTCTCTTAGCCTACTTTACAGCACGTAAATAGTCCTTCTTGATACACTTGTACTCTCTGACAATTAAGTCCTAATATAGGCAGCAAACTCCATTAGTCATTTTGACATAACCCTGAGTTGACCTCTGCCCCTTTCCATGTCAAAAATATAGTTTATGTACTTACATTTGCCTAGGAACTCCACTGATATTTATTGCAATATCCGGAAATCCAAATTGTGGTTTATGCATTTAAAGGGTATTCAGCTCATGAAAACCACAGTCTAGCCTTGGTTCTGCCTTGGAAAAGAAATAAAATATATATATTTTTATTCTGTGCAAGTCCTTCCTCTAGCTGCAATTCTGCCTTTTGTAAATGGATGTTGGGAGATAATATCCCTATATTTTATAGAGTAAATGACATGGCATTAACTATCACTATGAAAAAAGTTAAAATAACACCAACAAGATATTTTCAGAGCCACCTTCTCTAGATACACCCAGTGAAAAAGATCAGTAGGGCAACATTTTTTTTCTCCCATGGCTTGTGAGATTAAGTCAAACATGAGAGGGAAAACGGGGTAGGCAATTCCAAACTAAATTTTGGAGCTTAAATTTGTTGCAAATTATGTGTTAAAGTTAAAGAACTAAAATTGAGTGAAAAATGCTTATCTATTGAAGAGCATCTGCCTATTCAGTACAAAAAAGCCACAGACCAGGAAACAACAGCACAGGAGTTGTCAAGATTGATGTACAAAAATTAATGTACAAAATCCTCAAATTTCCTTTTTTTTTTTTTTTTTAATGTTGAAGGTTGCAATTATTGAAAAATGTAATTATCTATTGTAATTCATTTGATGTCAATGAACCAGGCTTTGTGTCAACAGTTTCAAACCTTGCTTAGATATCCCCTGAGAGGATGCACGCAGGTGCCAGCCGTTTATGCCCTTTATGTTGGGTTTATTTTCATTTCTTGACCAGGGTTTAGCAAAAATATAACATCATTTTTAGGCATATGATTTTATTTGTTTCTTTGGTTGCTTTTGTTAGTAAAAATTCAAATCTTATAGCGATATTACCTTTTCTACTCCCTAATCAGAAAGCAGTCCAGCAAGTAGAAATTTTTAGATGACCTCCAGATGATCTTACCCTGTTCTTCTAACTAATCTACTGAGGAAAAGGGAAAATAAAACAAAGCAATTGACAATGTTCAGAAAGCTTCTTGCACAAAAGCCAAGCAACTACTCATCTACATGCTGCTGGCACTAGTTTCCCCACTATCTTTAGAATAAGAAAATCCTAGAGAAAAATATCCAAACATGAAACTACGTTCATCCTGCCCAGAGATGGATCTGTGTACACAGCAGCAGCCTGATTGACTGGTGCTGGGAGTGCTTGATAAATCTTATACTGGAAGTCAGAAAAAAACTACTGGTAAACAGCACTCTCTTCTACAGATGAAAATTAAAATAATTAAACTTCATAGATGAAACTGAAAGAAAAAATGTAGGTGAATACTGATGGTGAATAAAAGTAAAACAAAGATTCTCACCCTGGAGTCTCTTCATTCATGCATTTCACTATCAGAAAGCATTAAGACCCAAAAGCCAGATAGACATTTGCATGAGATAATGACATCTCACAGAAACTCACAGTAAACTAACAGGATTGTTACATTTCCACAGCTTACCTAGTAGATGAGACAATTCATTACAGAAAAATGCTGTGCACATTTTCACTGGTAGAAGATGAGATATGCTGCCAATACCATGGTTCTGTATTCATACCAAAAAGCATCTGCAGTAAACCCCTTGGTATTCTGACAGGCTTGGGAAAGGTGAGTTGTATTCTGTTTGATCTGTGCTGCCTGCAGCAAAGCAGCAACATAAACAAATGCTATGGAGGTGATCCACATCCCTCACAGATCAGTAAGGCATGAGAATTTAATATCTGACCTCAAGCATGTCATGCCCTGTGGCAACCATTCTACTGCTCAGACTTGCAAGATCAAACATTTTTAGTCTAGTAACTAGTAACTTGCAGGTTGACAAAAATACATATATCCACAGTGAAAGATGTAATAATGACGTGAATTAAAAGCACATCAGAAAACAGCAGTTTTTGGTTCCAACACCTATTTGTCAAGCACATAGAATACCTTCATAAATGTTTCTTGCCTGACAAAACACAAAATATCTGGATTAACTTGTCTATTTTCAAATAATATGATTATTGTATTTTCCATATAGCTACAGGTGGCAAAATATAATTTCCACAATAAACAATTGAGTTGTTTCAAGACTTAAAAGTTAACTTTGATTTTAATTGTTTTTTGAATAATCTAGAGTGATCACTCCAAATGAAAACATACTTGTTTGTGACAGATCATTGTCAGAAAATCAGAAGTTAATGAACTGGCAAAGCTAAAGTTGGTGATGACATAAGAAATGCTGACAGTTTTCTAACAAGTTCAATGAGTTCTAAAATCTTTAAATTATATTCATAAATCTGAGGTATTCACATAAAGTTGTCCACCCTCAGTGTTTCCTAACACTGTAAGAGGCAAAAAGACAAAGCCTAAATTTGTCACCAGTGAAGGAGTGATACTTCTGAAATTATTCCTGACTTTCAGATTCAAAATTTATTTAGCTAACTTTGAATTAGAGTTCAGTTACTAAAACATGACAGCACCTTACAGACAACAGAGGGCTTGATCTTGTGCAATCAAGCATTGGTACAATCACTTGTATTCAGGTAAGGTAAAAAGAAGCCTAAATGATCTGCCAAACTCAGAAAGCAAGGAGGCAGATAGGTCATCATCAGCATCTTCTGATCCTAAATCATACCCTTCTATTTGCTATACTTTTAGGCTACATCTTTCCTTGTTTTATCAGTCAGAAGCCTTTTTTTTTATTTTATTTTTATTTTTTATTTCCAGGTAGACTGTTCATATTAACAATAATTTCTGATGACTGCAATCTGCAACAGCAACATCATTTCCAAAACCAAGGAGGGGCTATAAAAAGATGAGTTTATCTTATTTGAGTCCTCAAAGTTCGTCTTGAAGATGAATGATGAATTGCTTTTGTTCTAAATTTCTGACATAACGTCTGTGGTCTTCCAGAAGACAAGCAAACAAATCAAGTATTAATATTGCATACAAGAAAGAGAACTGAGAGAAAATCTTTTTTTTTTTCTTTTTTTTTTCTTTTTTTTTTTTTTCCCAAAGAATTAATACTCAGGGCTATGTTATGAAGCAGTCTTTCTAAACATCAGTCATGATATTTAGCTTATGACAGGCTTCCAGAGGCCCAACCAGCATCACTCAATATCTCGGCTTTGGCCCACAGCAGGTCTCTTTTGGAGCCGGCTGGAGCTGGCTCTGCTCTAACATGGGGCAGCTGCTGGGCTCTGCTCACAGAGGCCACCCCTGTAGCCCCCCTGCTACCAAACCCTTGCCAGGTAAGATCAATATACATACTTACACTGATGAGCTGCAAGACCACTGATCTCTGAAACAGAACTTCATAAGTACTGCAATTAATTTTTCAGAGGAGAAAATTATTTGAACATGTGGCTAATCAGAAGCATTGAATCTCTCTAACCTTTTTGATTTCTGTGAAAAGATAATGAGTCCATGGTGAACACTTTGGACAACTCCTCCTGAAGCACACTGTATATTTTCATGACAACAAAACTAGAGCACTTAACAAAAACAAAATGAAAACATGGCAAAATCAAATTTTATGCACAGCTACCTATTGGATTTTTATATTATTATGTAAATTTCTTCATGAAGGAGGTGAATGTGTTCTCTTTGTCCGTTTGTTATAAATTCCTCCATGGAAACATTCACCAACTTCAATGAAGACATCTCTGAGAAAGTCAGGTTTAGCAGGACAGGGCGAGGAGACAGACAGCAGGAGAGTGCCCTCACTGACAGAAACACATAGCAAGCAGGCTTGTTTTTCCCACCTCCTCTTGCTCACATCCTCCCTTCCTCTTGTAGTTGTCAGGCCACCAAGATCCAAACCCAGACTTCTGACTCATCACCAGGAAAAATCAGCTGCAGTTTACAGACTAAGCTACCAGGAGCTTCTGTCACAGTACTGTTCCCTTACAGAGGCTGCAGAAGAATAAGTGTGGACATGGAGATAAATTGCTGCAAATTTTGGCCTTACTTTGCAAGGGCTGCTGCAGAAGAGCCTGAAGATGCTGTGGTATTGTGTGCACAATTCCTGTGAATTAACATCAGGTTTTCACTTCACAGACATGTCTGAGGACAGGACAAGTCTTACTTCCTACTGTCTTTCCCATGTTACTGAGCCACATGTTCTCCACATGGGAGCCATAAAGGGTCAGGTCTCTTTTACACTAGCCCCAGAAGATCCAGGATGGTTGCTGGACTGAGTTGTGAGCCCTGTCCAAGGCAGAATATGGGGAAAGGAACCATAGGAAGGATCATAGAATCATTAAGGTTGGAAAAGACCTTCAAAATCATCTGGTCCAACCATCACCCTACCACCAATATCACCTTCTAAACCATGTCCCTGAGCAACAGGTCCAATATTTCCTTGAACACCCCCAGGGATGGTGACTCCACCACTTCCCTGGGCAACTCGTTCCAATGCCTGACTGCTCTTTCTGAGAAGAAATGTCACCTAATTTCTAACCTAAACCTCCCCTGGCACAACTTGAGGCTGTTCACTATAATCCTAGCACAGCAGTGGCAGCGGTCATGAAGCACTGGAGACTGTGGGGCACAGCCCGCCCCACAGCCTGTGGGGCACAAGCTCCATGGAGATGTGGTGTTTGTCCTGCTGCTACCCAATAGCAAGGTGGCTGGAGCCCAGAGCTTGCCTACAGCATCTGCATGAAGCAGGGATGAGCTGGTGCAAACCAGGAAAAGACAGACACTGCTGTTTACAGCAGTGGGACCAGTCTGAGCATCATAGAGGCATTGCTGAGAGCATGATACATGCTGCCAGGAGATGGTTTCTCTTTCAGCATAAAGCAATCATATTTTTGCTCTGATTTATGCCAAGATACCTGCGTCCCTATAGATTTCTCCTGAGAGCTGAAAATAACTGGCACCATGATGAATGTTAGTAAGTGCAAGGGTCATTACCTGCTGCTTTCATCAAGCAGTGTAACACACACAAATGTTTCATTTCGATTTACAAAAGTGGATTATTTTTTAACAGCCATATTAAAGATATTCTATATTAAAGCATTAGAAAACAGGCACTAAACTTACCTAAAAGATTTTTTTAAATGACATGGATTATTGGATTTATATTATTACTGCTATTCATAATTAATGGAAATGTAACATTTTTCACTAATGGAAAACGACTACTGCAAAGAGCACTTTGATAGCATTATATTTATTACCCATCTTAGGAAGTGAAAATGCATTTAACCTGTAATTAAGGTTACACAATAAAAGCTTTGTAAATACTCTAGTTGGAAAGTGTCCTCCCTACACCACATACTACCATTAGGCAAAAATATTTGCTTCAAGGAATGTCTCTTTGAAATGATAAAATTGTTTTTCTGAAGGAAAAGAAAAGAAAGAAAGGAAAGGCTTTAAATGCAGCACTAAAAGCCTTCTTCCAGCACTTCCCCAGCCTTCACACTTACTTTGCAAACACAGTGTGCTTAATCAACAATGTGAGCAGCTCAACTGCTGAAATGCAATAAAAAAAACGTGTGGTGGTCTGAAATATCTCTTGTTCTTGAGGGTGTGAGGAATGGAAGCAACTGGAAAACACTTTTGATGGGCAAAAAATGTTCATAGGATTAAAATCCCCCCCCCCCCTTTTTTTTTATTCCCACCTCGAAACCGCCAAAGTACCTATTAGACAGCAAAGCGAGTAAGCGTGTTTGGTCCATGCTGTAGGTGGTGGATGGACACTCTTTATTTTGCCCAGTTTTTGTCCACCTTTTTTTCATTTTGGCTGAAAGAGTGAGAAATTGACTCACTTGATGTGCAGGCTTCATGCAGAATAGGTGGGTGCTAGTATTCTAAAGAAAGCAAAGAAGATGCATGTGAACATCACTCCCTTTGCCTCCTGTGCCTTCTGAACAGGCTGTGCCTGACCTCATGTGCATATAACTGCTACCCTGAAAGCCCCAGCACCACTAAAACAGTTGCATTCCACAGAAAGTGTTAAGCATTCTGATTTTCTTATCTATCTGTACATGTGCTAAGTGTGTTTCTCCTTTTGTAATATTTGTCAGCACATTGAGAACTTAGAAAAGCCTTATATTTCAGTTAAAAAATAGGAAAGAAGGCCAAGTGACATAAATAAACCTCAGGTTACTTACAGGTTCTTTGCACCATTTGAAAACAGCTTCTCAAACTTAAGAGAAATAACATATTTCTTAGGAGTAATGAGAATCAAAGCCTTAGGTTCAAATATTTAATTAGTGTACTCCAAACAGTTTTCTAGAGATGATTCGTCTTCCAGACATGGAATTATTTATAATTATATATAACAAGCTAAAAACAATGTTTTAAAATTATTTTTTCCTTTTTGTTTCTAGAGTCTTTGCCTGACGTGCCCATGGACTGATTTATTAAATAAGCTTGCAATTCATAAACAACCCAGAATCAGAGTTCAGAGGAAAACAACACTGACAAGCATATGTAGGACATACTCTGGAGAATGCAGAGTATGATACGGATGTGCCACGTACTTAAGGAAGAAGTTTAACTCTTAGGAATCCTGAGAGAAAGAGGGGAATTGTTCATGAAAAAGAAAATATATCCTGAACTGGTTATAGGGAAGGGCCCAAAGTCCACCAGGAGTGGGACTTTGATGACTTTAGCGTTTTTCTTTAATCTGCACCTTGTGACAGTTGTCCCAGTGTCCCATAATAATGACTTTAGCACTAGTCTAGGTAGATGTCCTTTTCACACCATCTCTATTATAGAAAGGCTAGAATTCCAGATGATCATTCTTGCAAGGATTATCTTCTGTTTTTTTTGAATATGAATAATTATGGAAAAATTAAGGAATGTTTCAAAGATGAAATTGCAGAGAATTTAAAATTGACATTACAAACCATTTTCAAAAATGACCTGAATATTGCTTTAAGGAGCAGACTGCAAATGATCATCATTAAATATTTTCTGAGAAGGACAGCAACCTGGATGACAAAACAGATGTAATTGCACTTCATACTAATTAACTGAGAATTTTAGTCAAAATTAATTAGCATCCTATTGGGCACATAAGGTTAGATAAAGCATGACTGTAAAAACAGATTTTAACGATAATGAACAGAGATTAATTTTAATGGACTGCACTGTCATTAGTGGTCTGTTCTGAAGACAATAGTTTTGTTAGATTATCCTAGATTTGCAAAACTTGGAGCGTAATATACTTCCTTTTCTTTTTCTTTTTTTTTTTTTTCTTTTTCTCCCCACCATAATGGAGAAAAAAAAAAAAAAAAGGAAAAGAAAATGAAAAAAGCATACTTGTACTTATTTCTAATCTGCAATTTAATTAGTGAGTTCTTTCACTTCACATTTTAAACCTAGAGTCCACTGTGGTAGTTGCAGTAAGTTAAGTTAGAACACAGGACATGTCAGTAGATAACAGACTAAATACCAGCAACCAGCACCTTTGATTTTGACTAGGTGTGGTGGTTTATAGACCTTTATGCAAGGTCTATATAAATTTGGTCTAGCACACTCCACACTGCAATCACATCTATAATTATCACAAACCCTTCCTTCATGCCCCACAGTGCCAAAAAGGACTGTTGTTGTTTAGCCCTGGAAGGGAGTTCAGCACCACCCAGCTGCTCACTTTCTCTCCCCAGGTGGGATGGGAAGCGAACTGAAGGAATGAGAGTTCATGGCTTGAGATAAAGACAGATCACTAAGTAAAGCAAAAGCCATGTGCAGAAGTAAAGCAAAACCAGGAATTCATTCCCCACTTCCCATCAGTAGACAGGTATCAGCCACTTCCAGGAAAGCAGGGCTCATTACAGCGGGTAAGAGTTTCTTGGGATCACAGGTAATGGTTTCTTAGGAACACAAACGCTATCACTCCAAGTATTTGCCACTTCATCCTTCTTTACCCCAGCTTTTATTGATTAGCATGGTGTCATCCCTTTGTCCAGTTTGGGTCAGCTGCCCTGGCTGTATCCCAGCTCTTTTTGCACCCCCAGCCTCCTTGCTGACAGGACAGTGTGAGAAGCTGGAAAGTTCTTGGCTCTGTGAAAACAATGCTCTGCAACAACTAAAAATGTAGATGTGTTGTCAACACTATTTTTGTCACTGTTTTCTCATTGTGTGAACCTCTACAAAGAAAATTAATTCTGTCCTAGCCAAAATTGACACCTGGTCTTCATCTACTCTCAGCTCTTGATTTCCAGTGTTCATCTAGTTTATCCTAGCTGCTCCAAGACTCATAAAGATGAATATCATAAAAAACATCATTTGAGATTATCAGTCTGCCAACCTGAGCAGTGTAAAAATACACTTTTGAAATAGCCCCAAAGTTCATTTTGCATACATTATTTGAAGGACTCAAAGAAACAGTGTGTAAAAATGACTTTGTGACAATGTCACATCCTAAGAATCCCACACAGGTGGTCATAGAGGTTGAATTCCTTATGGCAGCATGGCAGCAGAATGTTGGAATATTCTGTTTTTTATACTAATGAATCACAGTGACAGATACCAGGACATTGCATTGCCCATGAGGCTACAAACCCACATCCATTCTAGACTGGGATGCTCAGCCTGGCTACCTTTTACCTCCCCTTAAAGATCTTCTCTGGTTTTGTTACAAGCTCCAATCTTTCTACTGTAGACATATTAATTAGGTAAAATGACTAGAGATGACTATGAAGGAATTTCAAAAGTGCAAAGACAGAAAATGGTTAGCCATGATCTGAGCTGGTCTATTCATCCATACTGCATTTTCTTCTCTTACATTGTGCAGTTGATTATCCCTAGGTTTTCAGTCATCTGAAATACTTTGAAACAGAACAATTTTTTATACCTCCTCTGCAGTTTTGGCCAATCCTCTGGTATCATTCAAACAAATGGGAAGGTTGAACATTTGAATATGTATTCATGTATTTGCTGGTATGTTAATCCATGCACCTGATCTTTCAAAAGCTTATGAATAGATTGAATCTGTGGATATAAAACTCTTTTCACATTTGTAATAAAGTTTTAAAGAAAAATAGGACTTGTATTCTTGAAACATAATTTGTTTAGAGATGATGAAATACACAGACAAATATACAAAAACATAAAGTTGTGTTTATACCTGTAGCCTTTATCATGGACTGTAAGTTACAGCTGGAGATGTCTTCAATATATTAGTGGCAGCTGTGTATTTTCTTTAGATGAAACTCTACCATCTCCTTTAGTAGACAGAGATATCCATATTGTTGTCACCAAGTCCATCTGTGGCTAGGTTAAAACCTGCTGGAAAGCTCTCATCTCTAGTGGGAATACCAGAAAGAAATGGGGAAAAGGAGGAAAACAATGAATTTCTGCAGGTTTGGGTCCTAGTCCCTTAAATCCATTAGCTACAGTCACCATCTGGAAGATATTAAAATCCCTCTCACAAATATTTCTTTGAAATATATGGTAATAATAAGTATTTTTTAGCTTTTTCACCATTCTATGAGAAGCCCGTGTAATTAAATATGACTTACCCACTCCGCTTCAATTAGAGATATGATGTACACTTATTTTAAAAGAGATGAATTTGATAGGTATTAACTTTTTAAATACCTCTTTAAATATTCAGAGGCAAAGCATGTGGTTATTTGAGTGGAGCATGTTCAACTACTATTGTCTGTTTCTATTGGTACCTAAGAAAGTTTTGGCCTGGAAACACAACAAATCATGAACCATGTGTCTGTGCTGGGTAATGGGGAATATTCAGCACATTTCTTCACAATCAGATATTGGAGTAACAATACTTAGGAGAGCAAAGAAAAGTTGACAAGAGTTTGAGGTAGTAAAATAGTAAATAATTTCTTCTAGAGAATCTTTGGCCAGAGTGTCCAGGTTGCATGCTCAGATTCAGCAGGTTGGGTATCCTCTGGAGAGCCTTGAAGAGTTGCTTCACACAGCTATTGAAAAGTGGTTGTAGGAAGTCTTTTTATCAAAAATGTCTCTTTAAACCCAACAGTGCTTTTCACTAGCACTATCCTGCTTTTCTCTTCCCTCCCCAGCATTCAGCATCTGGGGAATTTAATGTGAGAGCAGAAGGTGGTGGACTTCTCTTCCTGCCTCCCCTACGCAACAGTGGCTCAGCACCTCCACCCACACACCCCTCAGCTAAAAAGAGAGAGAAGGATAACTGTAGGAATGGATTACACATGAAAGGAGTGTATAATCACAGAATCACAGAATCACAGAATTTCCCAGGTTGGAAGAGACCTCAAGGTCATCGAGTCCAACCTCCAACCTAACGCTAACAGCCCACCACTAAACCATATCCCTAAGCTCTACATCTAAACGTCTTTTGAAGACTTCCAGGGATGGTGACTCCACCACTTCCCTGGGCAGCCTGTTCCAGTGCCTCACAACCCTTTCAGTGAAGAAGTTCTTCCTAACATCTAACCTAAAACTCCCCTGGCTCAACTTAAACCCATTCCCCCTCGTCCTGTCACCAGGCACGTGGGAGAACAGGCCAACCCCCACCTCGCTACAGCCTCCCTTGAGGTACCTAAAAAGAGCGATAAGGTCACCCCTGAGCCTCCTCTTCTCCAGGCTGAACAAGCCCAGCTCCCTCAGCCGCTCCTCATAGGACTTGTTCTCCAGGCCCCTCACCAGCTTCGTCGCCCTTCTCTGCACCCGCTCAAGCACCTCGATGTCCTTCTTGTAGCGAGGGGCCCAAAACTGAACACAGTACTCGAGGTGCGGCCTCACCAGAGCTGAGTACAGGGGGACGATCACCTCCCTAGCCCTGCTGGTCACGCTGTTCCTGATACAAGCCAGGATGCCGTTGGCCTTCTTGGCCACCTGAGCACACTGCTGGCTCATATTCAGCCGACTATCCACCAGCACTCCCAGGTCCTTCTCTGCCTGGCAGCTTTCCAACCATTCCTCTCCCAACCTGTAGCTCTGCTTGGGGTTATTGCGCCCCAGGTGCAGGACCCGACACTTGGCCTTGTTAAACTTCATGCAGTTGACCTCAGCCCATCGGTGCAGCCTATCCAGATCCTCCTGCAGAGCCTTCCTACCCTCAAGCAGATCGACACACGCACCTAACTTGGTGTCATCTGCGAACTTACTGAGGGTGCACTCGATGCCCTCGTCCAGATCATCGATGAAGATATTAAAGAGGACCGGCCCCAGCACCGAGCCCTGGGGGACGCCACTAGTGACTGGCCTCCAACTGGACTTGGCTCCATTCACCACGACTCTTTGGGCCCGGCTATCCAGCCAGTTTCTAACCCAACGAAGCGTGCGCCAGTCCAAGCCAGGAGCAGCCAGTTTCTTGAGGAGAATGCTGTGGGAGACGGTGTCAAAAGCCTTGCTGAAGTCAAGGTAGACCACATCCACAGCCTTTCCCTCATCCACCCAGCGCGTCACTCTGTCATAGAAGGAGATCAGGTTCGTCAGGCATGACCTGCCTTTCATAAACCCATGCTGACTGGGCCTGATCGCCTGCTTCCCCTGCAAGTGCTTTATGATGACTCTCAGGAGGATCTGCTCCATGAGCTTTCCTGGCACTGAGGTCAAACTGACAGGCCTGTAGTTTCGCGGGTCTGCCCTCCGGCCCTTCTTGTAGATGGGCGTCACGTTTGCTAGCCGCCAGTCGATTGGGACCTCCCCCGATAGCCAGGACTGCTGATAAATGATGGACAGTGGCTTGGCCAGCTCCTCTGCCAGTTCCCTCAATACCCTTGGGTGGATCCCATCCGGCCCCATCGACTTGTGCACATCTAAGTGCCGTAGCAGGTCACCAACCAGTTCTTCATGGATAATGAGGGCCACATCCTGCTCCCCATCCCCTTCCACCAGCTCAGGGTACTGAGTATCCAGAGAACATCCGGTATTGCCGCTAAAGACTGAGGGAAAGAAGGCATTGAGCACCTCCGCCTTTTCCTCATCTCTTGTAACTAAGTTTCCCCCCGCATCCAGTAAAGGATGGAGATTCTCCTTAGTCCTCCTTTTTGTGTTGATGTATTTATAGAAACGTTTTTTGTTATCTTTAACGGCAGTAGCCAGATTTAGCTCCAGATGAGCTTTGGCCTTCCTAATTTTGTCCCTGCACAGCCTCGCTACTTCTTTAAAGTCCTCCTTAGTGGCCTGCCCACTTTTCCAAAGCTTATAAACCCTCTTTTTCCTCCTAAGATCAAGCCACAATTCTCTGTTGAGCCAGGCCGGTCTTCTTCCCCGCCAGCTCGTCTTTGGGCACGTGGGGACAGACCGTTCCTGCGCCATTAAGACTTCCCTCTTGAAGAGCGCCCAGCCTTCCTGGACCCCTCTGCCCTTCAGAACCACCTCCCAAGGGACTCCACCAACTAGTGTCCTGAGCAGCTCAAAGTCAGCCCTCCGAAAGTCCAATATAGCGGTTTTACTGGTCCCCTTCCTGGCCTCGCCAAGAATAGTGAACTCCACCATTGCGTGGTCACTCTGCCCAAGACAGCTCCCGACGATCACGTCCTCCACCAGTCCTTCTCTGTTTGTGAAGAGAAGGTCTAGCGGGGCACCACCCCTGGTAGGTTCACTAACCAGCTGCGTCAGGAAGCTATCTTCCACGCTCTCCAGAAACCTCCTAGACTGCTTTCTCAGGGCTGTGTTGTGCTTCCAGGATATGTCAGGGAAGTTGAAGTCCCCCACGAGTACAAGAGCTGATGATTTTGCAACCTCTGTCAGCTGTCTGTAGAATTCCTCATCCGTCTCCTCATCCTGGTTTGGCGGTCTATAGCAGACCCCGACCAGGACACTAGCCTTGTTGTCCCTGCCGATCCTAACCCAAAGGGACTCGACCTTGTCATTCCCAACCTCGAGTTCTACAACCTCAAAAGACTCTCTAATATAGAGAGCCACACCACCACCCCTTCTATGCTGCCTGTCCCTTCTATAGAGCTTATAGCCAGGCATTGCAGCACTCCAGTCATGAGACTGGTCCCACCACGTCTCCGTGATGGCAACCAAGTCGTAGCCTGCCTGCCGCACGATGGCTTCCAGCTCCTCCTCTTTGTTACCCATGCTGCGTGCATTGGTGTAGATGCACTTCAGCTGGGCCATTGCCTTATCCTCCGGCCTTGCCATTGTTCCCCCTGGCACAGCCCCAACAATCCTAGCCTCAGCCCCATCCCCCTTCCTACCTAGTTTAAAGCCCTCTAACATCCTAACATCCCTGAACAAGAATGCTTCATGGTTCAAGGCTCACAGTAAAAAATTCCTTTCTCATCAGGTCCTGGCTTTGTAACAATGAAAACATTTTTTAGGACTATAGGCTGGTCCTTATACATGAAAAAGTAGTAATACCATGTCAGTACCAGCCTATTTCATACTCCCCTGATACCCAAAGACAGAGTTAAATCTAGCTTGAAGAGGGGTATTTATGTATGTACTTACCTGCACTTTGTTACAATATTTCCAATGACTTTTGGCTTATAGTGATGATTTGCAACCGGAAAATTGATAAAATATTTTTATGAACAAGAGAAAAATATTTCTTATTTATAATTTTTTTTTTCTAATGATCTCTTGCTAAACAAATTATCAAAATAAATTTTCTAATAATTCTCTATATAAAAGGTACCATTTAAAACTTTTGACATACTGTTCCCATTAATATTAACATGTTTATCTGCCAAACAGATATTTAAAGCTGATTATGCACAAAAGTTACAGCTAACTAACTTTTCATGTAGGATAGATTGAAAATGTCTCAGAGGATTTTGGTTTAAAAAATAGAAATACTATAAGGAACACATAAATGTAAATATAGCACTTACTATGTTAAAGAGATTTTTATGTGGTATTAAAAGTTTTCAACAATGTTATCTGCAAGACAGATTGGACTCTTTAAATTCATATTGGAAAATTTAGATTGCACTCTATTATGTTATATTAGTGTATGATAACAGGATTCTGGTATTATCTCTCCACTAATCCTGTCACCTTGGATTTTAATTTCTAGATTTATGATCTATTTATTGAAGCATAATCAAATCCATTTCTTTTGAGAAACTGTCTTCATGCAGAAGGAATAGTTTTCATATTACATTTGGGAGCATGAAATCTTATCACATAAATGCCCATTGCACCTTCATACATTCTGTAAATCATCATGCTCTACTCTAGAAAGATTAAATAAGACATAATTCTTAGATCCTTAAGCTCTTCCATACCTGAATTAATTTTAAGACTAGGACCTCTCTTTGCAGTTAAAATAGGTGACAGAGAAAAAAACACAGCATATGGTTTCTTGCCAGGTGGCATCATCTCCACAGTCCATATTTTAAATGTGACAAACTTAAGTGTGGGTACAAGCTGCATTTTAGGACTTCAAAGTCTTGTTAAGTTATGCTTTACTTCTGTCGGGACTTCCAAATTGCGGAAGAGATTATCTATCTATTTATTTATTTATTTATTTGTTCACTCATTTATTTATTTTTTGGAAACATGCCTTATCCCAGATGGAGGAATAACTTGTTATTTTGTTTTTGCAATTGCAGGGCTGGGGAGGTCGGAATTCTTCTAGGTCAGGAGTCTGAATGGTCTTCTAAGGAGTCTCTCACCCCACTGTCTACACAAGAAACCTAACCCACCTGTGTCTGAAGCCAATCTTTGTTAACATCTCCTCTAACATCACCAGAAAAAAATGTTATAAGCTACAAAAATAATATTAAAAAGTCTGTAGAATTGTTGTGATGGTTAGAGCAATGCTCTTGTTTGTTCCTGTTTTGGTAGTCTATGTTTTTACAATTAATACCAGTGGTAAATCCAACCATGGCCAACCCACACATGCAGTAATCTTTGAAAATGCAGAGTTCATTTCCATTCTACATTAGTCACTTACATGTTCTATAAATAAATTGTGTGAAAGTGTGAGATTATACCTAGGAACTAAATCTAATTATTTGCAGTTGATGAGCTAAATGTCCTTAAGGTGCAGTCCATCACAATTTCACAAGTGACTAACTGTAGAAAGCAGTGTGAAATTGTGTGCAGAGGGATTCTATAATCAGTGCTGTATGAAAACAATCTCTGAGCTAGCTCCACAGATTACACATTTTACCACTCCTGCAAGCCAAAGTTTTCTAACAAACTGGATAGGAGATAATATAATAGAATACAGGGAATGCACATTATAAATTGAAATATCTTTGTAAAAATCCCAGGGGGTTTATAGATTTTGCTAATGTGAAGGACCTCTAATATCCTTCATACTTTTTTATCCCAAAATAGGAATTCTCCAGCTAAGGCATGAATAGGTCCAACAAATCTCAGAGAAAACCTTAAATGTAGCAACTAATAAAACTCTTCGACAAAATCTATCCCATTGTAACCATAATTTTGGATTTTGATAGATGTTTTCTAAAATGTTTCTAAAATGTGTTCTACTAAATATGCTATCTTTCATTAATATCTGTTTGTTGTGGAATTGCTTGAATCCTTCTTCTTCAGCAAGTCTATCATCCATCCAATGATATGGATGAGCCTCCATGAGAAGGTGGGATATCTGGTTAGAAGCAGATTAAATAAAATTGGACTCAAGATCAACCAAAACCTGTTATTCATAGAAACAAATGTAAAAGCAATTATTTAAGTTACGTGTTGATAACTCATATATTTGAAGCAAGATTTTGCTTAAATACATTTACATGTATCTGGGTCTTGATCTGAAGAAATATTTGTTATGATTTTTTTTTTTTTTTTTCATTTACATTTCAATCCAGTGATTTAGACCATAGGGAGCGTTGTTAACTTAAAATAAATAAATAAATAAATAAATAAAAGCTATTCAGTTTTTTTTTTTTTTTTCAATTTTTTTTCCCATTTGAAGTTTGGGAGAGTGGTTAAAACAAAGGATTTTTCTGAGGGAAGTTTTTAATAGAGAAACTGTATCTGAAAGTGTCATTTCATGTTTTTTGTTCGTATTGTGGGAAAAATAAAAAATAAAAACCTGTGTCAGACAGAATTAATTTATACTATGGGACTGCCCTTTGATTCCTTGTTAGAATAACTTCAGCTTAGAGTTAGAGTAACTTCAAATTCATTCATTGCCTCAGTAAGAGCAAAATCAGTTGTCTGACTGTAATCTCCAGGGTGTTAGAAATAAACATTCTGGATTCCCTGTAACAGTCCCCAAAGTACATAAAAATAACAGTGCTTGCTCACCATTTTAATTTTTGATAGGTAAATAGGTTGCAAATGCTACATCCTCATATTTTTTTAAAAAGTAAATTCAAAATGCAAGGTCGGCTCACTTAGTTGAGTGTCCTTATTAAAAATACGGTCCTTTTACAATTACTGCCCTTTCAATTATTGTGTGTACGTATTGGAAAGTTTTCAACAGTGAGGAAACAAAAATGACTGACAGAACGGTTAGTATGGCCATCTTGATAATGCAGAACAACAAGAACACCTAATCTAATAGCCTATGGGCTATTTAGTGGTTTATTTATTTATTTATTTATTTATTGGTGCTTTGCAGCCTTGAGGGGGTGAAAAGTTACCAGAATTACACATAGAACTAGATGAATAATAAAGTGGGTTTTTTTGTTTGTTTGGTTGGTTGGTTTTTTTTCTGCCTACAGTTCCATGGAACTTGCTTATGAAGACAATGCTAATGATTTCCATGGGTCTTCGTTAAGGGCAGTATGGAGAACTGAAGTCTCTAGGTTGTTCAGGACTTGTTTTGCTCTAAGGCAAGCTGCTTCTGCACTAACATTATAGGCAAATAATTGCAAGTAACTAAGTTACCACAGCTTAATGACATACAACTTGTCAGTTGAGCCAAAATAGCTCTCCATGTCCACGTCCCTATCTAGTTATGAGTAAGAAATAAAGTGTGTTTGCTCACACTGCCATTTTCTTCATTAGCCTAATCCATCATCAGAGTCTGTCAGGATCATTTCACATAGATTGCCATGGCCTTTTTATAAATGCTAATCTGGATTCAAAATCTCAGAAAATAAATTTTAAATTAAAAAAGAAGAGAAGAATCAGTATCCATTTAATTTCACTAACTGGTTCCTAATAGTTGTGTGGGGTTTATGGATATCTTGGGGACAGTATGTTTTTTCCCCATTCTCATAGGTGTTAAAAAAACTTGGCTGTGCTTTCAACAACACCATCTGTTGAGGGAAGACACATTATGAGATGTAGCGAATATATAAAGGACACGTAGAAAAAGAAAATACAGTAATCCAAAAGTTTGCAGAAGAGTCTGTAAATATAAATCATATTTTATTTACAATGTGTGAAGAGAATATATCAGTGCTGAAGAAAGTATTCTTTAACAATTTTAAAGCAGTAGTTTTACTTTTCAGCCATCTCTTTATTTCAAACTATTTAATAAATTAGGATTAGCATAATCAGAATTATAATAATAGGGAACTATATATAAGAACCCCAAAAGCCATCAACAGAATATTCTGTCAATAGAATAGGAACAATATTTTGTAGAACTGGAAAAAGCCCCAGAACCTGTCTGACTTTCTTTGTCTATGTATATCACTGGCTTAATGTAAGATGTTCTTTCTTCAACTGTTTAGTAACGATAAGAGATGGAGAAGCCACTTCTTGGGGAAGAGTGGCTAGGAATTTGTCCAGCAGAAAATGACCTGGCTGTGCTGGCCAATAGCCAGCCGAACATGAGCCATCAGTGTGCCCAGGTGGCCAACAAAACGAGAAAAAGAATAGAAACAAGTTATAACAAGCAACTGGAATTTGGGGTGTTTAGTCTGGAGCAGAGAAGACTGAGTGGAGACCTTGTTGCTGTCTACAACTGCCTGAAAGGAGGTTGAGGTCTCTTATCTCATGACAAGAAAATCTGCTTGTGCCAGATGAGGTTTAGACTCAATATTAAGAAGAATTTCTTCATGGAGAGCGTGGTCAAACATTAGAATGGGTTGTCCAGAGAAGTAGTGGAGTCCCCATCTCTGAAGGTATTGAAGAGATTTGTGACTAAGTGAAATAGTTTGATAATGGGTCTTGGAAGCTAAGGTTGATAGTTGGACTTGATGATCTTGAAGGTTGTTTCCAACCTAAATGATTCTATGCGTATATGAGATCTGCAGGATTCAGTCCTCTACCACAACATTTCATGATGAATGGCTGATTTGGGAAATTCTGGTATTTTTTTTGATACGTGAATCAGAAACTGACTAGATCCTATCTGACCTCATAAAAATATTATATTAATGTTTCATTGTTACAATGAAAGAACACCTCAGAAAGAGATAGGCGTTGCACAATACAAAAAGGATGATTAGACAGGACATATTCCAAAGAACTTTTAATGTTGAGGTTTGTCTAGTGGAAAATGACCCTAACTAAAGTTACATAGCTGTAGGGCAAGATGAGGAACAAAGGAAAGATGACATAGTTGTCTGTCATAAACAGAATAGATAGTACTGCTACTTTGTGAAGATCAGATGTTAACAACAGTGATGTGACTAGTTTATTCTTTTATATTATTATTATTGAGCTAAAAGATCACTTTTATTCCTATGAATAAACTATGTCTAATGAATCCCTACTTGATAAGTGTAACAGAAATGCCAACTCAAGTTGGCAACATATGTTTTATCTTCTTTCATCTTCCTGCTGCTTGAGAATAGTCATTCTGGGGCTACTGTGTGAGGCCATAATGCTTCATGCTTGAGGCTTCAAGGAAGATAGGAAGAGTGTCATTCCAGCTGCAAGGGAAAAACAAAACAAAACAAACAGAAACAACAAAAGCAAACCAAAACCAAACCAAAGTGTCTGCTTTCTGTGTCCAGTTTGAGTTAACAGCACTAGTAAAGAAACAGTCTTTTCATTTAATTAAATTAATTTATGTATTTATTAACCCAGCAGCACCATCACAATGGATACTGCTGTCTGAAGACAAGGATTCTTGGTCTGTATAGAGGAGAAAAAGATGTCAGTCTCTTGTGTGATTATAGGCAAGATGTTTGGATGCAGTAGTATCAAATTCATTAACGTCTGTAGGACCTGATCCAATATTTGGTCAAATGGGCAGACTTCCCCACACTACGTGGTAACCCAGCTGTGTGCTTGCTGGTGTCTGAACTAGCTGACTTGAAGCTGCAGCCAGACCTTTCACTACAGAGTGGACTTACCCTCGCTCAGACATGGAGGGTTTCAGGTTCAGCCATGATTTCTGTATGTTTCTATGTAACAAACAGTCTATCTAAGAATTTGCTAAGAGGCTTCCACCATGGAAGGGAAGCATGAATGCATTGTGGAAGACACTTGACAAACTGCAGTAGAATTGTCCCCAGTTTCAGTAAGGCTGAACTTAGCCCAGACAGTTGAATCATAGAATCATTAAGGTTGAAAAAGACCTCCAAAATCATCTGGTCCAACCATTACCCTAGCACCAATATCTCTCACTAAATCATGTCCCTAAGCACCATGTCCAACCTTTCCTTGAATAGCCCCAGGGACAGTGACTCCACCGCTTCCCTGGGCAACCTGTTCCAATGCCTGACTACTCGTTCTTAGAAAAAAATTCTCACAATTTCCAACCTAAACCTCCCCTGGCGCAACTTGAGGCCATTCCTTCTAGTCCTATCACTAGTTAGGACTAGTTAGGAGAAGAGGACAACCCCCAGATCCCCATAACTTGCTTTCAGGTACCTATAGAGAGCAATAAGGTCTCCCCTGAGCCTCTTCTTCTCCAGACTAAACAACTCCATTTCCTTCAGCTGTTCCTTACAGGACTTGTGTTCCAGACCCTTCACCAGATCCTTCTCTGGACACTCTCCAGGGCCTCAATGTCTTTCTTGTAGTGAGGGGCCCAAAGCTGAACACGGTACTCAAGGTGTGGCCTCACCAGAGCTGAGTACAGGGAGAGGATCACCACCCTGCTTCTGCTAGCTACACTATTCCTGATACAAGCCAGGATGCCATTGGCCTTCTTGGCCACCTGGGCACACTTCCAGCTCATGTTCAACCATCACCTCCAGACCCTTTTCCTCTTGTCATAAGAGGAGATGCAGTTGATTAGGCAGGACTTGCCCTTCATGAACCCATGCTGACTAGGCCTGATCCCCTGTTGTCTTGCATATACTATGTGATTACATTCAAGATGACCTGCTCCATCACCTTTCCTCGCACTGAGCTCAGTCTGACAAGCCTGTGGTTCCCCTGGTACTCCTTACGACCCTTCCTATTGATAGGCAGCATTAGCAAGTCTCCAGTCACCCAGGATTTTTCCAGATGACCACAGCCCCTGACAGATGATAGAAAGTGGCCCAGCAATCACATCTGCCACCTCCCTCAACAACCTTGGGTGGATCCCACCTGGCCCCATGCACTTGTGACAGCGCAGGTGGAGCAGCAGGTCTCTAACTGTTTCCACAGGAACTGTGGGGGGTTTCTTCTGCTCCCCATAACATACTTCTAGGATGGTGTGCTGAGTACACTGAGGATAAGTGGTCTGGCTAGTAAAGACAGATGTAAAGAAGGCATTGAGAATCTCAGACTTTTTTCCCCCGTGCATCCAGTAAAGAATGAAGATTCTCCTTTGTCCTCCTCTTACTGTTAATATCTTTGTAAAAACTTTTATATTTATTTTTTAATCCTTTACCACAGTGGCCAGGTTGAGCTTGTGCTGGGTTTTAGCCTTCCTGATTATTTCTCTGCATATGCTGGCAACTTTCTTGTACTCTTCCAGAGTTGCCTGTCCCTTCTTTCGCCGCACATTTTTTTTTTTTTTTTCCCAGAAACTCAACAAAAGTTCCCTGTCTAGCCACGCTGGTCTTCTTCCATGCCAGTTGCCAGTTCATCTTACTGCACACAGAGACAGCCTGCACCCAGACCTTTAAGACTTCATTCTTTAGGAACATCCAGCCTTCCTGAACCCCTCTGCCCTTCAGGATTTAAACTTAAGGGACCTTCCCTACCAGCATCCTGAACAGTTCAAAGTCTGCCCTCTGGAAATTCAAGGTAGCAGTTTTGCTGACAGCCCTCCTGACTTCACCAAAAATGGAGAACTCTACCATATCATGCTCACTCCGCCCAAGACAGCTCTCAGTCACCACAGCTCCCACAAGTCCTTCTCTGTTTATGAACATCAGGTCCAGCAGGGCACCCCTCTGGTAGGCTCACTAACCAGTTGAGTCAGGAAGCTATCTTCCACTCACTCCAGGAACCTCCCAGACTGCTTCCTCAGGGCTGTATTGTATTTCCAGCATATGTCCAGCTGCTTGTGGAGTGCCTCATTCGTCTCTTCATGCTTGTTTAGTGGTCTACAACAGACCCCCACCAGGATGTCTGCTTTGTTGGCCATCCCCTGATCCTTACCCATAGGGACTCTACCTTACCACTCCTAGCCCTGAGCTCTACAACATCAAAACACTCTCTTATATAGAGGGCCACACCACCATCCCTCTTTTGTTGCCTGTCCCTTCTGAAGAGGTTATAGCTTAGAGCTATCCAAGCCACTGAACAGGTTCAGCTGTGGAAAATAATAATAATAATAATAATTTTTTAAAAAACCTACAGTTATTCATGACTGCTCTCTAGATGCTCTACTAACAGGCAAGAGAGAACAAGAAATTCTGAATGACCTGGACACCTGGACATTTATTTGCTCAGGATGAACTATCAGAGTAGCTGATGCAAGTTCTATTTTTTTCCCTCCCAGCCAGAGTGAAACACAGTAAATTCAAATGAGGAATCATTTACACAGAGTAACCAACGAGTGAATACAAATCAGTGATGATTTCTTTAAAGATTAGTTCACATGCAGTTAAATGCTATTCAAAGTTTTATTTTGAACTAACTTATACGATGACACTGATCAGCTCTTCTGCAAGGTAAGAGTAATTGGCATGTACAACATTACAAAATTGTCACCTTTATTTTCCCATAATAGTCAGCATCAACTGTACTAGGAAGATATATATTAAGGACGTACTGCATACTTATTTAAAGTTCAGTTCAGCTAGATGTATTTGAGTAGGTTAGTAATATTTAATTATTTTACTGAATCAGTGTGTGATGAACTACTTTTTGAAATGATGAATTATCTTGAGTTATTTTTCAGTGACATGAGAGCAAATAAGAAAATGGAATGATTACATATAGATTGCTCATCTTCATGTGACAAACCAGAAAAAAAGCAAAACAAAACAAAACCAAAAAAAAACATAAAATCACTAATGTATCTAAGAAGCATCACTGTTGTTTTCATATGCATTTGGGAAAATCATTTTCAAAATGTTAAGTTTTAAAATTAAAATTACTAATGAGCTATATATATTAATAATTCATAAATGACAAGCTTTTAATTTTTATTCTTGGTGGAAGCCAAATTAAAAGTATAACACATTTCTAGTTTTAGGATTTCTGTAATTAAGAAGTTAACAGTAATTTCTATAGTCTTTTAAGAATATAATATGCAAAGAAAGCAACAGGAATTCAAACACAATTCCATATCTGACATTTATTTGAAAAATAAGTAGAATATAATGTAGCATTAAAACTACTGCCTCTTCAGATGGCAGTAAAAAAAAATCTTTTCACCAACAACTCTTCTGTATCTCTCCAAAGCATTAGTCAAGCATAGTACAAAGAAACATGTTCTTGCTGATCTTCTCTGTCTTCCATGACATTCTTTAATTACAGTCCCCAAAAGAAATCCAGACCAAAACAAGATTCTCCTGTGCTGCCCTACTGTACTTTTTACCACCAGCTGTAACTGTACTTTTCTCCCTTGCTTTTTACTAGATCAATGTACAGAAAGTAATCTCTTAGGAACCTGTGAACAAAGAAACAACAACAAAAACATCAGTTAGCAACTCTTTCAGGAGTAATAGATGCCAAAACAAAAGGAGGCCTTTGAGACATGCAACCTCATACTTTTTGCTGTCTTTGGCCCCTAGAGCTGAACAATAGCAAGACTATTGTTCAGCTTTGTTCTATTCAAGACTATTCAAGACTATTGTTCTATTTGTTTTTGAAATAAATGAAACCCTATGAGCACACTAGAAGCACCCCACACCCAGGACCTCTTTGGCTTTAGATCTTGCTAACAAATACCACAGACACAAGTGTTTCAAGGAACCACAGAAAGAGTTAGAGGGAGACAGAGGTGTCCCATGCCATGAACTGTCACCAAGCCATGGAGCAGTGGGCATCCACCACAGAGCCACCACCATGCAGCAACCACAGAGTTCCACCATGCAGCATCCAGGTGAGACTAGGTCAGCAGACCCAGAACCTGTGAGCTACTGCTCACAGATGTGTGCTCAAACATGGGCTCAGCAACTTATCCACATATCACCAGCAATTTGTAGCCTTTGTCCCTGATGCATAACATCTTGCTTACTCTTTTCAGATAATAATTCATACATAGCTGCCAAGCAGCATTTTTGCCTAGGAGCATGGGCTTGCTGCTAAGGGCCCTGTGTGATGTACAGCAGTGCTGGTATCACTGGCTAATTTTACCTTGCTAGGCAGCTGAACTCCACCACAACTGAACTCTCACTTCCCCTCCTCAGAAGAGGAGGGGAAGAAGAAGAGGAAAGAAACATCTCACAGGTTGAGATAATGATAAATTAATTGAAGGGGGAAAAAAAAGATTATTAAGGAAAAAATATTATTAATTAAACAGTTTAACTAAAGGAAAAAAAAGGGGGGGGGGGGGGGGAACGGAGGGGAAAAAGCAAAAAAAAACACAAAAAAAAACGATGTGTGAAAATGCAGAGGAAAGAAATTGCTCTCTACTTCCTACCAACAAGAGATGCTTGCCTACATCCTTGAAGCAGGGCCTCAATGCGCATAGCCATTCTCTGGGAGGACACACATTTTGACAATGAGAGCCCACCCTTCCCCTCTTCCTTTTCCCACCTTTTATTGCTGAGTGTGACATCATATGGTATGGAATATCCCTTTGGTTGGTTTAGGTCAGCTGCCCTCCTGATGTTCCTTCCCCAGCTCTTTCCCACCCCTGGCCTGCTGTCTTTGGGGGAGTCCTGATGCTGCTCAAGCACTGTTCAGCAGCAGACACAACTCTGGTGTGATACCACTGCTGTTCTAGCTACAAGTGCACAGCACTGTATGGGCTGCTGCAGGGAAAGTTAACATCCCAGCCAGACCCAGTACAACCTCCACCTTTATTCCATTACATTTGCGTCACTCTCAGGTCCCACATACTTTAGCATATAAGAATTCTCATCACCATTGTTCCTTGTTCTTTAACAGATTGATAGGTAGGTACATCTTCCCATTCTATAGGTCTTTCTCAGAAAATATCCATAATAATTGGTGATCTAGTCTTCTGAATCAGACTAGTACAAAGACATCTCTAGATACTTCAGATAAATCACTTAGGATTAACAAAAGGTGGAGTGGAATCTTAAAAAAAAAAAAAAAAAAAAAAAGAGAGAGAGAGGGAGAGGGAAAGGGAGGGAGAGAAAGAGAGAACTCTTCTGAAACACAGAACAAAGCCTATGCCATTTGAAAGCCCAGCTGCTGGTGAGATGATTGTATGTGCCTCCTCCTCAACAAACTAATTGTAATAGTAATCAGCTGGAAAACAGAATTTGTTCTTAGCCTCCTTACCTTGAGGGAATTTAAATCCACAATTCCCCCTCTATACAACACTATCTTTTCCAGGGTATGGAACAGTAAACAAACAAACAAACAAACAAACAACAACAACAACAACAAAAAAAAACATAGGGGTCCACTCCTTGTTGAATCTGTGGCATAGCATAAGACAGAAGTTAAAATTCATGAGGATTAAAGAAACATAATCAAGACTGACTAATGCTGAAATTTGTCCTTTTGGGCTCCTACCTCGGAATGAAGATTTCTGCATCACTACAAATAACAAACATAGTTAGACTAAATTTAATTAATTAAATGTGGGAGGGATTAAAAAAAAAGAAGGAAAAGAAAAAAGAGAAAAGAGAAGAAAAGACAGAAAAGAAAGGAAAAGAAAAGTGAAAAAGAAAAGAAGAGAAAAGAAATCATTTTTATTTGCTAAGTGATCTCTTCCTTTAGCAACCACACTTCTGAATCTAGATAGAAGTATTCACCAAAACAGAGGTGCTGCTGTGCTTGATCAGCCTGAAATTCAGTGGGTCAGATCACTAAGAACTCTCTCCATCATCTGCCAAATGCAGACACCCAGAAAAGAGGAAAAGAATTGAGCCAGGACAGACAATACTGCTCTCCCAGCCTTCAGCCATTCACAGCCAATGGCAGGGTGCAGTTTGCATGTGCTTATTCAATCCTGAAAATAGATACTAAAGTTGGCCCAGTTACATTTAGGTATCTAAATCCTTCATTGGCTCTGGTCCTAGATATCCAGATGGGTCCAACTGTATTACTAAGTCAGTGCATCAGAGGAACTGTTTGGTTTTGCGTGGATTTTTCTGTGTTGTGAATATTACAGGGCATGCAGTTGTGAATATTGTGTTGTGAATATTACAGTGCTCCTATAGTGAGCACTGAGAGGTTTTGCTCTGGGTCGGAGCAGGCAGGACACCAACAGGAACGTGCCATGTATAATGTGGATTCATGGTCCTGCAGCACTTAGTGTTCTGCACATCCATAGTGCACATCTACAGCCAGGAAACTGCAGGAGTATCATTGTTGTAAAGACACAAGTATGGATGTATCCTTCTGTTTGTGCATTACTGCAAATGCAGATGTACTATGGAGAGCCTGGGTGGTCTAGCTACGTACCTCTCTTTAAAAATCTTAACTGTAAAATTTATTTTGTCTCTGTAATCCCCACAGACATTGATTTTCTAACAGAGGAATTGCAGAAAGCTGGAAAAAGAGGGAGAAATGCAGTGAATCATGAAAAGAGCTATAATTGCAGAAAAGTCTATGCAATTTTTAAAAAATAAAGAACCTAATTAATCAGAGGATTAGTTTAAATTAAATTTTAAATATTAGACTACTGAGAGAAAGTGTTCTGGGAAAAGCATTTTTGTTAGAGATATGTAAAGACTAAATCATCTGCAGATTCAAGCAACCCATGAATGATTTGAATTATCTTTAAAAAAGGCAAACTATATGTTTAAAGAGGAGAGAGAGAGAGAGAGAGGGAGAGAGAGAAAAAGAGAGAGAAGACTTTCAGTAACTGGATGGATCAGAAAGTAAAAAGCAACTGTTCACTTTAGGATACACACATCCTTTTGAGTCACCTCAGTCAGTAATGATAAAATGTCATTAACTAAATGGTTATTCATCATCATGTGTAAATATTTCAATGGTTAAAAACAGAGCACTGTAAATGGTACTGTAGTTAAATAGGGTGAAAATAAATGTGTTGTCATGGACTGATTAATAAAAATGTATGTAAATGGTAACCTTTCTTACAGTTGAACTGGAGAAATTCACTCCACACATTTTTCCTCTGCTTAATGGGAGGTTCAGACTGGACAATAAAAATAATTAATATCACATGAAGGTGGTCAAACACTGGATCAGACTTTCTGGAGAGGTGTTGATGCCCTATGCCTGTCAGTTTCAAGAAACACGTGGATAATTCCCCAAATAATATGCTTTAACTTTTGTTTAGGCCTGACATGCTCAGGCAGTGGGACTACATGATCTCTGAAGGTCCGTACAAATGTGCTCTGTTCTATAAATGAAACCCAGTTATCTCCAACTGCTTTCAGGACAGTAAACTAGAGTATTAATAAAACACAACATTAGCAGCATTTATCTTCTGATGTGATTTCAAAACAGCCTTTCCAAACTCCTTCCACATCATCTGTTGGCATTAGAAATAGGCTGTGTTAACAGAATAAACTGAATTAATATTTCAATTCCTATACTAACATTTGTCCAGCAATTACCTTACAAGTTCCACAATGCTTTCTATCCAGAAATTTTATTATTTTAATCTCTAGCCTTATCCCATAATAACTCAATCAGGGTGAATATACTCATTTAAGAACAGTGCTTTGCCATCAAAGAAGAAAAATGCTATCCCTCGGTATTTCATATACCTGAGGCTTATGTAAAGATCCTTGCCAGAACAGTAGCCTGCACAACTTGTTCTTAAATATTCTTGAGTTTTTTCTTGACAGTTTTTTTAAGTTCATAAGCACAATATGGCGTAACAAATTCTTTATCAATAAGAGGTTCTAAACTGCCTTTTAAGGACGCAAAAATTTGTCCAGGCCAATGACCTGGCATGAGATAACTGTTCTGTGGGAATTCCACAGGGAGCAATGTCTTTTGTTAACAACTGTTTCAGAATAAAACAGATAAGATACATACAATTAATAACTAGGAATGTGCACCTAATACTGATAGCAAGTATTTAGTAATTAACGACCAAAAATGCATTTCTGTTGATTCTTTACCATATTTATTTATATTTTCCTTAGGCTTAAACTGCAGAAAAGGCTTCATTTCTACATTTTGGGAAAACAGTGTAGTCCTGTGTAGTGTTGCTGTGTTGTGAGTCGGGTAAGCCTCTTTACACTTAGTAGGAAATGACATAAATACTGGAAGCAAACCCAGCCTTGCCAGAAGATCTGCAAATCACAGAGCAAGTGTCTTCAGGAGCTTCTTCAACTCCTTCCTCACAAAACAAACAAACAAACAAACAAACAAACAAACAAAAAATACTTGCACATCTGCAAGTGATGAAATAATTTATGATTATTGTATGATTAAGAAAGAATGTAGGTATGACTTATTCTCCTGAGCTCTCAACAGCATTGAGGATTACATGCCTGCATATAAATGAAATATATTAAATAGGCCCAGCCAGTGTCAGTGGGTGTTGAAAATATTAACTGTAATCAAGCCATATTCTACATGCACACCTAGACAAGTCCATCACTGTCATGATAATATCCAATTCCCCATTAACAGACATGTAAGAGTAAATCTACACAACCTTTATAGCGGGGCAGAATAATTTGCTTTCATGACTTTATCTGAATGTCACAGCTCTCACAGTACATGAGCAACACTTCAAGTACAGATACAGACAGCTGTGAATACACTGCAGGTCCCAGCTGACTCAAATAGGCTAAACAAAGCTACAGCAACTTAGTAGACATTTTACAATTATATAAAAATCTAGATCTCCTTCTTCAAGTGACAGTGTCCCACCACCTTCTCTAGCAGGTTTATTCCAAACAACATATGCCCAATAAATGTAGTCTGGCCTATGAATCTTTTAATGACAGAGCCTGTTGAAAAGAACATTCAGGATCTGTTCTTCAAAGATTCACCTTCAGAAACAGTGTTTCCAAGTTTGATCAGGAATACATCAATGATAGGGACTCATTGTGGTTGATAAGGATTTCTATTTCCCCATGTCTTTTGTGAGGTTGGTTTAAAAAGGAACTGTTGAGATTTAAAATGTAGGTGATGAAATGATATAAATCCTGTAGTTTCCTCAACTTCATCAGTTCAAAGTCTAAATCTGCCAGATATTTTACATCAGGACTTTCAATAACAGCCACTTTTTTCCAGGTAAGTTACAGTTACAATTTCCAATTTGTGACTCTACAAGAAAGTGTTCAAAGGCGCTACTTCTATAGAATGCCATACTGCAATAATGTGCACTTGTCTTGCAGTTGTTAACCTCTCTCTATCTTACCTTTTCATGGTGGTAATCCACAAAGCTATTACCTTCTCTGTAGTCTAACCCACACCCTTTTGCCTTCAACCATGAATCAAGCCTGTGATTCTGACTTGCTTCCACCATTCTGATGAATGGTGATATGTATCCTAAGCAAGCTATCTAACTACTAACTCCTCTCATTGCATTCATAAACCTATGTAGAAGATGCAATGGCTTTTTTTCCAGCAAAATCTGCCAAGGTAGTCAGCATGCTAGCCTCGCTTATCTTCTGAAATAGTCCATGACTACTCAGACTAGTCTTATCTGGAAAACACATACCAGTTACTTACAGAGAACTGATGTATCTCTCTTTTGGGTCTTCATTTTATTACTCTTCTTCCATAGCTGTTTTTCTACAAGTCATTATCATCAGAGAAATTTTAGCTCTGAAATTAGTGTTCTTGTTTATGTCATTCTTCAAGTTTAAAGAAATAACACAGGATAAATTTGATTATATGTTAGTCAAGGGAATGTTAGTTATGCTGTAGCTCAGTGGAAAAAAGAGCAAAAAAGAATCTACAAACCCCAGAGATGTCACTGTGGATTTCCTGCTCCACACTAGGTTTTGTTTGTTCTGCTGTCCTTGCTCAAGTCATTCCACAGACTCTCAGAGATGAATTTTCATGACTTTTATTTTTGAAGAAACTAGAAAGGACACCTACACACAGTTGTTCATGTTTGCCTTTCTAAGACACATTAGGCACCACTTAGAACAGAAAAACATCCAAATGCAGATTTTCTTTAAAAGATATAGTTAAGGAATAATTTGAATTAAGGAATGAATGGCATGAACAAGACCCTTACTCAGAATACTTTTCCTACAAACTGATGTGGATTGTAGAAATAATTCTCTGTGGGTACTTTCAAGCTCATAAAAAATCCTGGTGATCTCATAAATATTTTGCTTAAGAAAACAACTACGCAAGCACAAACCAGACTGAAACACTTTGTGGATTCCATGCATCTTTCTTGTCTGCATTGGAGAGGTGCCTCTTCACATGTGGCACAAAGTGAAGCCTGAAAACACTTTTTTAAAAGAGGATATACTAAAAAGTAATAAAGATTCACTTAAATGCAGAATTTAGAAGCAATAGTAGAAAGCAGAAAGGATATGAGCTACCCTGATCTTAATTTCATAGGCAGTTCCAAATTTCATACCAGATTCACACAGGAAAATGTTCAAAGTTCAGAAAGTCAGAATCTAGTTCTGGCTATGATTATAATGCAGGTCAAGTAAAAGTGAAAATGATCTATATTCGACACTATGTAAGAGAACACATGAGAGAAAGCATCTTATTTACAATCCAAAACAATGTAAAACAAATCAGAATTAATATAAAACAAATATAAACAAGTATAAACAATTTGTTTATATAAATAAATCAGAATTTATATATATATATATATATTGTTCTATAATTACTATATACTTCATAATGACACTGCTGAATCACAAAACAGTTATCAAGAATTAAAAATTATTTTTATTTAATACTATTTTTGATAGTTGACCTTGTTATTAATTTCATGTTATAGTAATATTTCCAAGAACAGACTAAGTATGATTTGTGTGCATGGGCTAAAGACTGTTACAATACATTTTTTGGTTTTCAGTTATGAGGTTGCACCAAACTAAAAGCTAACTTAAAATAGACAAAACATGGACTTGTTCCACAGGTCATTAATGGTAATAAAGATTACAAATCATACTAATTAAGTTAACACGGCCCTCAGTTAGTAATGAGTTACAATTAAGGGACATTTGTTACATAAACTGAGTTGATGCAAAAAATAATGAAAAAACACTAGGATACCTATTTATGCTCAACTGAATATGAAAATATTTTTACACTCAGAGGTTAATACTGTTTGAGGTATATAGAAATGTAATAATGTAATCTCAGCTAGTACTAGGTTAGTGTACCCATCTTGGCTAAAACCCATCAGTACATGCACATTTAGATTTAAAAGCATCCCTTTTCATTCCTCCTTTGCTTCTGTCAATATACTCATATATGTTTATCATCTGTTTCAGTGAACTATTTCATTTCACATACAAAGGGATTTAGTGGCATGACATTTTCTTATCTGCTATTTTATTACCATTAAAGTTTTGTTCATGTATATATATACACTTTATATATATGTTTGAACAAAACGCTGTGTATGTATAAAAGCCTTATCAACACTAAGGATTTGGATTTTTTTTTTTTTTCAAGTTAATACCAAGCTGTACACATTCCCACAGAAGTTTTAAATATGGGTGAAAAGCAATCACACTAGAAGCATATAGTTTGCAGCCAGTGCTAAACATAGTGTCCTATTTTCACATGCTTGCATTGTAATGTGACCGCCTCCATCCCACAGTCTCCTCAGACTGCACTATTTGGCAGTGATGCACTCATTGGTGATTGGTTTTATGCCTGGACACTGGCTCTGAAGTTTTCGTGGAACAGCACAGGAATTGGGAAGGTAGTCTGGTTTTGCACCTGTCATTGTGCTGCTGTGTTCCTCTGGGCTTTTGCAGAAGTGTCTTTGATGGGCTGATGGCTTCTTGGATGGGCCTGGGAGTAGCCTACAAAGGCATTGCTTGAAACTAATACGCACCCCCTTGTTTCTCCATGTTCCTTGGTGGGCATGCAGATGAGCTTCATCATATAACCTAAAATAAATATACATATAAAGAGAGATACATGTACAGGTATTAATATATGCATAACATCTATGCTATGACTACATTATTTATTATCTCTTACCTTCACATTGGAGTCCACCTGCTGTGAATTCCACAATACTATGCAACAATTGCCATATTGTTCAGACAGAGGTTAGTTCATCTCCCTCACTCTGAGGAAAAAAAAAAAAAAAAAAAAGAAAGAAAGAAAAAAAAAGCTTAGCAAGGCTGCACACAAGTATTATTGTGATCCCAAGTCAAAGGTTGGATGCGTCCCTCAATTAATATCCAAGGACACCTTCAAAATGAGTCCATCTGTTCCCAGATCACTCTATCTTAATGCTTCCTTTTGCTGCAAATGTATTCCTCTACCTCACAGAAAGAGGTAGAAAAAGATGCCCAGAAGGTATAAAGAGGGTTCACCTTCTTTAGCTCACCACCAGGTAACCAACGAAGAGCCAGAGCAGCAGCATCCCTACCCACTGCACCCCTCTCCTCCCATCTGCCCCTCAGACAACTCCCCCCACTCCCCCCCAAGGTTTGTTGCTCAGCATGACACCATATAGTATGGGATATGCCTCTGGTAATTCTGGGTCAGCTTTCCTGGCTCTGTCACCCTCCAGCTTGATCATCTGCACACACAGCCTCCTCACTGGCAGGGTAGTATGGGAGACTGAAAAGTCCTTAACTTAATGTAAGCACTGCTTAAGAATCATAAAGATGTTGTTTTTCTTCCAAATCCTGAGCATGGCATCATATCAGCCACAATGAAGAAAATTAACTCTAGTTCAGCTGAAAACAGGGCAAAGAGAAAAACAAACAAACAAACAAACAAACCCCACATAATTCATAGAATAATAGAATCGTTAAGGTCAGAAAAGACCTCCAAGATCATCTGGTCCAACCATCACCCTACTACCAATATTACCCATTAAACCATGTCCCTAAGCACCACATCCAACCCTTCGTTAGACACCCCCAGGGACTGTGACTCCACCACCTCCCTGGGCAACCTGTTCCAATGCCTGACTACTCTCTCTGAGAAGTTTCTCCTAATTTCCAACCTAAACCTCCTCTGAGGCCATTTCCTCCAGTCCTATCACTAGTTATCTGTGAGAAGAGGCTGAACCCCAGCTCCCCACACCTTCCTTTCAGGTAGCTGTTAAGAGCAGTAAGGTCACTCCTGAGCCTCTTCTTCTCCAGACTAAACAACCCCAGTTCCCTCAGCCACTCCTCACAGCTTTGTAGCCCATCTCTGGACACTCTCCAGGGCCTCAATGTCTTTCTTGTAGTGAGGGACCCAAAACTGAACACAGTACTTGAGGTGTGGCCTCACTAGAGCAAAGTACAGGGAGAGGATCACCTCCCTGGTCTTGATGGCTACACTATTCCTGATACAAGCCAGGATGCTGTTGGCCTTCTTGGCCACCTGGGCACACTGCTGGCTCATGTTCAGGCGAGCATCAACCAACATACCCAAATCCTTTTCCTCTGCATAGCTTTCCAGCCACTCTGCCCCAAGCCTGTAGCACTACATGGGGTTGTTGTGATTAAAGTACAGGACCTGGAACTTAGCCATGTTGAACCTCATCTTATTGGCCTCTGCCCATCGACCCATCTTGTCCAGGTCCCTCTGCACAGCCTTCCTACCCTCTGGCAGATCAACACTTCCCCCCAGCTTGGTGTCATCTGCAAGTTAGCAAGGTCAATATGACACCACAAGTCTTAGTAAATATGTAGCTTCTCTCACATCTAAATATAGAATTTTATGTCTTTCCAAGAGTATAGAGCATTGGCATATGTTTAGGTCAGAACACTGGACCAGATGGAGCACAGATGTGATGCTGCCTGTTATGTAGTGAGGGAGAAGAAAATAACAACTTTGTTTCTAAAATTAGACAATGAGTTCACCATTACCAAGTTAGGAAATTTAGTCTTTAAGATAGAGTTAGAATAATCTCTTTTTTAAAAAGAGGTAAATGCTCTTTAAAAGTGAAATCTAAGGCAAGATACTAGGTTTTGTTTTGAGGAGAGGAGAGGAGAAAAAGAAGAAGAGAAAAAGAAGAAGAGAAGAAAAGAACCTCTTCTTATACAAATGCATATTTGTATGAATTATCTGCTCTTGCTTTTTCTCTCCCTAATCTTGGTTGATCAGGAATGGCCCTAGAATTGAGTTTTGAGTAACTCTACTGCTATTTGCCAGCAAGTTGTAGCTCCATTTAACACACAACTCACCAAGCTCTTCTGTCAAACCTGTTCATCACCCAGTGTAGCGTGAACCTGTTCATTTCACATTTGGACAATTTGTCCAAAAGGATGCTGTAAGGGTAAATATCAAAGGCTTTACTAAAATCCAGAAAAAATATGTCCACTGTTCCCCCTTGGTCCACCTTAGAAGGAGATCAAATTACTAAGGTAGGACTTTCCTTTGATGACTTTATGCTTTTTGATATCTCCCACAACAATTTTCATCATTTTTCCAGGGGCTGAGGTTAGGCTAGCAGGTCTGTGGTATCCGGGGCCTTCTCTCATGTCTTTTTGTAGCTGGGGGTAACACTGGCTACTTTCCAGTCAGCAGCACCTCCCCAGATTCACTCAAATTTTGGTTAATTTTTGAGAGGGGTGCAGCTATAACATCCGCTGATTCCTTCAACAATTATTTTTATTTTATTGTAGTGAGCATCTTTGCCATTTGATTATAGTCTTACAGGATTCCGAATCCCAGGCACACTTTTGACTTGGTGTTTGCAGACATATGTGTACCCATACTAACACAGAAATTCCAGCACAAATATGAATATAAATCTAGATTACCTTTAGGCACTTTAGTTTACTGCTACTTCTCTCATGTCTCTGCATGCTTTTGCTGGTAACACGTTTCAAGATTTGCATCTTACAGTCCAAGCTGAAGTTAAAAGAAAACTTTAAAGGCATGTTTTTGAGGCAGAGTTTTTTCTTCTTTCATACTCCCTAACAATTCATAACCTGCCATATCATTTAGAAAATAACAAGTTTCCTCCTAGTTTGTTTACAGCCAGTAGCAGTCCCCTGGAACCAAGAGAAAGAAGTTATTTTTAATACTTCAGGAAAGGTGTTTCAGCACAAAAGAAAATCATTAATGGTTAGACTGGTACTGGAAAAGCTTTTGGAAAAATCTTTTCTGATGTCTCTTTCATTGGAAACTTAAGCAACCATTTAAAACAACCCACATCTTCATAAAAAATACTGGTTTTGCAGCATTTTCTTCTTTTCTTCTGAATCATGATTAAAATTCCTCTCTGTTCTCTATATCATACACAAAATTATATTGCATGTACCCACATACATTTCTTAGAAAGAAAACAGTTACCATAGAAACAGTTTTGTACTCTGAAATGCTATCATGCTATGTTTTTTTCATCTTACACTTTTGTAGATTGCAAATGCCATCTTTCCTCATTCAAGCTGTCAGTTAATCTCTCCAGGTATGTTCAGCATTACTTTCATTTTGTGATGGAAACCCTTAGCATTAAATTATATGCAGCTCTACTGCTATTGCAACTCCAACAATGGTTTCTAGTGTCAGGTGCTCAGAACTTGGCTTGAACTTCATTATAAAGCCATTTCCTTCAGATATTGATATTTTTTTCACTGTTGTTGATAAGAGCTTCAGAAACCTCTTTCCTGATTCTGAAATAGACTTGCAAATAATCTTGAGTAGAACTCTGAGGTTCTGTGTCCCTGCACATCTAAGGAGTGTGAATAGTGGAGGGGAATCTTGAGAAATGTTAAACTATTTTAGGAGGTTGTTTTCTGTTTTTCATTTTCATTTATTAATATTATTTACCAATATTACAAGTTTAGGGAAATGTATAAGTCTATTGAGCTACCAAAATGATCAGTGAAACATTTTCAGCATCTGTAATAAGCCTTGATTCAGTGCTAAATCACCTTTCTGAGCCCCATCTGCAACAGAGTAGTGAAGCCTCAGCTCAGGTCAGTTCCACAGACTGTAGTAATAGTCACTGCATTCATCAGACACTGGAAGAGCAAAAATGAAGAGGAAGAAGAGGGATATCTGGATAAAATAATATATCAACAGAATGATTAAATAGTAGCATGGATTAGATTTGTGCTGTGCCCAGACATGCTTTCAAAACTGTTCTGTATGTGATTGAACAACTGCACAAAATCTTGTGCTCCATAACCTTTTCTCCTGAGACTTAGGTTCTCTCAACTCTGGCTTCTTCACCCATTAGAGACACAGCTGGCAGTTAGCAGAAGAAGATGAACAGTGATCTTGGCCTCAATGTGTTTGTGTGTGAGTAAATGGTGTACCAGCTGGGACTTTATGAATGGCATTCAAGTCACTGAATACAGCAGCTAGGGGCTTGTGTTTTCTTTCAGTCTTCTGCAGAATGACCTTATGATCCCAAAGAGACATCTCAGACTGATATTTCAGGATCAGACTGCCCAGCTATTGGATCCATAAGAATGGCTTAGATTATTTCCAGTTGTCTAACAGGAGGATCAAACAGGGCAGGTACTTGGAAGTCATGCACAAACATACCTTCTGCTCATCTAGGCTTTCCAGCTAGGTCAAGGTCAATTCTGAAGTCAAGCTTTCAAGGCTTAAATGTAAGTGCTTTATAAACTTGTGGGTGCCCCCTCTCAAGTTATTTTCCAGTTCTGGACATCCCGATTTATCCCTGTTCATACTACCTGACATTTCCTGCTAGCCTGAGAGGTGTTTCCTCCACAGTAAGAAGCCAGCTATCTGTAAGCTCAGCTTGAAATTTTTTGGCTCATTTGTTTCTTGGTTAACAGCTCAGTCAGCACACTAGTCCTTCCTCTATCTAGTCAAACCCCTCTGAAGAACTCTCATTAGTAATCTCATGTAGAGATTACAAAGAGTTTGCACTTATGTGAAAAACATCAAAACAAGACACAAAGGCCACTGCTTGCTGCACCATTCCAAAGTGAGGTTTCAGTGGAAAAATCTCATGGTTTTGTATGGAGATTAAGAATTGCTACTGAAGGATGTTCTGTGATCATGTAAACTATTCCTGTGGTAAGGAAGTCTTCATTCTGGGGTCTTTCCAAAACCTGAATTTTCCTTGGAAGTGTTATAACAGAAGGCATCACAGCTTTGCCTTCAGTACCTGTAATATAACCATGGGCAGCTGACTAGGTTGTTCCCTACAACCAGAGACTCATTCAGCTAATCTGTACTCCATTTTGCATGAGACATTATCTCTCAATCAGCAGATGTACTTTCCTTGGGAAGGAACGGTTTTCTGCATATGTACAAGCTGCAATGTTCCTTCCTCACAGAATTGAATTTACTCATAACAACAGTTCGTTACCACAAACACACTATAATGTGTAATTTTTGGTGATCTTCACTGTTTCGTGTTTTTTTGTTTGTTTGTTTGTTTGTGAAATATATAGAAGTTTGTGAAATATATAGAAGAATATATATATTATTAATCTGGAGGACATTTGTCATATCCCTAGATTCTGCACCATCTACACAGACTTTTAATATGGTTCTTCCTATTTTTAAAAGTGCTCTGAGAGTCTAAGCCACAATAGTTAAAATAACTAAAATGGCATAGTATATTCTTTACAAATTACATGAACAATTAAATGTAATTTATGATATTCATCTTCAAAGATCATTAAGAAAAAGTGGGCAATGTCAAATTAAGTAAGCAATATTAAGTAAGACATTAGAATTTAAATAAATTCTAGAAACAACAGGTTCTCTAATTGACTTTTCCTTAATTTTTGAGGTAGTTCCCAAGTAAAACAAACAAACAAACAAACAAACAAAAAACTTGATCCACCAGGAGTCATAATTTCCATCATGTTATGATTAACATATTTCATTTCCCTAAGGCAGCAAAACTGGAAAAATTGACATGGTACTTAGGGACATGGCTTAGTGAGTGATAATGGTGGTAGGGCGATGGTTGGACCAGATGACCTTGGAGATCTTTTCCAACCTTAATGATTCTATGATTCTATGATCTCTACTCTTCAAAAGATTTTGAAAGAAAACTGAATGATTTTCAGCTATGAAGTCTTTAACTCATTCCCTAGTTTTCATCATACAGAAGGACCATGAGAATATTTCTTAACTATGGTGAGGTTTTCCCCACTTTTGTTTTTAAGGAAAAAAAAAATTATACAGTGCTAATTAAATAATCATATCTGACATTCTAATGAATTCTGCTCAGAAATACAAAACAATAGCAGTGAGAACAACATGGAAAATCATTGAGATAGTCCACATATAGAGGTTTTTATAGTTAATTGTTTTAGCTGAGCAGTACTTCCATTAATACATCACATACTGACAAGAGACTAACATTAAATGCAATACAAATGTAACTCAAAGAACAGCACTTTAAGGATCTGTCTTTAAACACAACGGCCAACTGAACAAAGCAGTGAGTAATAGCACATCTTATTACTGCCCAGAAAAAGAATTTGTGACTAACTGAAAAATATTGCAAATCTTTGTTAGTAAACCACAGAAAAGTTATAGCTTATACAATATTTACAGTAGTTTGATTGAAGAGATGTGCATACAAATTCTACAGGATATAACTATTGTAGAGATACTTACATACTCTACGAGGCAAACACATTAGTAAAGAGCTCTTAGACTTATTTTTTAATAGGAAATGCAAAAGCAGGTTAGAAGAGTAAAGAATAAGGTGAATTTTCTGCATTCAGGCAGGGCGATATGCAGTTTTATTGTTGCTTATTTTTAATTGCAAGGTGTAAACTTTCCTAATTTGCCTTCTGGTTAGTGAGCTTAGTTCATATTTTCAGCTTTTCAACATTACTGTCCAGAACTTACATTTTAAAATAAGAGCAGATATTCTACCAATTACAAAATAAAACTTCCATGTTAAGTCTTTCTCACTATCTTGTGGAATACCTGTTAAGATCTAACTGGTAACCTAGCAGTAATTTTCACTGTTGTGTCTTGACCATGCAAGTAATAGAATTTGTGTGTCGGAAATCTCCTGGAAACTTTCAGTAAGAGGCCAATTAAATAGGGTTAAATTAATATCTCTTCTAGAAATCCATGAGCATTCTCATCACTGAAGTTTTTACTGTTTTACAAAAACAAAATAAAATAAAATAAAATAAAAATAATTTTTCGTTCTCCTTCATATATATATGAATCAATATGAAAAATATTCAGTGGTTATATTCAATGGGCTTCTGACAGGAGAGAACAGACATTCCTCTGGACATGTCAGTGGCCAGTAATTGTCATCTAGACTATCCAAAGGGCAAAAAGTTCTAACGAACAACCAAGGGCAAAACATAATAGACACCTGACAAACGGAAAAATATCAGACCTCTTCTTGCACACCACACACTATTTTATATGTAAATACCTTGACAGCTTACTGCTAGTTCATTATTTTGCACTCTGTCTTCATTTAAATAAAATTATTTTCTTGTTTAATTTTAAAAATGGTCTCTATTTAGCTTCCTTGGTTGTTTCTATGTAGTCTACCATCAGGAAAGTATATTTGATGATATCTTTATTCCTAGGAAGGTGTGAAATTTGTTATCCTGCAAGACCCCAGTGTATATCTGTCCTGTGCCCACACCAGATTTTTATACCATGTTTATTATACCTGTATGCAGGAGGTAACATATATTATCCTGCTAAACAAGTTGCCAATACCCCAGTCTGACACAAATTTTACAGAGAGGGTCAGTGTTTAGGGAGCTGAATAGTGAGTAGTGAATGATTAAAGCTTCTTACAAGACAGATTCATCCTGAAATATCTCTCCAAACCCCTCCTTT
>CM021763.1:48663063-48738660 GCA_011075105.1 Heteronetta atricapilla | reverse complement strand
GCTGCTATCCTTTTGTTACTTACTATATTTCTATAAAAAAATGAAGTGCATCTATATGTATCTCTATTGATAGACAGTAGTTCTATAACAGGGAACTGTCTCCCACCAAATCAACGGGTAGGATCATGCTGGAGACAGATTTCTGCAATCAACAGCCATATGCCTAGCTATATAGCCCGATTTTTAGTTAAGAGTTGCTATTTTATACTGAGTATCTAATACAGCATTACCAACTAAGTAAGCAAGCAAACCCACATCCTACATTTGCAGGGTGAAGAAATAGAGTGCAGTTCTACCAAGGATGGAATATTCCATCAAAATCAGTATGTATAAGCATAATGGAAAATGCTTTAGAAGTATTCTATGTAGCAGCTGGGAAGTCTAGTAAAAGCACAGTCCTGTGATTTTTTTTTTTTTATTGAAATATTATTTTCTCATTTTTCCATGGTTTATTTTGTACTATTTTCTTCGTATTGGATGCAACGTTGCTCTGAACATTGAAAAGAAGAGCAAATATAAAAATAAGCAAGGAAAGTGCTACAGAATGGGAATAGAGAAAAACTGTTTTGTTTTTTTTTTAATTAAAAAAAAGCTATAAAAAAGACTCAATACTACATATGCCATATGTCAGTATGATATAAAAAGCATGACATATATTGTACAACCTAAGAACCAAATACTCTTTTTACACCATATGGCATATTTGCCGTCATCAGTTGAAATCCTAGCTGATAACTCTGAAGCCTGATTGCATAACAGGAACTGATTTGCTGATGAAAGCCAAGAAAAGATTAAACAGAGATTTCCGGGTCAACCCATTTCTTATCCACTCAGTTTTGTTGTAATTTCAAATGCCTTCTTTGCAGATCTACAGCAGATAGCTACAGCTAAGCTTTAAATATGGTAAGGGATTAGACAAAGCTGTATCCTGCTATATTGAAGTCTGAAATATTCTCATACTTTCACTGAAATTGCATCAATCAAGAATTGATATTTTTGTATACCTGTGCCAATACATGAATTTAATCAATTTAAGAGGCAATTTTTGTCAGCTAGAGCTAATCAATAAACACTTAACTTCAAGCTAATGATTTATATTTATAATATGCTTTGCTGTAAGGATGTTTACCATACTTGTATGGAAAAATTTGCAATACAGTAGTAGTTACAAATGTTTTCTTGATTCTGGTACTAATATATATGAAAAAATATTCAAATGCCTCAAAGGTAAAAATTAGTGTACGCATAAACCATGGAACCGAAGCCACAAACTTTCGCAAGACTGGTGTCTTCTCTCGTGTGTAAAGCTGGGAAAAAATGCCCCTTAGTGAATCATGCAGTCTAAAAAAAAAATCATTTTCAAAGTATTTACATATATATATACATTTATTCAATGTATTTATATGAATGGAATCATAGAACCATAGAATCATAAAATTGTTTAGGTTGGGAAGGATCTACAAGATAAGTCCAACCATTAACCTAGCACTGCCAAGTCTACCACTAAACTATTTCCTTAAACACCACAGCAATCTATTTTTTAAATATCTCCAGGGGTGGTGACTCAACTAATTCCCTCGGCAGTCTGTTCCAAATGTCACAACCAGTTAGTAAGAAACTAGGAGGAAAGTTTTCCTAATATCCAACTTAAGCCTCCCTGGCACAACTTGAAGCCATTTTCTCATTTTCTATTGCTTGTTGCTTGGGAGAAGAAACCGACCCCAGCCTCACTATAACCTCCTTTGAGGTAGCTGTAGAAATAAATAAGTTCTCCTCTGAACTTCCTCTTCTTCAGGTCAAACCACCCAATTCCCTCAGCTGCTCCTCATAGTCCTTGTGTTCCAGACTCTTCACCAGCTTTGTAGCCCTTTTCTGGAAATGCTCTAACACCTCGAAGTCCTTGTAATGAGGGGCACAGAACTGAACACAGTACTTGAGGTGCAGCCTCACCAGAACCAATACAGAGGGATGTTCACCTCCCTGGTCCTGCTGGCCTCAGTGTTTCTGATATAGGACAGGATGCTGTTGGCCTTCTTGGCCACATGAAAACACTGCTGATTCATATTCATCTGTCTATCCATCAGTACCCCCAGGTCCCTTTTAACTGGGCAGCTCTCCAGCCACTCTTCCCCCAGCCCGCAACATTACATAGGGTTGTTTTACCCCAATACCAGGACCCAGCACTGAGCCTTGGTTAACCTCATCCCATTGGCTTTGGTGCATCAATCCAGCCTATCCAGACACATGAAATATCACAAAATTGTTCAATACTATAAATGCCATATATGTGTGTATTCAAAACCCTAACTTTGAAAACTTGTTATTTAGTCCTTTGGAATCTGTATTTTGTCTTTTTGTCCCCATTGTATTTACTTACAAGATAAGAGTAAAGTACCCGTTCTCCCATATGCACTATATGCTTTATTTACAAGGTATGAGAAATAAGCAATTTGTACCTTGCAATGGGTACAGATTCTGGCCCCTGCTTTATCTATCAAATGCTGCAAGATGTGCCTGTGGAAATTTTAAGTATGAAGTTACTTACAACCATTCTTCTAGAAGGCAAAATAGGTAAATGGTCCTGATCTGGACGACCTTTAAGCAAGTACCTTAAAGGCAAAAGGATGCAAAGCTAATAAGCTATGCCTTAGGATTTTCTCTCTGCAAATATGCAAATTTTATACTTGGCTTACGAGAAAGATTATTTGAAATCCTAGATTGAATATGAGCTCTCCATTTTGTGGCAACTCTACCTAGTCAATATTCTCTTCACAGCTTCCTTCCATATATTAAGTGAGGACCTTTAATGAACCAAAATGCTCACTGCAAATACAAAAATACTAAGAAATTTTCAAAGGGAATTTCAACTATTTCCTATAATTATATAACTGTAAGAGCAGAAATAAAATGAAAGTGTAGAAATATAACATTCAGAAGAGAGATCAGCATATTTCTTTATTGAGAAGTGGAAGAGTCATTTGCTTTGCTTTCAAGATTAACTATTTTACTGGATAATTGTTAATCCCCCAGAATATTACATAAGGGAGAACAATTCATGACCTATGGGAAGACATTAAAAGCTTTATAGCTTTAATACCGAAACAAATTCCCATGACCCACCTTTCATTTTGTGGCTTTTGTTTCCTACACAATCATTTCCTTATCAAGGTTATCTTGAACTGTATACCACACAGTAAATACTGTCTGATAAGTGAGTTCAAATATTTTTTTCTCCTTGTTCCCCACAGTAGTTGTTATAAATATCTAGACCTAGAATTTAAGTTACATAATATTGTCATATTTTTGTGCATGTTTACTTCTAGAAAAGCAATGAATTCACCCTCGAATTCAAGAATAACCTTGGAACACAACTATTGTGAGCTGTGTCACCCCAAATCAGTTTAAAACAATTTTTTGTTCTACATGTACTGGATTTCAAATTTTTAAATTTCCTCACTAGATTTTTATCAACCAGCACCAAGAAAAAAGGATAGGGCTGTGGACATCAACTCTGAAGACTCTATGAGAAAAGCAATATCTGAAAAAAGTAACCTCCTGTGAAAGCTTTGAGTATTAGTCTTCAAAATAACCCAAACCACTTAAAATAGCCAACAACCTGAGACACTCTAGAGACGTAAACTATGCAGAAATACCTGAGCAACCATTCAAGAAAATAATCTATGAAGAAAATCCTGTTTTACTGATGTCTCCATTGTAGGAAGGTAGTCTTACTGCCTGTCACTCTTAATTTTTCCTACCAATGTACCACTGAAATTAGGAGTTAGCATTAGAAATTTGTAAAGCCTTTCAACTGTATGGTATTATGATATCAGGTTAAAAATGGTTTCTACAAGCAAAAAACTGATGTTTCATCTCATATTTGTTACTGGAGAGAGGATAAGGAAAATCTGGAGAAACTAACTGCATATCATCTTCTGAACCAAGTTGAACTCTCCCTGTAAACATCCACTACTGGCTTAGGATGCTCTCAAAAAGCAGAGAAAAATATAGCAAGCACCCAGGAACACATTCTCAGTGTCATCCTGCCAGCTCCCAACTACTGGCATCTTAATGTTTTCCTGAACTAGATGAACTTGGATATTTATGCTACCTAATGTCTGCTAGACTTTTCATTTTTTGCCATCCATAAAACGTATAGTAATGAATTTCAGCTTTTAATTATGCCTTAATTGAATACCATCTTCCTCATTTATGCCTCCTACTCTGGATAATTTTGCTTGGTGCCTTCTAGTTTCTGTGTAAATTATATATATATATATATATATATATATATATATATATATTTCTGTCCCCTTTCTGTATGTTACTCATAACTGTATATTTCTGTATCTTATCTGTCACAAAATAACTTTTTTTTTATATCATGATTTGAGAAGAGTTTTAATTCTTTGAGAGTCTTGCAGAACAGCAGTCATTACAAGCTTTTCACCAACACTGTTGTCTTGCTTTAAATTTGCTGAAATATTATATTTTTAGGCAGTGACAGGGAAAATTTCGTGCTGTGTTCAGAGAGGAATGGGGACCATGGTCCTAGATACCTTGCTTTTTCATGATCTCTTGGAAAGGCAGTAGAGTGATTCATATAGACTAGAAGAAAATTCTAATAGTTAGAATAGTTATAGCTTAGTTGTACAAAGCTTAATATTAAAGAGTAAGATCTAAAAGTAAAATGGAAGAATCTCAAGAGCTAATTTTAGCCATAAATAATAATGTAAACTACAGATCCCATGGTTTTGGGTTACCTTTTGTGGTCTAACCACATGTACAGTTTTAGGTCTTTTTCCAGGACTTAGGACTCTCTGGATGATGAATATTATGTAGACATGGGTTATTTGGGTTCTTCCCATATTCTGGTGACAGAATATGTGTCAGAATGCCCCGCACTGCTTAGTCTACTCATGCTAAATGAGCTGCCTCTCCAAACCTTCTCACTCCTGATACCTTTTTGTTGAAGATATATTATGCATATGTACTGCCGTGAAGGACAAATGAAGAAGACTGGGATAACAGAATTTATCATGGAGTTTAACAATTTGCCTAAATAGATATTTCCTTCACACAGCCAGGGTTTATGATTCATGAGACTGTAAAATCACTAAAATTATTAGGTGCAGCTAGGGTTACCAGATGCTGACTTAAAGGTATGGTGTAGGTCTGACTTGAATATGCTGCACTTTTCACTTTTTTTTTTTCTTTTTTATTTTTATTTTATTTTTTTCCATTGGGAAAGTAAAATGAGATCATAACAGGTACGAAAGAGACAAGTAAATTCACACAAATCTGAGTAAAATATGGTATAAAACCAGAAAATTATCTTTCAGATCCAGACAGTTCAAACATTTTGCTGAAGTATCTTTTCCTGCAACACAACTGTAGAAAGTTGGATACTCGGAGATAATTAAGATTTGTTCAATTTTGCTCTTGGAACGTGGACATGCTTTAAAAGCAAAGGTGATCTTTTGAAGGTAGACACTTTGACAAGTTCCTTAAAAAGACAGCTTCTCTGAGATAATTTAGTTTTATTCTTCAGAGATGGCTTCTAGCTATAGAAAAGTAGAATGTGACACAAATAATGTATTTCTTGCCTTTCATAAGGGGGTTGCTTTACCTTGGATAGTACAGTGAAGGAAGCACTTTCTAGTTTAATTTAAGTTTTATCTCAATAGCAAAGGAACAACACATTCTTATTTTAAAAAATCATTTATTTTTAATTGCTTTTTTAAAAACAAGTTACTCTTTGCTCAGAGCTGATGCACTGGAGACAAGCTGCTATCTCAAAGCATGGAGATAAGAAGAAGAGTGTCAAAATGACAATGTTTAAGTCAGACTTGAGGTATGAGTAAAGCAGGAGATGGTGGCCTGGAAGTCACATACAAAATCTTCAGTCACTGTTCTGATAATACAAAGATTTGCACAGAACTGATAAGCACTTTTGAAATAGTTTGTCCCTGGAGTTTTGTGGCCTGTTCTTATATTTCAGTTTATTTCTGCATAAATTGTGAATACTTTTGCACCAGAGCAAAAACATAAAAATTATTACTTATGAAGTATTGTTTCGGTCACAGATTTTTTTTTTTTCTTTTCTTTTCTCATTCCACTGATGTTTTGTTTTTTTTTTTTTTCCTTCAAAATCCTTTATATCCCTTATGTATAAGAGTTCTGGAAGGCCAAAGTAAAGATACAGATGCTTATTACAGGGGGCACAAGAAGCTGTTGCTTCAAAAGGACCAGAAAATTTGACTGGTACCAAATTACTAACATTTTTTATTAGATGAAGAAATAAAGATGAAACTAAACAGGAAGGTTGTAATCCGTAGTCTGACCTGGTCTCTAAAACATTATTGTGCTTTAACATGAATTTAAAAAGTCCTTTGTGTTTTTCTTCATTTTTCTCATACTGTATTAATTGGCCTGTGTTTTCTCGTTCATATTCAGTCTTCATTCAGAAACTTTATCTCTCCCTTTATCCATCACCCAGGATACAAAGAAATCACCCTTATGGAAAACACCCTACATCCTGATGAGCAACAGAACTAACAATAATACCATTCAGGAAACATTTTATATGGAATACATTCCACATAATTCAATGCAAATAGGATTAATCTTCTGGATTACGTCATCATTGACTTCAAGGGAGTTCTAATAGCCTGTAGCATCAAAAACAGAAAAAAAAAAAAAAAAAATCTAATCTATGTCAAGTTAGTGGAACATTAACTACCCCTTTTTCTGTGCATTGCATTAGAAAGCCCGAAGTTGTACTTACTACACAGACTACACAGTACAACTACACAGTTGTACTTACTACACGTAAGTGTAGTACACTTACACAGTGTAAATTTACACAGTGTAAATGCATATGTGTACATGTGAACAGCTGAAAAAAATTGTTTTCGCAGTATACCTCAAAGATTATTGGAAAGAACATAATCCTCACAAATTATTATTAGCCTACTGATATGATATTTAGATCTGAAAGTCAGGTACAAGAACAAACATAGACCTGTAATGTCCATAGGAACATCAGTACTGCATTCCTTTTTTTATAGAGTGTTATAATAAATACTTGATTACAACAACATATAAATACATGTATTCAGCCATATGTTCAGCTTCTGTTTGACTCTAAATTGACTTGAAATTTATTGATTTTATATAAAAAATTGACGTTTGTATTGCTATCTCTAGCAAATCTATATCTATATCTAGCAAATCACATGTAATTTTCAACATTTTTCACTACAGTGTATTCATCTTTCAATATAAGAGGGGTTTTACCTCAATTTATCCTTTAGAAACTCAGTACTACAGCTATTTAAATTTATTTTCATAAAACAGGAAAGAAGTAAAAAGTTGTTTTTGTTTTTGTTTTCTACAGTGCATTTCATAGATAACTACAAATTTACAGTGGCAATTTCTGTGTTGTGATTTATCCAAGTTGTCAATTTGCTGTTTTGTGTGAAATGATGATCATCTTCAAGGTTGCTGAAGCTGTGGACAGTAAAATGGAATGAGGCAAAAATAACTGATTGAAGCATTGATTGAGTATAGTTCCTTTACAGTAAGAAAAAAAACTTACTAAATCTGTCTTCTCCATACTGTATTAACCAACACTAGCATTGTGACCCTCCAAGTCTTTATGTACTTTTATATATTTTATTTTTATACACCTGCACACACCATCAACAAGGCAGAGTAAAACTCACTGCTGAGAGGGGTAATGATCCCGATAAAAGTTTTACTATTTGTCTAGAGATTGCAGAGATGTCTACGATCTCTGCAGAGATGTCTACGATTGCAGAGATGTCTATTACCACAGCACAGTTTCGAAAAGTCAGAGTATATTACTGTATGAACTACTGCTAGATGTTTCTAGACATGTAAATTTTCCATTAAATATATCCACATTCTGAGACATAAAGTATAATCTTTTGCATCCTTTGGATTTTGAGTTCTTTCAGCACTTCTTGCTCTTCCAATCAAGTGTCACAAGTCTTATGAAACCTATTGACCTGTTTGAATACAAAATCAGAATAACAAATATCTTGGCTGTGTAAGACATACAGGGCTCTGTGCTACGCATAATCTATGGGAAGGTGGAGAAATTAAAGGCCCTTACAAGGTATGTGTAGTAAATCCAGTATATTTAAGGAAATTTCAGTTGGTTCCTGGAGGTTTGGTGAGACAAAAAGGTAGTCTGACAGGAACAGTGCACAGACAACAATTTATTACTCAGGCTGAGTTGATATGGAGGTTGGATGTTGCCGATGAACAATGGGCTTCAGCGTGTCCCCCGTAAATATTTTTCTAACTGAGAATGGGTTCTTCTTTTTGGGCTATGTAGTGGGTATATGGCAAGGTTTTGGTAGCAGGCGTGGCTTCTTTGAGAAGAATCTTGAAGCTGCCTCATGTTAGAAAAGGCCCCTACCGCTGGCCAGAGCCAAGCCAATGAGCAATGATTTTTGCGCCTCTGTGAGAGAAGATTTAAGAGAAGAAAAACAAACAGACAAACAAACAAACATAAAACGCTGCTACACAGCAGCTGGGAGAGAGAGGGGAGTGAGAAGCAGCCCTGCAGCCCCCCAGGTGAGTGCAGCAGGAGGGCAGGAGGTGCTCCAGGCAGGCAGCAGCAGTTCCCCTGTGACCTGTGGAGAGGCCCCTGGTGGAGCAGGCTGTCCCCCTGCAGCCCATGGGTCCCACATGGAGCAGATCTCCACGCTGCAGCCCGTGGAGGAGCCCCCGGTGGAGCAGGTGGATGTGGCCTGGAGGAGGCTGCGGCCCATGGAGAGCCCCCGCAGGAGCAGGCCCTGGGTCGGAGCTGCAGCCCGTGGAGAGGAGCCCACGCAGGAGCAGGGGTCTGGGGGGAGCTGCCGCCCATGGGGGACCCGTGCTGGGGCAGTTTGCTCCTGGGGGATGGACCCCGTGGTACGGAGCCGTGTGGAAGCAGTGCTTGAAGAGCTGCTGCCTGTGGGCAGCCCTCGCAGGCTCAGTTTGGGAAGGACAGCATCCATGGGAGGGACCCCACAGGAAGCAGGGGCAGAGAGTGACTGTGAAGGAAATTTCTGAAAGATCTGTTCCTTTGTTTCTCACTTCTCTAGCTTGTTAGTAATAGGCAATAAATCTTACTATCTCCCTACTCTGTTTTGCCCATCATGATAATTGCTGAGCAATCTCCCCATCCTCATCTCAACCCTTGAGCCTTTGCATCGTATTTTCACCCGATTAAAACCACCACAGGGTACCACCTTATTTCTATGCAAACTGCTGCATTATTTTCCTAGGTGATTCCACACAGCTATCAGGACATACCATAAGTTCCATAGATACCAGGAGAGATATACTAGAAAAGATAAACAGTCTGCAGCAGTCAACCAGCTACTCAAAGCAGTTCATAACAAAGACTCAAGAAAGTCCATTCAGAAGGAAAAGAAAAAAAAAAAAATTTTTTTTGCAAATACTGCTGTCAGTAGAAAAAATAAATAAATCCAGAGGAAAATTATATATGGTGTAGTTTATAAGAATAAACCAAAAAATGACATTCTGAAATGATATAATGAAACAAGACAAGAACTTCTGCAGACTTTGTACACTGCCTTTTGGATTTAAAGAAAATATAATTGCCTTATTTTATAGTCAGTTCTAGAAAAGAAAACAAACTTCCTGACAACACTTATTTTTTGACCCCAAGTGTAACTAGATCTCGAAGAATTGCTCTTTCCACATCCTTGGCATAGCTAGCACTGTCTTACTTATTTAAATTTTTTAAGAGGATGCAAAAACTGCAGTGGACAACCTAAGGTGACAGAGCACCCACCACATGCATTCATTCCTTTTTGGCTAGCGTGTAACAGGAAAATTGATGTGCTTTGCTCAGCTGAAGCCTTCTCAAACAGAAGGCTGCAGGCAATTACTGCAGAACAATGTAAATTCAGTTCCCTTACACCCGAGGCAATACTGCAGTCAGTTTTACTAGAGAAATGTACACTGCTGTTTCACATGGTCAGTTGCCTGTGCAGGCTCCACAGACAACTCTGGGCCCTGTAGTGATGCCCCTTTCTGCAAGACTTGTAGTTTATGTTTCATTTCTGCTGAATAAGTGACCCATTATCTTCACTATGTCTAATGAAGGTGTGGTTTCCCTCTAGTGCTAGTTCAGCATAGATGGTACGTGCTCCTTTGTGACACATAAAAATCATTTTATTCTCTTTTACATTCTTAGGCCTGTCTCTCTAAATATAAACTTGATTTATTGAAATTAAAACTAGAAGCTACTGGGATTCTACATTTCATTACATTCAGCAGCTGTGAAGGGGCTCAAACCGTTATCTATCCCATTGTTTCAAAGACTCAAATATATAAGATGACCAAGTGTGAATTCAGACATGTCAGTTTTCCTTGTTTGATATTCCTGAATAACAGTCACTTTGGTTCCTATCTTTCTTTTTCACAAGAAAATATGATTAGGTGCTTTAAAAAAAACTTATTCAAATTGAAATTTTAGTAGTTCTAAAAAAATAAAAAGTCAACATTAGAAACTTTGGCAAAAAGCATTCTCACAGCATGAAATGGTGGGAAGTGGTCACAGAGCAACACTACCATTCATTTTGACTTTGTTGATTACTTAATTGAATAAATCAAAATGAAAGGATTTTATTCTGCTCCTTTTCTACTAGTAATGTCCTGCTGTATTTCATTTTGCTGCCGTCTTTGTAGTCAGTCTGACGACTAACCAATGATCCTCATCACAACTAACATCTGAGGGGAAATAACACCAGATTCAGTGGAAGTCTGCACACTACAAGTAAAATTTTCTTTTTGGCCAGATCTGCATTACTGCTTCAGACACTCTACCTCTCCCCTACCCAATCCCAGGAGAATTTTGTGTTACAGAGTAAGATTTTTTTTTGTAACAAAATTTTAGCTAACAACTATTTATTATGTTTCCAGAAAACTCACAGTGCACAGATATATCAACCTTTCTACCATGTCTTGAAAAACAGCAAAATTTTTGTTAGTCTATCACTTTTTGGAAACTATTATTTGGTTCTCCTTAGTGAAAAGTGACTTAAAAATATATATATATATGATAAGCAATCATCTCAGATAAACAATGTTGTAATTTGACATCTCCATTGGTTAGCACAGAATTTGTATGCTTTTGGAGGGAGGTATGCAAATAATTAGTATTGGTTTGGACAAAGTTTTCACAAGCTCATTGTTAAAGTATCATGACCAACTCCAAGGTCTTCTCCTAATAAATAATGAAGGCCTAGCACAGAGTATTCAAGGAAGGGTTGCAAATATGAAAATATCTATCTAAAACTGAGGAAAACAGACAAACTCTGACTCCAACTGGTGCTTCAAATGTAACCACAGTGTTGCACAAGTTACTGAGTTATGCCATCTCTTTTATGATTTTTTTTTTTTTTTGCTTTATGAGTATTCCCAGCTGATATTTTAAATTGTATTTTCTAACTCTTTAGTGGAATGCCTTAAAGCATATTATATTTTAATTCCAAAGAGTAATTATTCCCCTCAATATATTTTATTTCTACCTGTTTCTAGTCTTAGTTAAAAAGAGCATGTAGTAGTTCAATCCAGTACTCTGTACATGGCAAATACTTGTTATTCTCTTGGACATAAACCACTAGATGAATAAACCTGTAATTCTGAACATCTTCACAAAATGCTATCTGGGCTGATTCATCACTGAAATACTAATGTTTGAGGACAAATATTAATAGCTCAGTGCCCAAACAATTCTAACTATCTCAGAAATAATATTGCTCCTAAACATCATTTAAGTGACTTATGTAGAAAACAAATCCATAGACAAGAAAACATTCAAAATCACATACAGAAATATACATAACAAGTGCCCTTTACAATAAACTTATAAAGGAGATACTAGTATTTTATAAGCTGCAGACTCAATGAAGAGGATCAATGCATAACACCAAGTAAGGTGTTATTTATATAAAAAATATACCAGCTTCTTGTGGTTATTCACTGCAGCCATTGATTCCTTAAGTGCTAGTCTAAACAAAATAACAGCTGTAGGACCTTTCTCTATAACTTACACATTAATAACAAAAGATATAATTAATTTTCATCTTTTTATTTATATATCAGGCAAAAGCTGAATGAAAAGAAGATGCTCTTCAGAGATTGCACCCCTACCAGAAAAAGTCAGATCCTACATTTGTATCAATCTCTTTACTTCTCTCTGAAGAGATCCAGGTGAGTCCACATTTTATGAAACCATGATTTGTTCCTGTAATTAAAGCACTGGACTGGAAGAGCTGTCTCTACCAGAGAGTCAGTGTATAGCCTTAGGGCAAGTCTGTGCATTTCAGTCTCAATTGTAAAACCAGGATAGCATTTTTTTATACTGCTTTTTTAGCCAGACAACTGCTAATGCATATTTATTTGTTGCTTAGTACATAAAGGGTGTTTCTAAAGTGCCATTACTTTACAAGTTCATAAAATTTAATGGTACCTACTCTGATAGGCCCCAAACCCCATACTCACAGGTGAAGATAGCAGTTTTTTTTTTTTTTTTTTTTTTTTTCTAGTCATTATGGTTAATTACAATGTGTACCTATATAACTAAAGAACCACTTCAACTGATCAACAAACAGTTCCACCATGAGGAAAAACACATCTCAGAGGCAATTGTTACATCTCACAATTGTTACCTGTTTAACTATTAAACCATGAGTGCCAGGTTTTGTCCCACAATCATCTGTAAGATACAGCGTCCTCCCTTTGGGGCAAAGCATCAGGGTGTGATCTGGCAGATGGCATCTGACTGGAGTGCAAACAGAACATATCCAAGCTATAAAACTTGGTCAAGTGCCATCACATTTCCATTTCAGTAAAGACACAGGTCAAACTGATCCAAATTGATTCAATACTCTGGAATCAATTTTTCTGATATTTTCATTTCACAAAATAAAACATTCAGCTTGCTTGTAAACTCTGGATGAAAAGGCCAGGATATTAAGGAGTTTCATGATCTGGAAACAACAGGTTTTGACATGTGCTGTTCTAGACAAAGCCTCAACTCTTTTCTTCCACCGCAATGCATGTATTTCCATTCCATCCTATTTCCCATAACCAGAAGTAAACAAAAGCACATGAAAACAATACTTTCAGAAGGAAGGATATTATCAGTAGCATTGAACATCATGTTTTTGTGACATTAGACTTTCCAAACCATACATTGTTTTTCTAGAACTTGTTTTTTTTGTTTGTTTGTTAGTTTGTTTCCTCTTGTAGGTGGTCTTCTCACTTTCTCTTTTATCACAAACCAAACTTCCTCAGGATCTGAGCACTGTGGTTCTCAGATATCCAATTACAGCTAAGCTGAATACAGCTCAGTGATTTCATGTTCTGGGTTTTTGTTCATTGTTTTGTTTTTAAACACTTCTTATTTTGTTCTCATTATTGAGTAATGTGGACATATATATAAATGGAATAATGGATAATTAGAAGATTCAAGTTTTAGTGAGATGTAATTCAATTGAAACATAGGCAAATACCAGGAAAACTACACCATCCTATGTTATTAACATAGTGATGTTTAACATTCACTTATTTCATTAGCTTCACTTCCCATTCTTGTTATATCCATTATATAATTACTTCAAGGAAAACTACAGTGTTTTCTTAAATTAATTTATGAACCTGAACCTCAAAATTTCTTTCTTCTTTTGATCATTCCACTGGGTTTCAGAATGCATTTTTCCATAATTGAACATGTAAATATTGCATTTATGAAAAGGAATACTTTAACTACTGCATAAGAATAAAAAGAATTAGGTATCTGTAAGAAAGTGTAAGGATAAAGTTCACTCACACTCTAGTGGATATGAGATTTCCATCATAAATATTTTATCAATGATCTAGTCTGCAAAATCTTTCAAAAACACAAATATGTGAATTACATTCTTAATTACTGACAGTGTTAAGGTGTTATATTTTTTTATATCCAGATTTAATTTGATTTGTTTCATAATAGGCTGAAAATATTAATTACACTGGTAAAATATCAACTCTGTATGATACATAAAAGAAACAAAGCAGTTTTAGTGTATGCAGAAGTACTAAATATTTACCTTATCATTTTGAACATAGTTCTTTTTCTAGAAAGGGATCATTCATAAAAATCAACCGTTATCTCAAATAAATTCCTTCAATATCAATTACCAACAGGCTTTGCAGAACTGATTTGCTTGTCTATATGTAGCAAAGAGAGAGAAGGTTCAGTTATTCATCTGCCATTTCTGTTCTTGATCGTACAGCTTCATGTGGTCAGGAGTTTCAACAACTCAGACCAAAAGTCCACCCCCACCAGCACTGTCTCCAGCATTGTTCAAGGACAGATAGCAAACAGCAGGATAGCCAAATGCTGACGCTGCCCCTGTACACACTCATATCTGATAGTGATCTACAGTTCAGGGATGTTGTGGGCTCTGTATAGTGTCTTTGTTTTCGATCTCATTGGACACATTTTTCTTCCATGTATAAGAGCCTTTTCACATATATGGATGATTTTAGGAATCCAGTAGAGTCATGCACATGTACAGATGGAAATATTAGAGGTCAGAATCATGTCCCCAGTAAAAGACAGGTTAAAAAAAAAATGCATTCCACGTTTTTTGGATTTGAAATTAAGTGACATTAACACTGTTTTGAAGAAATAACCGTACTGAATATAACCACCTTGGAAGAGTGTAGGGGTATTCTAGAATTTTAGATCTCTTTTTTAAAGTACTGAACCTGAAAACTGGCAAGATGTTCAGCCTTTGGAAAACAGAAGTAATATGAAAAAAAAAATATACAAAAATATTTCTGTAAAATAGATCACATCAATAATGGATTATCGAAGGAAATCCTACAAAAGCAGCACTACATGTGTGAAGATGAAAATATGGAGAGAAAAAATAAAAATATATTAAAAAAAAAAAAAGCCCATCTCTTTCATTATGTCCCAGATAAAGAAATGTATGGCATACACAGAGGAGAAGAAATTAAAGAGTAGCAATAGTATATCCATCTCATGCTGAACTGCAAAAGAGGATTAGGGATTTCTAGTTCAGTCTTTTAGAGCTGTCATTCATTTTGTGGACAATTATAAATCCTAAGTACTAGAACAAAAGCTGGTTATGAAACGTTATTTAAAATATCCATGTGGTTGCAAAGTTAGTCATTTTCTACTAATGTAAATCATGACACAATACTTAAGAGCTGCACTAATCCAAATTTTAGCTGTGAACTCCTCCTACCTAGGTGTAATGAATAGAGGGGGTAATTTATTTTTTCTGCTTTGGCAAGTAACAGAAAATACTCCTGCTTTGTTTTGTCATTACTATGATGAATAATCATCAAGACTAGAAGTTAGTATTAGGTTAAATGCCAGTAAAATATAAATCCTGTGGCTTTACCCTGTAGAAAGTAAAGAGTTCTCTGCTTCCACCTGTTGATAATAAGTAAATAAATAAATAATAAACACAAAACCAAACAGTCAGCCATGAAGTTTCTTTGCCTACATGTTCATTTAAAGTGCTTAGGAAGGAAAGACCCTCCTAATTTGCCATGGCACCTTTGCTCAAAGTCTGTGACACCCTCAGTCCCTTCCTGAGGAAACTCCCACAATGTGGGAGGGTTGCCAACAGCAGATTAGGTGTTTTGACCCTGGTGATGGCCCACATCTCCCAGTGGCAATGGTTGCATTGGTTGGTGGAGCCTTGTGACAAGAGTAAGCACCATTTCAATGACAGGCATGAAGATCCAAGAAAAGGTGACTGGACACCATGTACCATATAAGGGTGTCTCATGCTTCAGGAGGGAAGACTTACCCCAAACCCATACCACGGAGGAAAGTAACACAAGCCAGTTGTCCCTCACAATGATGAGTTTCACAAGTCCCTTTGATTTTCAAATAATTTCCAAAACAATGAAGATAACATTATTACAAATTTTCTTAGTTTATTTTTAAAACTTATATATTGCCCTTTATCCAAGATAGTCTTTCTAACAACTTAGTCTGTCTTTTTGTACAAAATATCCATCCTCAAAGTGCAAAACACCTGTTTATTTCCCTACTAGCAGTGATTTGAAAAATCCAACACATAGCCATTGTCCCAGAACTTAGTGGGAAGTTGGCTATTGCAGGCCAGTTTGAGCACCACCTTGTAGTGTGCAACTACCATGTCATTCCTGAGAGCATGGCAAAGGTTTCTTTTGCCTGTGTTCTTCCAACACCCCCATTTACTGTCACAAATATTTTTGCTCTGTGAAGCATGTCTAGCTTTTATGGGTATTATCATCTTTTGTGAAACCAAATATGCCCAAGTTTACTTCAAGAAGGAAGAAACAGTCAAAAGGAGGCAATTTAATTCTTGTTGAACCGATGATCCGACAATTTCTGTTTACTTATCCAATGAAGTCAATGCAATCATCTACCCTGTTAACAATGATTCAAGTGATTATCTTCAATTATCTACTATGAGATATTCAAATATTTTTGCCTTAAAGTAGGTGACCTTTGACTATTTTAAAATATTCAAAAGACAAACAGGCATGATGAATCAGAGAGCTCAGTTAAAGGCAAAAAACTTCATCTGTCACAGCTAAAATTGCAAGCAGTTACAAATTTAGGAAGGACCTTACCCAGTCATTTCAGCTGGAAGATGCTTTTTGCTTACATTTCTGTATTTTATTTTTTTCCAATAAAATATTGATAGTTCTTCAGTTATCTCTCATTGTCAGTGGTGCTTTCTGTCAGAGTCCTCAGGCTTGCTCTTACATTGAGCAACCAAGTACCTCAGTAGATCTTTTCTTTAATAAAAAGAAAAAAAAAATAGGCTGCTCTCCCCCATCAATCTAGTTTTCATTTTCTTATCAACTCTTCATGTTTTTTCAGGTTGTTAAAAATGTGCTGACACTCTTATACTTTTGCCTTGAGTATTTCATATACTCACATCTTCTTTCATTCTTATCACTTGCTTTCAAGTGCTACTTTTCTGTTTATCTTGATATATATATATTTGTCTTTGAACACATTTTCTTTTCAATCATTTATACTTCTATAAAGTAAAACATAAGTTAAGATTAAATACTTCTTGAAATGCAAAGCTTAGTAGCCCCATCAGCAGTTTTTAACTCTTACCAGTTTTTGAGTATCATAACAATAGTAGAAAGTTTTAGTTTTCTTCCCATAAATTCAAAGAAAATTAACAATCACATCTTCCACTAGAGTCTTGAACTACTCAGTTCATATAGAAATTCCAGGAGACTTTTTTATCCTTTTCCTCCCTAGTTCATTGCTAATTTTTGCCTAAAATTTTAGCAGGCAGTTCCTAATGATAGAGATCTTCTTCCACTAGAAATGTGTCACATAAATTGAAGAACTATTATTGAATGTATGAGAAATAAGGAACAAGATTACTATAGCAGGAGTACTCCAGATAAGGCAGAGGACAATAAAAGAAACCTCATTTAGGCAAATAGGAGGCTCACTACTATTGTGTAAATACTTTTTTTCTGTATATCAAGTATACCTACATACTTTTCCTTCCTTGTCCAGAACAAGGACTATACGTCTCTGTATCATTCTTTGGCTTTTTTAAATCCTACAAATTGTTATATTTTTCTATCACATTACATTTAATGATACCTTGATTTGTCAAAAAAAAAAAAAAAAAAAAAAAATCTCACAGCTGAAATGAAAAATCTCTGTAAACTGATGAATTGCTGAGGCAACCTCCCCAGCAAAAGCCAGTAGCTCCAAAATTTATTAAAATTTATGTTTACAATGAAGATCAGATGACCATAATTTGATGGGTGCACAATCAATCTTCACTTGCAATCAAAGGTTCTGTATAACTAGTGCAGCATTTAACATTCCAGTGGCATTTAAGTAGCCAGTAGAGAGCTTGTGGACCTTCATTGCAGAGCTGAATTCTCTGGAAAAAAAAAAAAAAAAAAAAAAAAAATTTTTTAAAAGATTCAATGAATATATGAAAGCTCAAAAAAAGTGATTGGATGGGCAATATCTGCCATTTCTAGAAGAGAGCCTAGATAACAAGAATGTTTCTTTTTTTCTAGCCAACTTTCAGCATATGTAATTGAGTATTATAAGAGCTTTCCAAGTCAGCTAACAGCAGGAGTTCCTTTTCATGCCAAAAATGGCTTTTCCTTAATGAAAGATGCATGCTGTAGTGCAGAGAAAGCATGGAAGCTAATCAAAGTAGGGTAGTTTGAAAGATGTCAGATAAAAAGACCTGGCAGCATTTTGAAAGAGAGAAAGCTCTGTAAATAGATATTCAACAGACAGTTCAAATAGGATGACAGTTCAAATGGGATGACAAAGAAAGTCAGTATAACTCTTCGTTTTCCCAGCTAGACCAAACTATATAATTGGCAATGCTGTTCACAATCTGCTTACCTAACAAAGACAACAAAAGAGTTTTATGTACAAAACATTAACTGTCAAAAAACGAGCTGAACCCTTCCATATGCTGAGCTATTTACCAATACTTTTGTCTATCCATGGTAGTGACATGAAAATTTAAATCTTTTATCTTTTTATCTTCCTTTTTCTAGATAAATTTCAGAACCACTTTAAAAGGATAGGAGAACAAATAATTTCTTGTGTACATCTAAATATTTTAACTGAGATATTTGCTAAAGATTTGCTAAAGAATGGACAAGATTTTGTACCTGACCTCTGAAAATCCTCCATCAGTGGACAGGAGGTAAGTTTGCCTATTTTGAAATAAATCAAGCTGATAACAGAGATTTACCAGTTACTATGTTATTTAAATTGCAGCCAGGCCCAGAGGCAACAACTGTACTGGGCATTGTACAAATTTATATAAGAACATGATGTTTGTCCAACGACTGAATTAAATGGAGAAAAAGTGTTGATTTCTGCCTTAGATCCTACATTCTTCCTTCCTCCCCACCCCCCAATTTCACTTGACTCACTTGATCAGACTAAAATATACAAAAATATTCTGTGTAAATTACAGATGTGAATCTCTGAACCTATCTCAATACATGTATTTCAGATTAAGCAGTGAAAGACAGTTTTGAAGCTCCAGGGTGAATGTTACTCAAATATAAAATGCTCCTTATTTTGAATCGCTCAGACATTTGCTATTCCTTCCTCCCTTATTTTTTTAAATGAGCTCAGACTTGCAAATGGAAGTTTTTCTCACTAAAGAGGCAGTGTTTATTCAAACCCCTTTCTTGTGCTTCTCAAATAAACTTGCTTTATAAAGAACTTTCCCTTTTGCCTCTGTCTCAGGGTGACACCCTGCCATATTCTCACATTTTGATCAGGTCTAGTTTTAGAGCTGGTAGATGTAAATCACTTGTCCTAGCAGACTGTCTGTGAGACTCTTAATAATATGACATCTGGTAAATGATGACTAACTACTAAGTAACTTTATTCAGTCCCAAACACAGCATGCACTGATGAAAGGTACAACATAAATGTTCTACATGCTTATCCCTTTCTACCACCTTTGGTAAGTCCAACCAGAACCAATGCCTTCCAACACCAGCAACAATAGTGGCATATTTCCCTTATGCAGAATGATGCCTCCAAGCCTTTTCTTTTTCACTTCTACATAAACCCTTAATTCCTTCGGTTTTTCATGTTGTTAATTCTCACCCTGAGACTTCACGACTTCAGACCCCTCATTTGTCTTGAGCCAAGACAGAAACAGTTTATTTTAGGAGGAAATATTTACATTTCAGGTTTCATAACGATGAGATATGTTATAAAGATATTTAAAATAAATGAATAAATAAATAAATGTTTAAAGATAAAAAAATCACACACACTGAGCTTCAGATAAGTCATATGCTAAAGATAATGTCTGTGTATCCTGAATAATTGAATATGGCTGAATCACAGTTTCTTGTCAGATTTAGCCATACAAGAACTGTTAGTACAAGCACTGAGCAAAGAAACATTTCCACTTCCATTTATTCATTTTATTCATCTATACTCCACATGGATCAACTTAAAGGGTTGAAAATTCATTAACTAATGACAGTAATGCCCACACAGTCTAGTAAAAGAATGACCTCTGAGGATCTTGATAGGACATACTATCAAAGAAACAGAATTCACATGGAGGACAAACCTTATAGTGTCTGCCTCCCTTTTAGATTGATTATGAAATTAAGGTGTGAGAATTGAGGATCAGCATCACAATATTGCATATTGCTTCAGAAAATAAGAGTGGAGGACAGGAAACATATTGCAACAAAGTGCAGAGTCCAACTGGTTCTCCATGTGGATTCTTCAGCCTAGTTTCTAGCTTATTTGAAAACCATAGAACCTGGCAGACATTGGATCAATAAGACATTCTAAGTCTAATGTAATGTTACCATGGACTGTAATAGTTTCAAATCATACTGGTGAGATGGTGAACATCATGGTGACAATTTGAGTTACAGCATGGATGCAAGGTTCCTTCTAAAGAAATGGTGAGCAAAAGGGAAAAACTGATACTGTTTAACATCAATAAGGTGGCATCTGATCTGATTTAACAAGTAAATAATTATACTGCTACATGAAAATATTAGACAAATTTAAAAACAGTTGCATTCTTAACTGCAAAAATTAAGAACCAGGGAGTTTGTTGCCTTGTAAATTCATGCTCATTTCAGTTTGTATTTTACAATATATATCCTCAGTCAGAACTAGCTTTTCATAACCGCTGCTTACAGTGGATATAGGAATGCTTACATTGTGTATTGTACATTGTACATTGAATATTGTCATTAAAAGCTCAGGATTCACGAGCCTGGAAGGTGTGTATTTCTGATTCAGATCATTTTTCTCCATGCAGTAGAGTTGGAAGTGTGTGCTATGGAATCTGCAACCTGGAATTGGCATAACAGAGATCTTGGATAGCAGAAGATTTCTATCCCACTGGCAGAAATGAAAATTTCACTAATGATAATTTCACACTAGGAAACAGTTTTTCAGATGTCCCTGTATAAAAGGAGTATGGGATTAATGACGGTTTCTTATTCTGATCAAAGGTTTGATAGCAAAGTTTTTTCTTGATATTGGAGGTTTTGGAGGTTGATATAATTTGATATCAGAGTTTGTTCTTGTATGTACTTTTAATTGAACATAAGGAAGTAAAGGAAACCAGACATCACTCACATTTGCAGGAGAACACCGAGAACACACACACACAAAAAAAAAAAGTAAAAAAAAGAAAAAAAAAATAGCGTCACTATGCCCAGGAGTGAAGGATTCTAACCTGCCAAAGACCATGCTAATCTCCTTGCCAATGCCAGATGGATTCCTTAGAGGGCTGTTCAATACTTTCAGAAATGTCATAGTTAGATGTTTACTGACAATCAGATCAAAATTTCTTTTTCATTTTCATCGCATTATTTTCATGTATAGTTTTAAGTTCATGTACTGCATGAAAACATTTTTAGAAAAATCTCTTCTGAGCATTTGAGTTCACACATTAGTAGTTGTCTGGTTACAGTATTTAAACTGACTCTAAGTACATTTTACTTAGTAAATTAAGTAAAGTTAATATATTCCTATATTTGATGCTACTGCCAGCAAGAGATGCCCTGAATGTTGGGAAGGATTACAGATCAGCAGAAGAACACCTGAAGGACAGCACAGAAGAACTCCAGCCACTCCAGCCAGTAAGTCAGCTTCATCAGAGGCCCATTTAAATGCCTCAATGCAAATGCACATAACATTGGGAATAAACAAGAGAAGTTAAAGATGTGCGCACCAATGTAGGTGTATGCTTTTTCTGATATCATGGAGATGTGGTGAGATGGCTCCTATGAATGGAGTGTTGAAATGTAAGGATACGGGCTTTTTAGGAAAGAAAGGAAGGGGAGACAAGGAGGGGGTGTTGCCCTCCAGTGAGCATCTGGAGTGCATGCAGTTTTGCCTTGGAATGAATGACGAGCTGACTGAGAGCTTACGGTCTGAATTAAAGGGAGGGCAGGGGCGGGGAACATTATAATGAGAGTCTGCTTCAGGTCACTTGACCAGGAAGATCAAGAAGATGAGGCCCTCTATAACGACCAGAAGTCCTGGTCCTCAGTGAGGATTTCAGCCCCCCTGATACCTGTTGGAGGGACAGCACAGCAGGACATGGGCAATCCAGGAGGTTCCAGGAGTTCCATAACTTCCTTCTCCAAGTGGTAGAGGAGCCAGTGAAGAGGGATATTATGCTGGATGACATTCTCACTGACAAGGAGGAGATAGTGGAGAATGTGAAGCTCAAGAGCAGCCTTGTCTGTGGTGACCATGAAGTGGTGGAGTTCAACGTCTTTAGAGGAGTGAGTGGAGCACACAACAAGCTCATTACCCTGGGCTTCAGGAGAGCAGACTTTGGCCTCTTCAGGGATCTGCTTGGTAGAGTACTGTCAGATAAAGCCCTGCAAAGAAGAGGGACCCAAAAAGCTGGTTAGTATTCAAGGATCACAGCCTCCAAGCTCAGGAGTGATGCATTGCAACAAATCATAAATGAGGCCAAAATGCCAGAAAGCATTTTTTGGGAAAAAAAAAAAAAAAAAAGGAAGATCTGGGGAACTACAGACAGGTCAGTCTTATCTAGCAAGATCATGGAGCGTATCCTTCTGGAAACTAGGATAAGGTACATGGAAAACAAAGAGGTGACTGGGGACAGCCACAAGGCATCACTAAGGGCAGGCTGTGCCTGACAAACCTTGTGGCCTTCTGCAACAAGATTACATCATTGGCAGGTAACAGAAGAGCAACTGACATCTTCTACCTGGATTTGTGCAAAGCATTTGACACTGTCCCCCATGATATCTTTGTCTCCAAATCAGGCACCTGGATTTGATGGATGGACCACTAAGTGGATAAGAAGTTGGTCTTTTGCACCAGCTTTGAGAAAGAACAACCCACTAACAAAATTACAGTTTTGACTTAATGGGGAGAAAGGAATTAAGAAAGACACTCTAAAATGATGATTTATTTATTTATTATTTTTGGTATGGAACCTGAACATAAATCATGGGAAAAAAAAACTTTAAGAAAGCTTTGGGATTTTTTCCTTACATTTTAATATGTAATTTTCTAGATGATAGCGTAATTGGCAGATCTTTTTGCACAAAGAAATAAAGCTATGTCAGAGCTACAGACATTTTCAAAAAAAAAAAAAAATCAGAACTGTTTAGACAAGTTTTGTTATTCATGATTCAAACTACTGTAGAACACAGTAAGTCACAGCGTGCACTAGTGAAGCGGTAGTGCAAGATCCCTTCAGGTGAGAAAACCATGGATCTGTGACTTGTTTTCAGCCAGTAACTTCACTTTTCTGAATAATTCATGCTGCATAATTGTCTTCCAGGATTCTGTCAGAAATACTAATCACCATGTTATTATAGTGCCAGAAAGGATAATTAAAAATTGATTACCGTAACAGTCAAATTTTCTCCAAAGCAGAAGATCAAGTGAACTTCTTGATTTCTTGTTGATGCATTTTAACTGCAGAAATAATAATAATAATAATAAGATTATCATAAATCTATAACAAGTCTTCTAAATGTCCTACTCGGATCTTTGTTTGCAGTAGAACTGCTGTGCTTAGTCAGTTGGTTAAGCAAGGTGTTATTTTGCCTTTGAAACCAAGGGAGGAGGCAACATTTCATTTGAAAAGGCAATAACAGAGCCTATTCTGCCAGAGGCAATTGCAGCATATAAAATCTTTGCTGAGGCAATTACACAATCCTTTTCAGGCTTATGGAAATATCACTCAGCCATTTGATTAACTGTCAGACACAGTAATCAGTTCCCTAACTGTCTGAGAGTAAACTAAATCTCTAAAACCATTCTATGTTAATTTGGCAACTTTCCCAACAGCCTATCACTGGAGCCTCTCACTGAAAAAAAAAAGAAAAAAAAAGAAAAAAAAAGAAAAAAAGGATAGAGTAACACTCAGGTGCAGCACAAGGGTGCTTCATGTTCTAGATTTATTTTTAATGGTGTTAACACAAATAACAGGCATTGGATAAGATACAGATTCAGACAATTTATCTCAGCCATGGGATCTCACCAATTGGTATCACAGTAGCTACAGAAGAGAATTTGGAATATGATTAAAAATTTCCAATAATTTGTAAATAAATAATCTGGAAGTCTATAATGACTTGTTAGTAGATCACAATGAGTATTTGTAAAGTTGAACCACAGCTTGATTTTGTAAAGTTATACCAAAGGCTACGTCATACCTGAGAAACAAAAAAATAAACGAAAAACAAAACAACAAAAGCATGTATAATTCTCTTTCTTAAAAACAAACAAAACAAAAACAATGACAACAACAACAACAAAAACATAGTTCTCTTTCTCAACCATCAGTCTCTTATGTTTGTAGGAAAATATCAATTTAGAAACTTTCTTACCATATGGAAGCTTACTTCATGGAGACTATGAAATTACAATAGCATACCATCTACATATATTGTGCTCAAGGTTGCTAAATTTCAAAACAGATAGAATTTATCATTCTTTAAGTAATACATTACATCATAGCAGATCTGCTGTCAGAAAGCAAACAGACTACAGATTTTATTTCATAGTGGGTGAATCTGGCAGAGAAACAGAGAAAACTTTAAAACCTGATATTGTTTGCACCATGGTCTAAATAATAATAATAAAGTTTATTGTAAACAGAAGAGATAAAGTACTAATAGTTAAGAGAAACACTTGCTTCCTTGCAAGATCACTGATAAAAGAGCAGAAGCCAGGCCTCAGTTTAGTACTGACAATGTCAATCTATCTTTGAAAGAATCCCCTAGAAATCTGTAGGACAAAACACCCGAGTACCATGGCTTGATTTCTATCTATTTGCAATTATAAAATTTAACACCATTCTGACACAAATTCACAAATTCACAGGGGTAACTCCCTCCTGAAGGGAAGGGAGGTCCTCACCTGCAGACTGGATTCTCTTTACAGAGTTTACAGAGAAGTGTGCTGCCCTCCCAATGACAGGATCTGGGATGTTACCAGTAAACATACAAACTTAGTACAGCCTTCAGATTATTACCCACTTCTGCTTTTCTATGTGGGTCCCAACAGTGTCACAACAAGAAGCTTGACGTCGAGAGAGATTTCATGGTTCTGGGAAGATGGCAAAAGGATATAGATAGTGTTTCCCTCAATCTTCCCAGTAATGAGGTGAGACAGACAAAGAAACATGCAAACATGATCAATGCCTGGCTCCAAGGCTGGTGACTCTGCCAGAATTTAATTTTAAAAGGGCTGGAAGGCATGTCTTATGAGGAGAGGCTGAAGACATTTGGGTTGTCCAGTCCAGAGAAGAAGAGGCCAAGAGGTGACCTCATGGCTCTCTACAACTCTCTAAGGAGGTGAAGAGTAGAGGGAGGTGCTGGTCTCTGCTTCCTGAGAACCCATGGCAGGATGAGTGGGAATAGCACAAATTGTACCAGGGGAGGTTCAGACTGGACAATAGGAAAAAAAAATATTTAGCATGAGGGTGGTCAAACACTAGAACAGGCTTCCCAGGGAGTTGGCTGATATCCTATGCCTCTCAATATTGAAAAAGCAGTTGGATAATGCTCTCAATAATATACTTTAATTTTTGGTTGGCCCTGAAGTGGTCAGGCAATTGGACTGGATGTTCTCTGAACATCCCTTCCAACTGAACTATTCTAATTCTCATTTTCATTCTCATTCTAATTCTTATTTTGTATCCACTATGACTGAATACAGTATCATTAAAATAGTAATACCAGCCCAAGATTTTTTTTTTGGATTTGGACTGTTAAATTATTTTATGATTGAGATAAAAATAAAATGAAAATCCTGTAACAAAAAAACTCTGACCAGGAAAAGAAGCAGGATTAATACTACTATCTCCTACTATCTCTGTGAAATAAAATCTGACAGAATAAAGACAATTAATTATTGCCTATTGATGAGTTTCCAAATACATTATTATAGCATTTAGGCATTTTTAAAATCTCTTCAATGACTTGTCCAAATAATATTCCTAGGAGACAATGTCCAGTTGGAGTGAAGAATATGTGATTAAGAAAAAACATTACATTTCATTTTTTTATTATTATTTTTATTTTTTTCAGAAACATGACTATAGTCAGAGGCTTTCCTGTCAACAATAATTTTAGTATTCATTACTCATCCAGGCTCCACATGGTTTTCCATGGCAGTGTAGGAAGGTAATACTCTGACACTTCATATGAAGTTTTAAAGAACATACCAGAATTGTATCCTATGTGAACCAGTACTTCTTTCCAGCTAGCAGTCAGTAACCCAAGTTCACAACACCTGTTTTTATTTTTCCGACTGTTCTCTAAGTAGCTGTTGCAACCTAATGACACCCATTCTGAAAAAAAGTTCAGAAAAGGAATCACTGGCTATAATTAAGAAACTATATTTTGAATGATAAAGGGGAACTGAATTTCCATTCCATGAAATGTATTTGGTGTAGTATGTGAACTGCTCTAATCTAATAGGTGGCATGTTTTTTATTGTTGAAAAAATAATGGAAAAAAACGGAAAATTTTTCATTGCTAACTCAAAGACACATCAAGACATGAGTGAATCTTTCACAGAAAGGATTGTATAATTTCAGATTTATTATAAAAATAAATACTCTATTAGTTTTTATCTTTAAATTTCTCCCTGGCTTTTAATCTAAGGCTTTTGTTCCTTGCTGCTCTTTTTATTTAAACAGACTAGGATTTTTTTCCCTACTACAAACAATAGTGTCATGTCATTATCTAATTCTACATGAACAACAGCGCCAGTTTTCTTGTTGTTAAGCAATTACTTTTATACCTTGATAAACCAAAGAATAGAAGCATATGAAAAATAAACCACTTACATTAATCCAGAGGTTTAGATGGACTTAAGTGCTGTAACTATTGGCAATGTTTTCCTTAGTTCTCGTGGTAATGATGCTGAAGCAGTGATATGAAAGAGAAAGTATGTGGGTGCAGATATAAGTTATTTCTAAGCAGTGTATGTTCGACTGTATATACTTTTTTTATCTCTACCAATAAACTGTATGTCCTTTTACTTGTGAATCATCTGCACTGCATCTGCATTGCTGCTTGCACAAGCAATGCTACTACTGTCAATGCAACAGCTGAGACCACTTAATCTTCCAGTTAGAAGGTTACAATGTCTACTGTTCTCTCATCACCCCCCTCAGTTTTTTTTACCCTATATCCATGGTATTTTGTTGCCTGTTTTCTCCTATTTTAATTAACACTTTTTCAATATATAGAATTTAAACAAATGCTAAAACAGCATACTGTTGAGTCAGTTAAGCTTTTCCTTTCACAGAATGAACATTAATACCTCTAACGTAGCAGTAAATGTAAAGCATAAAGTCCAGGAGGGTAGAGGCAAGAAAAGGGACAGAATGAAGAGATTTGCCATGTTTGACAGTTAATATTATTATCATCATCTCCTTCATTAAGCCTTTTTAGGCAGATCGAAAGGGACAGAGTAGAAAAACATACTAGGGAGTATACAGCCAGGCAGAAAGTGAGAAAAATAAATAAATAAATAAATAAAATAAAATTTCGTGGAACATGCCAGAAAGGATGAATGAGCATGGACAACTCAAACTTAATCTGCTATTCTATATCCTTGTCAGTTCTGGGACAGCCAAAAGCCTGACCCATACATCTCAAACCCAGTCACACACATGAGAAATAGCAGAGAAGCCCTCAGGCTTCTTCTGTAAGAAAAATTTTGCCATAAATATTTCATGTTCTGAGTTAAACCCACCATTTCCTTGTTCCTTCAGTAGCTTGCCCTTAAGCAAACCAGTAGGTAAACACCTAAGGACACAGGAGATGAAAACTGTAACTGTGTAACCATCCTCATTATTTTCCTGCATATTAAATTCACTGGCCTTGTCAGCCAAATTCACCTAAATGTCTGTTGTGATGTGTTAGATTCAAAAAAGTGCCATAGCCCATCACAATAAAAGTGCATTTTGAAGATTTCAGGCATCTCCCCTTTAAGAGGACTCCATTGTTGAAATTCAGATTTTCATTTTAGACTGGTATATACCAAAAATTGCTGGCATATAATCTTGGATGTCCAAGTAGCGACCACTTCTGTACATGCAATGATTTAGTTTATTTATTGCTATACAGATAGTTTCTGTATACAATTTACAAGAAGCTTCCTAAATTATTGTTCTGCTACTTGAATAAACCCTGTGTCACAGGGAAAGAATGTTCATGTCATTAAACCAAATCAGGTAGTTTACTGATTCATTAATGTCAGGTAATTAACTTTCAAAGAATAAACATTAACGAGCTATCAGTGAGCCACACACCTCAGACCAGGATCAGTACTGTAACAGTAGGTAACCTGCCTTAGTTACTAGTGCTCACAAGACATGAGCCAGCACTCGCAGTCCCAAGTGTTCCCCATTGCTCACCCTGAGTAGTGCACTGCCCACAGCACCATGGGGACCAATGAGTAATGGTGCTCAACGCTCCTGGCCACAGCCCTCTATCGGATTTATATGGCAAGGATTTGGTAGTAGAGGAGCTGCAGGGGTGGCCTCTTTGAGCAGAGACCAGGAGATGCCCCATGTCAGAGCAGAGCCAGCTCCAGCCGGCTCCAAAAGGATGGCTCCAGCACTGGCCAGAGCCAAAGAGTGATGCTGGTTGTATCTCTGGGAGAACAGATTGAAAAAAAAGAAAAGAAAGAAAGAAAAAAAAAAACTGCTGTGCACCAAAAACTGTGAGAGAAGAGTGAGAAAATGTCAGAGGCACAACCCTACAGCCCCCCAGGTGAGTGCAGCAGGAGGGCAGGAGGCGCTCCAGGCAGGCAGCAGCAGTCCCCCTGCAGGGAGAGGCCCCTGGTGGAGCAGGCTGTCCCCCTGCAGCCCATGGGTCCCACACGGAGCAAATCTCCATGCTGCAGCCCGTGGAGGAGCCCCCGGTGGAGCAGGTGGATGTGGCCTGGAGGAGGCTGCGGCCCATGGAGAGCCCCCGCAGGAGCAGGCCCCGGGCCAGAGCTGCAGCCCGTGGAGAGGAGCCCACGCAGGAGCAGGGGTGTGGGGGGAGCTGCGCCCACCCGTGGGGGACCCGTGCTGGAGCAGTTTGCTCCTGGGGAATGGATGGACCCCGTGGTAAGGAGCCGTGTGGGAGCAGTTCCTGGAGAGCTGCTGCCTGTGGGCAGCCCCCGCAGGCTCAGCTGGGGAAGGACGGCATCTGTGGGAGGGACCCCACGGGGAGCAGGGGCAGGGAGGGACCGTGAGGGAGCGGCAGAAACAAAGCATCAGGGACTGACCACAGCCACCATTCCTTGTTCCCCTGTGCTGCTAGGGGGGAGAAGGTAGAAGAGGGTGGATGAGGGAAAGGTGTTTTTAGCTTGCTTTTAGTTCTCACTGCTCTAGCTTGTTAGTAATAGATAATAAGTTTCATTAATCTCCCTACACTGAGTCTGTTCAACCCATGATGATAATTGCTGAGTGATCTCCCTGTCCTCATCTCACCCCTTGAGCACTCTCCATCTATTTTTCCCCCTTCCCCTTTGAGAAGGGGGAGTGAGAGAGTGGCTGTGGTGGAGTTCAGCTGTCCAGCAGGGTAAAAACACCACAAACTTTTGAGGATGGGGTCGCCCATGGGCTCCCTGCAGCTGCTGAGGCTAAGCTAACATGTGCCAGCTGGGTCCCTGTGCTGGGGTGCGCTGCCCAGAGGGCTGGGCTGGGAACCCCAGGTGACTTGGGGCAGCTTTGGTCCCTGCTGAGGTTGAGGCTACCCCAAGTACCTTCAGTACCTCAGCCCCTCCTGATTCTTTTAGGGTTCTCTGTGATTGACTCCTTTGTTTCTCTGGTCTCTTTTTAATTCCTGAAATGATGTTTAATGCAACCAGCAGTCATCATCTTCTTTAACATTTTGGGGCAAGCACCCCCTCAGTGCTTGTGAACAGAATACACAAAACAGTCTAGTAGTTTTATGTTCATACCTAAGCTGTTGTTACACTGATAGCTTGCCAAATGCAGGCCCTGTGAGAATACCACAAGTCTAAAACAAAATTCCCATTAGCTTCAGAGAAACACAACTTGGTAAAGCTTGTCTGGGTCATGGTGTCCAGCTTGTGCTGATTAAGATACTAGTTCACATATTCCTCTTGAGAAAAGTATTTAAATACTATTAAGAGAAGCTTTAGTGGCATAAGAGACTGCAGACTATCTTTTTTTTTTTTTTTTTGTGTGTGTGTGTATGTACAATATTATATGTAAGTTTGCTCTTTTTCCTAACAAAAACACAATCATCTCTTACAGTGAAAAAACTGAAATGCCACCATTTTCCTTCCCTTGGGCATACCTCATACATTTATCAAATAAGTTGGGAGCTAGAAATGAATTCAGTTTGCCTTTTGTTTTATCAATGATGATGTTCTCATTAGAAAAGTTGGAGCTGATAAACGGAAGAGTTGCTACTTAGGATCTGCGTGGGATGTTTCTTTCATTTTTTTTTTTTAGTTCATGTACACAGAAAGACATTAAAATACAAACCAGAAATTGGATAAATTGAGATGCAGTGCTTTGGCTTTATGCACATTAATATGGGAAACAAGGCAGAACTGGAATTTGATATTTTGAAAGTGCATCAGGAGCATACAGGTCATTGAACTCGCATAGTGTCACCACAAACTGACAAGAAAATAAAGAGCTCTCTGTTGCAATGACATTGTGAATGTTTAACTCACTGTTTTGAATTATTACTTTTCAACTCTCTGTGAAGCACTGAATAGGAACAGCTGACATATTCAACACTTACTATTGTAAAGCCTTGCTGTACAGAATTGCAATACGTGAAATCCAGGACACAAAATCTTCACTTGGATTAAAAACAGATGAACTGGTTATCTGAATCATATGTGTCATAAACCTCCCAAACAGCTATTAAGTAAGTGTTGTTCACTTACCCTAGTCTTATGACATAGAAAAGTTACAAAGCTTCTGCTGCATTATTCATTTCTCTTGTGTGTAATCAAGACCTATTAGATTTTGTTTAGAAAATAGGTCTTCTAAACACTGAAGAGCAGAAACCCTTCCTGCCTTCTACTCCCTCTGCAATTATGCAAGACAGTTGCCAAAGCTGTGTGTGAAAAGAAGTATGTGCATAAGGAGCCTTCAAGGTAAAATCATCCATGGTGACCCAGCTGGTAAAGATCTTTAGGTAGAGACATGGCAGCTGTACATAAAAATGCTTTTCTCTCTGATTCTAGCTTTAGTCACATTTGGAGTAATAAAAAGATCCTTGTGGCATTTTAAAAAGCGACATCATATAAAATCCAATACATACTGGCATTGGGTTCTTATTAGTGAAATTCATCATGCAGCAGAGAACTGCATGTACTAGCCAAGGTTTCTAGTGTGCTACTGGGAAGCCTACAGAAGCCATTTCCTGCCATAATTGCAGGTCTGGAATGCATTTACCTTGGGCTGATTGAACCTTTGTCTTGTGAAATTGCAGACAGTATACTTTGTCTAAAGTGAACAGGTGTAATTTACTGAAGACTTTAAAACTCATTATACTATGCTAGAAAGCAGTGTGTAAGAAAGGGCTGGATCAGAAGAACTGGACTTTAAAAGTGAACTAAGTAACAAGCCCATAGAAGTGCTGAAATTCATTGAATATCACTGACTTAAAGGAACTCTATCTATCAAAAGGACCTGGTTTTGGTTTTTCTGAATACAAAATGCGTAAAACAGTTCCACAATCTTCCCCTCTGTTCACAACATCCCCCAGAAAATAAGAAAATTATGTGTATTTACTGGAGGAATGCTTCACAAAACACCCAATTCAGTTAACCTTGTGCAGTCATTCTGCCCTGGGTTTAAAGCTGCAAAAGTCAGAACATAGGCTGTCCTGAAACAAGTCTGATATTCCTTCATTTTGACTTGCTAAATGCCTCCAGGGGAACAGTCTTCTTCCTTCTTCCATCTCATGCACCTTGTTATTTGAGCCAATACAGACATCAGATGATGCATCAGATGATGAAAACATAAAAAGCAAGCAGCACACTAACCAAGGTACAGTTTGTATGTTTTTGCTCTGAAACTGATAAAAGGAATGGAACTAGTTCTGTAAAGCATATAACATCTCCCTTTGATGACTGAATCAAAACCTTGTTGTGGAACAATTATATTGAATACGAGGGCAAGACATCTATCCATCCAGAGGTAGCACATAATAAACAGGAAAGAGGAGTTTTGGTCCTCACTGTACTTATATAATCCTTAGTTTTCCTCTGAGAAGACAGCTAAAAGTATCAAGTGTGTGTTTTTATATTATGCATTAAGCTTTAGAGTGTTGAAGTGTTTTATTTTATTTTATTTTATTTTATTTTATTTTATTTTATTCCTCCCCTGTGCTCATGAATTGCAATGTAATTCTGAGCCAATTTTGTTTCAAGTTGTCACTGTGCGAGAATTTTGGCAATCTGGTGTGTACAGCCTGACATCAGCATGTAAATTAGATATATTGTGAGACTAAGTTCAAAAGAAGCAAAGCTCTCCCTGAAATTTATGCAGAGCACCTAAATTAGAATCCTACTAGTATTTACCTTCTGGGAGGGTGTACTGGGTCTGGCTGGGATGGAGTTAACTTTCCCTGCAGTGATCCATGCAGTGCTGTGCTCTGCACTTGTAGCTGTAACAGCACTGGTATCACACCAGTGTTGTGTCTATTGCTGAGCAGTGCTGCACAGCACCAAGGCTCCCTCCAAACTGCGGGGTAGGGCAACTGACCTAAACCTACCAAAGGAATATTCTGTACCATATGGTGTAACACTCAGCAACAAAAGGTGGAGAAGGAGAAGTGGGGCTCTCGTTATGAAGATGTCTGTCCTCCCATACAGCCAACACGTGTGTTGAGGCACTGCTTCCCCATACATGGGAAGGATCTCTCACTAATGGGAAGTAGAGAATATTTTTTTCTTCTCTCTTTGCTTCTGATTGTTTTTTGTTTGTTTGTTTGTTTGTTTTGTTTTTGTTTTGTTTTGCTGTTGTTTGTGTTTGTTTTCTCTTTCTTTTCCCTTTAATTAAATTATCATTTTCTCAACCTGTGAGCCCCCCTTTTTTTTTCTTTCTCTCATACTTTCTTTTCTACCTCTTCTTTTGAAGAGGAAGAGTGAGAGAGCAATTGTGGTGGAGTTCAGCTGGCCAGCAGGGTAAAACCACCACCTTCTCAGCAGATATTGGAATCAAGCCCACTTCCCCCATGTTTATGGCTACAACTCATTGCCAGTGTATTTTGCCCCTTTTTCTTAAACAAAAGTTGTCTGTTGCTTAAAAACAAACAAACAAACAAACAACAAACAATGATATGATTATATGTTTATTTTATTTCACTTTTAACCCAACCATATACATTGTATGTGATTTCTGCAAGAGGGAAACTTCCCTATCTAATAGGTTTGGTTTGATTATGCTGACTCCATATGAAAGGGACATATTTTTGAAGAACTATCTGTGTGAAATGGTCTGTGTTCTCAGGACAGTGTCACCCTCATCCAAACAACAGCAACCACAAACCTTAACCCCCACCTCTACTACTAAAATGCAAACATTTATATAGTGATAGCAAAGAATACTTGTAGGCATCCAGCTGGTCCAAAAGATCCCACTGACTTGAATGGTAAATGCAAAGGTTTTTGTTGTAAGAAAAATACAACAAAGGACATTGAGTAAATTCTGACTGGATGATTACCCCAAAGGGCTGATGGGTGTTGAGGGCTATAGTGATCCAGGTATGATAGGGAGGGAATAAAGATGCCCACAGCTTTGATTTGTGTCTGTTTTTCTACCATATGAGATGATCCATCCTCAGCAAGCACACTGTAAGACTCCCACAGTACACAAACCTGTGCAAGATTACCATGAGGAACTTAACTTGACCTTGCTGGAACAACACAAAATCTCAAAAGCTCTTGTTCACTGCAAACATGCTGACTCAGTGTAAGACATCCATCAGTAAGGATCAAGAATGGCTGGCAGGTAGGGTGTAACTCCTGAACCTGCCTGCCTGTACAGCTAGCTGTGGTAAAGCACACCTACTGCAGCAGGTAGCACCTTTTGTGTTCACAGAATCACAGGATGGCCGATGTTGGAAGGGACCTCTGAAGATCATCTACTCCAACCCCCTGCTGAGCAGGATTGCCTAGAATACATTGCACAGGGTGGTGCAATCCAGGTGGGTTTTGAATATCTCCAGAGGAATAAACTCCACAACCTCTCTGGGCAACCTGTCCCAGTGCTCTGTCACCCTCTCAGTAGAGAAATGTCCCCTCATATTCAGCTGGAAATTCCTGTGCTTCAGTTTGTGCCCGTTACTGTTACTGGGCACAACTGAAAAGAGACTGGCTCCATCTTCTTGACATCCTCCGCTCAGATATTTATACACATCGATAAGGTAAATTCACATGGAATATTCAAATTTTCCCTTATTTGTCCAGAATGTTTGGGTGGAAGATGAAGGGGGGAGGAGGGAGGGAGTAGAAAAACAAAAAACACCTTCCCCAAACCAACAAATAAATAAGTAAATAAACAAACAAAACTGACTATGTTTTATAGATGAGTAAACCAACTCCAGTGTTCTTGGCAATGTTCTTGGGAAAAAGACTTCATGATGGAAGTCAGTGAAGCCTGCATTGTTACACACAGGCTAGCTGACATTGTGGATTGAAGTTCAGCAAAAGCTTTTCCCCTGGGACTCCAGATTTTCAGGAAATGCACATTCACTTGTGAAAAAATGCTTCAGTCATTAAACTCAATCTGCTTATTTTTGTAGAAAGGCAGCCATGATCTATGTCACAGAATCCGACTGGTATGAAATCCAAATGACTGCACACATCAAAGAATGCTAAATCATAGAGGTCAGATTTTATCTTCTCTGGGGAAGATTCCAACCCTTTTCAGTGCTTCAGATAAGATTGTTGCTATTGCAAGCAGGAAAAAGCTAGCTCACTCTTTTAGAAATTTTTGCCTTTGAACTTTTAGATAATGGAAGGAATAGATGAAAGCAGAAAGTACTGCAATCCCAAAGCAAAAATTACTACCAAAACCTGGTGAAGTTCCTTTGCTTTATTGCCATCTCTATAAATAAATTACAATTTGTTTATTATTTTATTTGACTGGATAAATGTTATATATCTATGCCTCATTTGCTTTGGCTGTGGAACAGACATTGGTATCCACATTGCTGAGAATAATGAAGAGGGAAACTGAAAGATATCTATGAAGTGATGAACCATCTCTTGGTTTTCAGACTAGAATGGGAAACTACCCAGCTGAGTGCTCTTTATGAAATTCAGAGCACATGTCTATCAATAAAGAGTGCTACTGCAGCTGACACATGGAAACCCATAACAGCCAGTTCAAAGGGACATGTACACAATAGTATCAGAGGGGGGCAACACTCAAGTCAGTGTCTTAACCTAACCCTTTTTTGCCCACTCTCATCAGATAGCCCATAATTTGGACATACACAGAACTTCTCCAAAATATGTGATAAAAGAACAGCATTGAGAAAGCAGTGTCTGTACTGGTCAACTGCAACAAATACTGACATTTTAATGGCACTTTTACAAATACATTGTTATTGCATATTTGAATGGATTTTCAAATCTATGCATTTAAATTCCTGCAACTGTTCAAATATTTCAAAAAATATTATATATTTTCAGCAATGATTTGTCATTCAAATTTAGTCAGAAGAAAAATTAAATATGCAGATATGCACTACCTAACTGGCACCACTGGAGCTGTTGGGAGCTCCCCATTACATTTGTATTCTGATTATAAAATCAGCTAAAAGAAAGAAGGCAGGTTTATAGGATTGAGATTTTAGTTTCAGCTGAAATTTGTCTCTGGAGAACTGCAGGAGTGCGAAAGAAAAAATGCATGCAAAAAGAACTCCTGTAGAGATTTTCATGCAGGTCTAGATTTAAAATGAGTTTTTTGTTGTTGTTGTTTTGTTTTGTGTTTTAATGGTTCTAGTGCATCAAGTTTCTATGCCAAATGCAGAGAAAGCATGAAAATGAAGAAGCAGCATCTGATAGAAGGAAATTCTAGTGGAGACTTCTTCGTTGGTTTAAGCATTTGTATTATGAATCCAGTTGTGACTTCAGATCTAACGTGTTTTCCAACTGTTTAAAAATAGTTTGTTCCACACTACTACAATGGATCTCATGTATCTGCATCAGAACACTTTCTAACCTTCTTTGTAGAGAACTTCAACCTCAACAAAAAGGTTGTGACTGTAACGGCTTCTGTAGGATAAGTGTTTTAAGAGACAGGGGGGAGAATTAAAAGAAAATGAAGATGAAGTGCAATGCTACCATTCTATTAATGGCCAAACAGTTTAAAGAGCCGTATCTAAAAAGTAAACACCTTTAGAGTAAGTTCGTCTACTGACAATAAACAGGGTGATTTGTGCATAAGAATTTCTTTTGATACCCTTAATGTGAATGTCTTTGTAGGCCCCCAGAAACTGAGTAACGTAAGTGACCGCAAGAAAATAAATGATTAAAAAGTATAAAATCCTTTGTTCTCTGCCAGATCAGAGATTTTTTTTTATTTACCACATACAAAACTATATAAAAATCTAGAGTCAATCAGAAAGTTTGGAAATGACAGGTCACTGTCTTATTGGTGGTACACAGTGGAAGAGCTGGAACATTTCCGAGAAAAGAATTCATGGGAGAGGCAGGAGAACCCGCTTTGAGAAACCAGACTAGAGAATGTATTCATGTTTGTAAAGCATTTTGATTTTACAGCATCAAGAACCACAGAAAGCCACCAAGGAAATTATTAATTATACAGAGGAGTGGTTGGAGAGCAATCAAGGTACACAGCATGGCTGACAAAGAAAAAGCAAGCAAACACAAATACTGACTGACTTAGGTACGTGTTACTTAAGTTGATAATGAAAAACCTTGATTCTGGCAACTCGATTTTTGAGCATCATTGTACAATGTTAAAGGATGCAGTAAGGAAAATGAAAAATGTTGTAACCATTGCTACTGTGGGCCATGTATTTTCAGGTCATCTGATGGTGCAGGAGCTGCACTGAATCCCACCCAAGATCAAAACTTCATCAGAATTTCCCAATCTTCAAGTATTCCTATGAGTGCTTCTGCTGGTCAGTGTTTCAGAAATTCAAAGGTGAAATGATTATTTTTTATGCATTTTCTATTCTCTGACAAATTGTTTGTCATATTGCAAGTATAGCTACTGTTCCCATGCAAATTCCAAGATGTCCAGAGTATTCTAACCTTTTTTTAAGAGATCTGTAGGGCACTATAATTGAAGAGAATGCAAGATCTGCCTGTAGGGCACTGTAATATAAGAGAATGCAGGTCTTCTCCCATACTCCCAAGCTTTATTTGGATTTTTCATCCATGACTACACCAAAAAAAAAAAAAAAAAAAAAAAAAGTAGGAAAATACCACCTATGAAATCATTCCATGAGATTAAATAGACTGAAAAACTCATTGGATTATAAAAAAGACATATCTGTCATAAAACAAGCAATTGCTCTTCTTCACCAGTTATAGAGAAGTATAGATAAAAGCTTCTGCAAATAGAATTGAAATATTGCAAAATATTTTAAAATATTTCAAATATTTTAAAATAAATAGAGTGAGTTGCAATACTGCAAAGTGCACTGTTTAATCTAGCAGTAGATTGGTGGTTAATTACTATTGTAACTCATGTTTTGTATGATTAACCAAAATATATAAAATGTGGGACATTGCCCAAGGTTCTATTCAATGCTCGTCTTCATTTTTCTGAGATTTTAGAATGCACAAAAAATACTGTCTGTGGATCCTTCCACTAACAGAAAGGTCACCAAAACTACAGTGGTTTTCTTGCAGTTTATAAATACCAAAAACAATGTGATGGATTGACACAACTGTTCTGGGTAGAATATAATCTCAGTATAATTTCCTGCATGAAATTCTTCTATAAAATTATTTGGTACATAAAAAATTCTATTAATTTCAAAATAAATACAAGAGAGAAAAAATAACTGAGGTTGAGAAACAGATCTAAAGAACTTCCTCTCTGGGTTTAAAAGTTGTTTTTTTTTTTTTTTTTTTTTTTTTTTTTCCTTCATTTATTTGTTTTCTAGAGGAGGAAAGAGAGGGACAGCAATGGGTGCCTTCCAACTCAGGATATTATATGATTTTATGAAAGATGAAGCTCAAAGTCATTCTTTGTTTAGGTAATTGTGACAGCATCATAATCAACTGAGATAGCAGCCAGTATGCTATCAACTATAACATCAGCCTTAGTCTTCTTCTAAGCATTTTTCTGATCCAGTTTTGCAGATAATGTACCTGCTGTATTCAGGACGTCAGTCAGCAACAATCAGATCCTTAAGGAAGGGCAAGGTTGAAGTGAAATAGGACATAAATAAATGTACTCTCACTTTGAAAGATCAAGATTTTGTTAAGGATCTGAAATGCTAAACATTTTTTACTCTGGCTAGTTAACAGCTTAGAATATTAAAACACTTTCTTTTTTTTTTTTTTTTTTCCCTAGAAAAAATATTCATTTAATGACATGGTTACAGTATATTTTCAAACCAAAAATGTATGACCAGAAAAAAGTGAAGTCCCAAATTCAGATAGGGAACTGCATTCAGGCTCTCTGAATCTTGTTTCAAGTTAGGCAAGGAATGGATGTTGTATTGAATTATGACTCAAGAAAAAGGAGAAGATTATATCCTAAATTACAGTAACCTCTGCATTTAATCCATTTTTTTTAAAGATAAAAGCAAAAATATATCATGAAGCATGCGATTTCAACCACTAACTTGATTCCTCTTTACATTTGATCTTTATTAATGACAACACAGAGATGTTGCACTATTATATTACTCCTCTTCCAAGGATCTGAAGCCCTGTGGAGGTAGTTCTTTGGCTACTGAGGAATCCATGTTTATTTGCCGCTCTGTTCAGTTCTCTGAAATCAAGGGCAAATCCCACAGTGATAGCATCTGTGTAAAGGATACTTCTCACTTTCTGTTAAATAGACCTACTGAAAATAATTTAGACATTCTTATTTGTCTCGTGTCCCATTATATTTAAATATATATGCAGAGAGATACCAAAAGTTTGTCCTAATTTTTATTCTAGATTCTGCCAAAAATTAATTACAAGGCATCCAGCACCAGAGTTTCTACATTCTATGGAACATAGAACATATCTAATTTTATTTTTCTATAGTTCTCTTCTCCCAGTTACTCTGAAAATATTAATGATAAGGAATTTTTCAAAAAATAAATTCCCTAAATTCAAATTCCACTTTCTGGGAAAAAAAAAAAAAAAAAAAATAGGCTTGAAAAAGAAAAGAAGAAATAATAGTTCCCTTTATTTTCACCTTTAACTAATTATTTCTTTTACATTTTCCCCAGGTTTCAGCCTATATTGTCCTGGTTTCTAGAGATGAATATAATGTCAAATAATTTGCTTTTCTTGACAAGTGAGCTTTTACCAATTTCATGTACATATAATGTGTTGAGAATAATATTCACATGCTTGATTTACTTCAATAATAATAATAGTAATAGTATGACTAATAATAAAATTTACAACAAAGGAGAAATAAGTTATGTATTTTGAAAAAGTCAGCTATGTTTCTCAACAGTTCAGTTTTTATTTATAGAGTTTCGTGCTTCAGATATCAAAATATGATGAACTGGGACAGCTTTATTTCAAAATGCTAAATGCTACTGATCTTTACAGGAGATTTCTATATACTTATACTTTGAACAGAAAAGTATTATTTTTTTTACTCTGTTTTTATCTTCTTTTTTTTTCTTTTTTTTTAATCAGAAATTTTGGCACAAAACCTCTCTTCACATAACTGAGTCAATTGCATAGGAAATGGGAGTGTTACTTCCTTTCTGGCCATGATAGCATATATATATATTTTTTTTTTCTCTTTGTATAACTCATTTTTTTTCTATTCTAAATGAAGATAATAGTATCCGAATTGTCTTAGTCTCAGCTGTAGACATCCCTGAGTCTTGTCAGAAGTAGGTCAGATAGTTAGAAAAATGCCTTAATATCCCTTGTACGTCCTTAGGCAACAGACCAGTGAACTATTTAGAAAACTTAAGAATTATTTTCTGTAGGCAATATACCTTATCCTAAGAGCTTCAGTTAGCAAGCTCGACAACCAATTGGGCAGCACCTGGTTAATGCAACATTTTGTTTATATATGTATGGATATCCTGTAGCTGCCTGTAACTGAGGATAAAATAGTTAAGTTATAACAACTTAGATCACTGAATAAAATTATGTTAATATTAGAAAATCTTTTAGGTGAAAACTCTGTCTTTACAGGAGATCATACATTAAACAAAACCCAAATGTCTTGTCACAACCTTGATGCTAATTATAATTGCCTGGCATGTTTAATATTTCCACCTTGAATATTCCCTTCTGTCCTCCATTTCTGTCACTCTTGTACACCTTAAATACAATATTCCTGGTATTCCTCTGGGTAGATTCTGTAGTCGACATTTTAACAGATTAGTTATATAAATAGCCAGATAAAATGCATTTCTACCAGCTGTACTTTTTTCCTGTTAATTCACTCCCTGTTTCTCATCTTGTGTTTATTACAACACAGTAACCAAGCAGTCAGAAGAACAGTGACTCGTTAATGAACTACTTCCCCTTCCTTTCATACTTCAGATTTTATTCTCACTCCTTGAGAAACAACTTTGCAGCAAGCATATGACACAGATCATAGTGACAACAATTGCACAAGTTTTAGAACTATTGTATCCCTAACATTTCTTCCCTATTTCATCAGATTTTTACTGAGCACAGATTTTACTGAGCACGAAGGACTTCGTGTTCACAGGTAAATTGAGAAGGGAAAATTATATATATATATTATGCATGGTGATTAGCACAAACCACGTTTTTTTGAAGCTTCGTTTCACACTGCAGAATTTCAATTAATCATCACTATTCAAACATTCACTATGATTATCTTCTGCATTTGCAAGGGAGCTGTGCACATACTTCTATTTCTATCACACATTCACTTCCTGAATGATGAAGTTAGTGCAGTTACATTGTCCTTTGTTGGAAGGTTACAATGTCCTTTGTTAACACATATTAACAAAGTGGTCACTATTGTTTGGAGTTTTCAGCAGGTTTCAAGGAATCAGTAGATTGCAAAGTGACATTATACTAAATTTAAAGTAGGAAAAGGGAAGGAAGCAAAGATAAACCATGAGAAACAATGATAAAGCAGTAACCTGGAAAATACAGTGCATACAGTACATATATTAAGGGAGACAAAATAACATGAGATTTGTTTGGAGGTCCTCAAAAGTATAAGAACACTTAAAATCACAGCAGAAACTGAGAGTGTGTCTTGAATATAACCCTACAAAACAGTCACTCAGAAGTCAAGATCTGGGTGGGACCATAGAAGCTCTGCTTGTTGTTATGCTGGTGTAGGACACGAGACAGCTGTTGATACTGAAGCAATCTTTCATGGTTATGGGCAAACTCTTGGCTCTCATTATGCTCACACAGCTCTCATATTTAATCCTTCCCACAGCAAGGGAAAGGCTTTCATTTTCATCATATTCAAACTGAATTTTCAAGTCTTTCTCACATTACAGGGTTTTCTGAAACCACAGTTCTGCAAGGTGGATTGCTATATTCAGTTCAGAAATTGTTAACCAGATGCCAATAAGTATATTTGCAGAAACTTCACCTGGTAGAATTATATGATATATAGAACACAAAAACATATTTTAAAAAATACATATATATGTTTCTCTTCAGCAATAAGGAATGGTGGAAGTGCCTCCACATCTGTGTGCCTTGTTACATCCCAGCACTGTTGGGAATCTGGGGAGTTGAGTCTCTGCTTTGACTGTGGTTTCTACTTGCAAGGTTTCATATGATCAGAAATTTTCATACTCATACAATCCTGTCCCATCAGACTGCTACAGCTGTTCCCTCTTCTTTTAGAGAAATAGACACAGAGACACTCCTTTAATAGAAATCTCCTTGACCTTGCTCACAAATGAGCCTCTTCTGGGCTCTTAATTCTACCCACCAACATGAAACTCTGCCTAAGCTGGGAAATTCACCTTCCTCTTTCCCTTAGTCATGAAAGACTTTCACCATCACATGGTCTCGTTCTAATGAGCTTACCTCAGAGCTCATTAACTCATTAATTATGTTTAATAGATTGTATCTACTGTGTTTTCAGCACCAGTTGAGACAATAAAAATGAAAACCACAATAATTTTACATGATTTTAAAAGATGATTTTTTAAATGTAGAGATGACTGACCTCTTGACTTTTTGCCCCTCATTGTATGCATTTTCATCAAAGCATTCACTTTATTTGGAGCAGAATGTCAGAATTCATGAACTTTGTTGTTGTTGCTATTGACACCCCCCCTCATTTTTTTTTTTTTTTCCTAACATATTTTATTCCAGGCACTGCTAGGCTGTCTGTTGAAGCAGACAACAGATACAGCCCACACAGTACATCTTCAGCAAGAAAATGAAGGCAGTAACTTATAATAACTTGACTGACTATGAAAGCACATGGTGTATCTGGATCAAAACCATGTTCTTTCAAACACTTTACAAATTACAGTTAAGTCTCTAGTTGATAGTTTCATCACAAGGAAGGTTAGGTTTTTATAAACATCTCAGGAGTATATGGAAAGCTGAAATTTGAGAGAAACATTTCACTGCACTTTTTTTTTTTTTTTATTGAAGTCTCATTCTACAGGCAAATGGAATTATAGTACCCACAAATTCTGCTCAGTGTTTGTCACCATTATTTTTCTAGTCTAGTTGCTAGTTTTAAAACATAGCCTGAAAAAAATTTCAGCAGTGTAATCTCTTGCACCCAATTCTGCCCCTGTGATAAGCAATACTGCACACAAAGTATATGTCCATGAATGGGCAGTCAAGTCTGCTCCTTTGGATCCTTCATCAGAATCAACCAAAGCTGTGAGTTGAAAGCCACAGTGAAAGCCACACTAACTACAGTTGTTGAGACTGCTTCTAAAACTTTAGTACTTGACATTAACCTATATCTGTCTTGTCGAAGTAAATTTTTAAACCAATTCCTTTTGATGCAACAGTTACTAAATATTCCTAGAGTACTCAAAGCTGTGTGAAAAAACTCCCTCCCACAAGTTTGTGTTTGGCCAACATAAATACACACGTTTAGCCACAGCATTGAACAGCATTAAAAAGACATAACTGAACTTTTTCTGACCTTCAGGGGAGGATCCAAGTTGATTCAGATCTCACTTGAATTCCGTCTTTCGGGTTTATCCATTTCTCTTAAACTGGTTTCACTGCCCTCAATTACATGCAGCTCTAATTCTAACATTATTTTCCTCTTGGTGCCTATAATTCTGACCAGCATAAGGATTAAATATGCTAGCAAAGGAAAGTTTCTACATTTCAGAAAGATCTGGCTTTTAATTCAAATGTGGTTTTTTGTTGTTGTTGTTTTGTTTTGTTTTGTTTTTTCATTGCTAGAGTCACTTATATCCTTCATTTTGTACTACAAATTGTTTTATGTCTTAGTGCAGATTTAAATCCATATTTAAGTGCTTTTGAAATGCCCTTTCAGAATACTGGTTTTGGAGACTTTGTTTCATTGCCAGGGTTTTTTTTTTGTATGCTCTTTTCATAACAACACAATTCTGGAAAATATTTAATGTGTCCCTCCAGGATGGATAGAGTAAACAAAACTGGCTAGAAATGTGGACAGTAATGAGAAAAACAAGTTACAGGCTGAAGCATGCACGCGAGGAAACACCATGCTGGAACAGACAGTCACCCATTCTGGAGGAGTCAGGAGAGGGTATTAACTTTATAAAACAACAACAAAAAACATATCCAATTGTCATTACCTGATTGTTATATATTATTCCAATATCAAGACTGTAGAAAAAGTAGACCCCTCCTGAAGGTTTTCCTCAGCTCACAGCTAGTGAACATGCTGAAAATCAAGAACTGACTTCTCACATTGAGTAAAAAAAAAAAAAAAAAAAAAAAAGAGAGAGAGAGAGAGAGAGAAAGAGAGAGGAATACACTAATTTCCACCCTTTTTACCTCTCCTCAAGCTACAAATATTTAATGTCTAATGTTTCTTCTGGTCAATTGCTGACTGTACAGATTACTCTCTATTTCAGTAAATATTCTATTTCTTTTTAGAATTCCCTTTTTGGGAAAATGAGCTCTTCAGCAGCATTCCACGGAACACTGACCCATGCAGCAGTCATTTACCAGAGATGGATTTTTCATTTAATGGATGCTGAAAGTGGAATGACTGAGTCTAAAAGTGAGGTTCATTAGTCATGTGTGACAGAGAAGATCCAAGGGAGCCCAGCAAGTCTGAGTGTCACATTGCTTTACATGCAAAGTTAGGGTCTGATAAACTTAGGTACTCTATTTAAAATACAAGAGCTAAAATGCATGATTGGTCCTTCATATTTTCACTTTAATTTCACTGAAGATTGCCAAGTATGAGTAAAACTCAGGAAGTAGAAAAGAATATTCCAAAAAGTTCGCTTTCTCCCTATCTCTTTGCTTGTTTCCAAGCAAAATAGTCATATCTTTTTTCTCTCAATGTTAAAGTTTCCCAAACCCTCTTCATGCTTCTAAATTCTGACACAAGCTGAGCATGTTCCTCATAAGCCCACAGTCTGAAGACCAGAACAAGCATTGTATTGACATTGGTTCTTTTCTCTGATGAAAATTGTAAACAATGAAAGAGATTTGGCAAGAGGTAGGTTAGTCTTTATGATTTTGCTGCTACTAGAGTGACATCTGCTGGTCCTATTCTGCCTTTTTAATTAAAAAAAAAAAAAAATCAAAGTGTCAGCCTTAGAATTTAAGAACATTCACATAATAACGCTATTTAATACTGCAATATGCAGACTGTCTCACATAGACTGCCAACCATATTTTCATTTTTCCTATACAGATTGACAACTGCAAGTGAACTTCTAGTATCAGAGTACTTTCCCTGCCTATCTGTCTGTCCCATGTGCTGTTGAAAGCTGACACCACATTTACTGTAAGGTAAATGATACAGTAGATGCTGTGGTTATAATATACAACTGCTATGACTGTGGCAGACACCTACGCTAAGATGCAATTAAAATGAAAAATACCACTTCACACAGATGCAGTAAATAGCTTAGTTCCTCATCATGCTTGCTATGACATTAACCAAACAAGATCCTCAAGAATTTGTATCTTCTGCCTCTTATTGAGATTATAATGTATTAACAACTGCTTTCATTGTAAAAACCCTGGAGTGCTGAATGGTAAAAAATGAATTAATAAATAAAATGTGTGTATAAATTTTCTTAGAGTGGAATATATTAAAGAGTAATTTAATGTTTGTATAATAATAATAAATTGTCAAAAGGTGTACAAAGCCCAACTTTAGCCTAACGAATCTGTGTGGCCTAATCACCACTTTTATACATCTCTAAATCAGATGTGTTTAACTGGAAGTTCAGACTACAATGCCAGTTCAATTCATCTGTGCTTTCCACATACCAGTGGCAATATATTGCCACCTTCTACATTTAATTATTTTTATAAACACTTTAATTATTAGTTTTTACAAAACAGAAGGTAAAATAAAATGCAGTCTCCCAAGGGATGCCAAGAACAAATCCTCACCTAGTTCTCTCATTTAATAAGCAGCTCCACTTGCAGCCACAATGGCTGGGAAAGAGAGGGGAAAGGAGTAGACTGTTTTTTTAGACTGACAGCATGTATTCAGTGCATACACTGTGAGCAGACTAGTAATCTAATAGAAAAGGAAATGCACAAGCACGCAAACACATATTCGTGTTGTCAGTTGTCTGAAGTGAGAAAAATGCCTCATCTCCTTGAGCATCCTTGCCAGTAGGATCCTGCCCAGATATCTGGAGAACTAGAATTCCATTAATAAATAAATGAAAATAAAAATTGAATTCAGAAACTGATGCTGAGCTCAAGATGTGTCCAGAGCAGAAGCAGAAGCTTGCCTGGAGCAGTCAGTTCAACAGACCGTGGCCTTGAAACCAATCAGCCTCGGCAGCTTTAAAGATGCCACCACAGAGAATATACCATGAAAATAGTTCTTATTATTTATTTACCATGAAAATAACAATAATAATAATATTACACCCAGCAGAAGCATGAGCCTCCGTACAGCCGGGTGTGCTGTACCTCTAATGGCTCTCAGCAAAACAACTCCAAACCCCTCAGTGAGGGTTGCTTTCCCTGTCCAGCTGCTCAGGGGCCCCTGCAACTGAGGTGCCGAAACGTAGTTCCCCTGCTCAGGCAGGGACTGCAGGTAGGGGTCCCAGCTGCATCTGGTTGGGATTAGTGTTGTTCTCAGGGACCTGACATAGACAGCTGTCAAGGGGGGGTCTCACCTCAGTGCTCAGCACACCTTTTTGTAGCTTTGTTCAAGCAAATTCACCATTCTCAGCACAATACTAAGTAGAATGAACAGCAACAGTTGCTAGGCTAAGTGATGTCCTGGGTTAGCAAAGAATCCAAAACCCAAATGATTAATGGTTATTTGAGATATTACTGAAGTCCCACCAATCCAATAGTAACAAAAAGTTTGTGTCGTGCTTCTCCTGAAAATAAACAAACTCAATCTGTTGCAATTCTAGTTCAGTATCTCATCTGGAATAGTGACTAGTAATATCTCATCTGAACTGAAGTTTCAGTGCAAGACAATAATTAATGAATTGCAAGAAAAACACATCAACAAAACTATAGAAATGAGTTAATGAGAAGGAAAAATAAATCATAGAAAGAATTATAACAGTCAACCTACAAGTGTAGGAAAATGGAACTATTAATACTGACTGAATATAAAAATCTGATGTTCAAGCATTATTTTTATACATTTATTTCATTTTTATTTGAAAGTTGTTTTTAATAAATAAATACTGGTGACATTTTTTAGCATTGACAAACAAGATGTTTCAGTGATCCCATATAATGCATTTATATTTAATTAAGGTAGATTTTAATATTAAAATAGATGCTATAAAAAATTCAAAGAGACCAAATCCAGGGTTATGCACAGGGTCCATGTATTCTGACAGTGGCAGTAATAACACACTGAAATGCATGACCACAAAGTGAATGTGTATCCAACACCATTTAAAAGGTATCTTCAGAAGTGTCTTTACACACGCTGAATAATTTTGTCAGGAAGTGCAGTTGCTCTCTGAATGAGATTACACTTACTTATCCAACTCATCCATCATTAGAACAGTGTAAGTTTTGTTGTTGTTGCTGTTATTTTATTAATGTAGAGCATTTATTATCAAGAGGAGAATGTTCTTATGTCCTTTGCTTGCAGAAAGCTCTCTGCATAAGAGGGAAATACTCTCCGTTTTCATGGGAATAGCAGATGCTGAATTTATTTTTGAGGTGTTGCACCCAAGGAGTCTGATTTCTCAGCAAATGACTTGCTTGGCTCCTTGAACTCATTTCAATTTAAGACATTTCTGTGTGGTTTGTGCAGACTTTGACACATGCAAAAATCTTATTTATATATCTATTGCTGAATCTCTGAATAGGCTGTAAAACCACAATGTTTGTGAATACAGATCAACCTGTATCTAGAACATGAATTTTCAGGGAATTATATGACAGCAACATTCTTATCCATTATTCTGAATGAAGTGGATTAACGATATTTACTCTCAATTTACAGATAAATTTCTAAAAAATTTCTTCTAGTTGTATCAAAAGAATAAGTGATATGTTATGACACTAAGCTCCATATAGAGGTGAAGATCCAGGAGCTTTGTTTTCATGACATCCCACCAAGATATCTGCTGCCACATTTGAATTAATGTGTTACATGTGATCTCTATAGAAAGATGACAACACAGAGATCATAGACTTAGCTGAACATAGGGAACATATGTTAGCTGAACATGCAGGAGGGTGCACAGGGAGAGTGGAAGGTGGGTTGCTTTCTTCTATTCTGGGAGCAACAGAAGAAGGAGCCTTCTACTGAAACAAATATGGTGTCCACCCACAGCACTTGCCAATCTGAGGCTGAAACCCAAACGGAAGGGCCACCACCTCCCAAGGCAGATGCCTACACTCAAACAGACCTCACAAGGACCAAAAGAGCTACCCAGATCCTCAGTTCCAGGGAACTCCAGAATCTGGAAGTCCCCATAAGTCCTGAAGGCAGAGGTGGGTGTCATGGGTGCAATCATGGACAGCTGGTTGCGCCAACCCCTCTTTCAGGTTGCTATGTTATGAGAGGAGCTCACCAGGCAATGCAGCATCCAGAAATATGAGTGGGATGTTGATAAATGGGTATTATGTGCTGACACGGGCCAGGCAACAGCCCTCCCTTAAGTCTTCCCCTTGCCCTTGAGGCGCCCCTGCACAGCAGATATGATGTCCTAGGGCGGTAGAAAGGAGTAGAAAGGTAGAAAGGACTGTGTGAATAATGGTAAAGACCTTGGAAAGGGCAACTATACAAAGTTGGCCGAGTCAACTACCTCTGTCAGAACCAGTGCCATTAAAAAGCACAAAGGTTGTTAGCAATTGGAGACTTCTCAATGAGAGGCACTGAGGCACCCATTTGTCATCCAAATAATCTCTCCAGAGACGTTTGCTGCCTGCCCAGGGCCCACATTCATGACATTATAAAGAGACCGCCAAGCCTGGTGGGTCCAGAAGACTACCACCCGTTACTACTCTTTCATGTAGCAACTCTACATTAGGCTGCTATAAAGAGATTCTGAAATATCAAAAGGGACTTTATGTCCCTCAGAAAGATCTTGAAGGGATTGGGAGCATAAGTGGTGTTCTTCTCTGTCCTCACAGTTGGAGACTGGGGTCGAAGAATTAGGAGGAAAATGGACCAAGTGAATGACTGGTTGTATGGCTGGTGCCATTTTCAAGGATTCGGATTCTAGGAGCTCAGACACACTTTTGAGAGACTGGGCACACCTGATCAGGTAGGGCAAGAGTGTTCTGGGCAGCAAAGCTGGCTGGGCTTATTAGCAGGGCTTTAAACTAAATTCAACAGAGGAAAGGGTTGTGCTTCTGAGTGATGGAAGCAAATCTGGGAATGTAGTCACTTTAGGAAGAAACAGGGAAATATATGTGAACTGTTCCTAAGCAATTAGGGGTTCCTTGAAAAGGTGATGTGGTCAGTAGCCCGGCTGAACTGCCTCCACACCAATGCATGTAGCAGAGGAAACAAGGAGTTGGAAACCAGGGTGCCATTAGAAAAATACAACCTAATTGCTATCACAGAAATTGCCCTATGTGTTAGGGAAGGGATTGATTGCAAAGAGATGCCTCTGAGAAACAGCACTGACTGAGTGCTTGTGGGTGAAAGTTAAGGACCAGAGCAATAAAGAACACCTCACCTTGTTGTTGGGGTCTACTACAGGACACCTCATCAAGGGGAACCTGTTGATGAGGCCTTCTTGCTTCAGCTACAAGAAGCATCATGTTTTCACACTTTCATCCTGACAGAGGACTTTAACCACCCCGATGTCTGCTGGAAAACTACACAGAAGGCTGAAAGCAATCCAGGAGACTCCTAGAGTGTGTTGAGGATAACCTCCTGGTTCAGGTATTAGACAAACCAACCAGAGAAGAAGTATTACTGGACCTAGTACTCACCAGTGCAGATGAACTCATTAAAGAGGCTAAGATTAGAAGTAGTCTGATCACACCCTGGTTGAGTTTGTGATCTCAAGGAATATGGGCTTGGCAAAAAGCAAAGTCAGGACCCTGAACTTCTGAACAATGAACTGCAAGCTAAAGGCCTAGTGGATAAGATCCCCTGGAAGACTGTCCTAAGGGTCAAAGGAGCTGAACAGAGAAGGCAACTCTTTAAGGATGTTTTCCAAAAAGCACAAGAATTCTCCATCTCCCTGTGTAAGAAACCAACCAGGGATAGCAGGAAACCAGGATGGCTGTGCAAGTCCTGCTGGTCAAACTGAGGTGCAAGAAGAAAATGCACAGGCAGTGGAAGAAGGGACATGTGCCCTGGGAAGAAGACAGGGATGCTGTCTGCATATTCAGGGATGGGATCAGGAAAGCCAAGGCACAGATGGAACTGAGCTTGGGAAGGGATGCAAAGAATAACAAGGACGGATTCTACAGGTACATTGGCTAGAAAAGAAAGGCCAAAGACAGTATACCCCTCTAATAGATGAGAAGGGTGAACTGGTAATGACAGACATGGAGAAGACTGAAGTAGTCAACAACTTCTTTGACTCAGTCTTCACTGCCAGTTTGGCTTCCCACATCCATCATTTCCCTGAAACTGCAGATGAGATCTGGGGGAGCAAACTCCTTCCCACTCTAAGCAAAGAGCAGGTCTGAGACTGCCTGATGAAACTGACAGGTAGAAATCTATGGGGCCCAATGTCATACATCCCAGGGTCCTGAGGGAACTAACTGACGTAGTTGCCAAGCCTCTTTCTATCATGTTATAAAAGTTTTAGAAGTTGAGTGAAATCCCTTCTGTGACTGGAAAAAAGGGAAACATCAATCCCAAGGGCTTAGAGGAGAAGACTTATGAGGAGCAGCTGAGATCACTGGGCCTGTTCAGCCTGGAGAAGAGGAGGCTGAGGGGGGGACCTCATTGTGGTCTACAACTTCCTTGCGAAGGGGAGTGGAGAGGCAGGAGACCTTTTCTCCATAAACACCAGTGATAGGACCTGCGGGAACAGGGTTAAGCTGAGGCAGGGGAAGTTTAGGCTCGACATCAGGAGGACGTTCTTCACCAAGAGGGTGGTTGCGCACTGGAACAGGCTCCCCAGTGAAGTAGTAACTTCACCGAACCTGTCTGAATTCAAGAAGAGATTGGACTGTTCACTTAGTCACATGGTCTAAACTTTAGGGTAGGCCTGTGCGGTGCGAGGAGTTGGACTTGATGATCCTTATGGGTCCCTTCCAACTTGGAATATTCTATGATTCTATGATTCTATGATTTTTTAAAAAGTGTAGAAAAGAGGACCTGGGGAACTACAGACTGGTGAGCCTCACCTCTGGGCCTGGAAAGTTCATGGAACAGATCTTCCAGAAATTTCCTTCATGGTCACTCCCTGCCCCTGCTCCCTGTGGGGTCCCTCCCACAGATGCTGTCCTTCCCAAACTGAGCCTATGGGGGCTGCCCACAGGCAGCAGCTCTCCAGGAACTGCTCCCACACGGCTCCGTACCACGGGGTCCATCCATTCCCCAGGAGCAAACTGCTCCAGCACGGGTCCCCCATGGGCGGCAGCTCCCCCCAGACCCCTGCTCCTGCGTGGGCTCCTCTCCACAGGCTGTAGCTCTGGCCCGGGGCCTGCTCCTGCAGGGGCTCTCCATGAGCTGCAGCCTCCTCCAGGCCACATCCACCTGCTCCACCGGGGGCTCCTCCACAGGCTGCAGTGTGGAGATCTGCTCCGTGTGTGACCCATGGGCTGCAGGGGGACAGCCTGCTCCACCAGAAGCCTCTTGATGGGCCACAGAAGAAATGCTGCTGCGTGCCTGGAGCACCTCCTGCCCTCCTGCTGCACTCACCTGGGGGTCTGCTGGGCTGGTTCTCTCCTCTCTCTCTCCCAGCTGTAGTTGTGCAGCAGTTTTTTTCCCCTTTCTTGAATCTGCTCTCACAGAGGCACAAACAACACTGGCCAGTGGCAGGTCACTTTTGAGTCATCTGAAACTGGCCCTTATCTAACATGGGGAAGCTGCTGGGTTCTTCTCACAGAAGCCACCTGCTACCAAAATCTTCCCACGTAAACTCACTACATCTGCAAATTGGAGAAGTATGAGTTTGATGGGTGGACCACTGAGCTGATAAGCAATCAGCTTGAAGACTGCACCCAGAGAGTGGTGGTCAATGCCTCTATGTACTGGTGGAGGCTAATGACAATTGGTATCCCTCAGGGGTTTGTCTTGTGGCTGATAGTGTTTAATATATTTATCAGTGATGTAAACAATGGTATTGAGTGCATCCTCAGCAAGTTTATAGAGAACACCAAGCTGAGTGGTGCAGTTGATACAGCAGAAAGAAGGGAAGCCATCCAAGGGGACCTGGACAAGCTAGAAAAGTGGACCCATGTGAACTTCATGATGTTCAACACATCCAAGTGCAAAGCACTAGGTCAGGGCAATCCCAGGTATGAGTACAGACAAACACCAAACAAAGGATAAGGGAAAGTAGAAATGGTGCCTGCCCAGCACCTAGGGAAACACTTTGTAGGTACTGCTGCAGAGGCTGAGTCTGCTGTTAGCAGTAAGCTATAAACAAGAACATTATTTTTATTCTATTTTTCTAATCCTTTAAGTAAAACCTTGACCTTAGAAGGCCTTCAGAACTGTTACATGAAGCCTTTACTTCAGCAATGTTCAAACTTTTCAGAATCTGGGAGATAAGGTGAAGCTGAAAATGCTCTCAGTATCTCCTTGGAGGCAGCAGATAGAACCATTATGTTCAGTGACCTCTCAACAACTTGTCCTTCAGGTTTAGGAAACACTTTGATAAATCTGTACCCACAGACTAGAAATGTGGGTATTTGTCTCAGACAACAGTGAGTCTGGATGTTCTGATGAGCACAAATTAGTACTGCTTTTGTGAGAAGCAAGGGGAACAACTATCCTACAGGTCTGAGGAGATCCTCGGCATAAAACATGCCAGCAGAAACACTTTCCTAGTTCTTTTCTCTCCCTTTTGCAACAGTGCAGATACTTTATTTGCAGTCTCAATTTGCAATCATACAGCAGCTTTGTCAAATGCACCAGTTCTGAAGGCATCAAAATAAGAGTACAAACTGTGCCTAGATGTTCCAGCTATGGAACAATCTTTCAGCAGAGATCAAGGATATTCAAAATCTGATGGTCAAACTTTTTTTAAAAAAAAAATAATTTTCAATGATAGAAACATCATTTTCTGTTCCCAAATCTCTATCAAGGTTCCCACAGCAGAATCCAAACAATGCAAACATAGTAATAATAATAAAATATATAAATCTATTATTTACCCCTAGATGTAAGACCAGATGGGGCTTCTGTAAGTGGAATGAGTACAATTAGTTTTTGGTAAAAACATGGATCTGACAGTACAGCATATCAACATATTCCTCTCTTCTATTTCAGTTCTTTTCAGTGTGATATATTTAGCTTTTCTTGTTTAAAAATGTTACATGCAACTATTGTGTGTTCCCACCTCCCTCTTTTCCTACTCCTCAGAAAAAAAAAAAAAAAAAAAAAAAAAAAAAAAATACTTACCTGTCACTTAAAGCTGGAAGAACAGGGGTATTTAGGCATCTATATCCCACTGAAATCAACCCTAGTCCAGTGCCTATACACTCTTAAGAGTCTGACCTTCTATTTTCTCACATGGGTAGTCCTTTCATCCATCTAAATAAGAACTTGCCACAGAGAGATCAAGAGCCAAGTGACAAAAATTCTGATCTGAAAGATGGTGAAAGAACTGCATCTCTGTAAAGTCAGAAGAAGTCCTGAGAACACAAGGGGGTCTGGCAATCACAGCAGACATGATACTCATTAGCTTTTCCCAGCTTGCCTGCCATACAAGAACATGAGTACTTAATATGGAAATGATATGAAAATGTGTGCCATATGTGGATGATCTTATGCTAAGCAACCTATTCACTCTCTTTCTGAAAGCATGAGTTCCAGGAGAGCCATGTGTTTACAAAGGAAACAACTAAATTTAGGAAAAAAGATCTGTCAACTTGAAATATCAATTGTTTTCTGCATATTTTTCATGGGGGAACCAAGAAACTGGAATGGCATTTTTAGGACACCTAGTAAGCATTGAAATACATGCCAGACACTTGATTTCCCATCATTATGAAGACATTAAACTAGGATACTTTGTCTGATTCACAGAAAAATCTTACAATAATCAGCATCTGACTCTTGGGGAATATCCCTGGAGTGCATTCTCCATATTGTTGTGTGCCATACAGGCAGTGCATCTCAAGACAGTCAACAACAACACCGTCCTGCCATATCACAGAAATACTTGAATAACATGCAGAAAAGAAAAAGTTGTATAAAAAGAGAGCTATTGAGAAAAGAGGAATACAAAGATCATGGAACACTTTGCAGAAGCATTAGGGACAGAATGAGCTCAGAAGTCATCTGGAACCCTTGGAGTCTGGCAAGAACCATTTAATTCCTGACCTGTAGCAGTGTGGTACCTTTAAAGACAGCCCTGCCAACCACCTTGCTCGAGCCATGGAAAGGTACTGCTCTCCACATCTTCTTTGTGTTGGTAAATCAAACAGTTAACGAAACAAGAATTTCAACATGCATCAAAATAATCTAACAATGGTAAGAATGAAGACATCATGTCCCACACAGATTTTCTAGTGCCAAAGCCACTAATCCAATCCTCCACAACCGAGAGAAAGTTTTCCTTTCTCCAGATTTTTTCTTGTCTCTAGGATCAGAGATTCCTGAGGGTAGGCCTTAGCAGTGAAGACTGCATAGAAAGCATTCAGTAACTCTGCCTTCTCTGTATCCTTTGTCAACACGGCACCCATCCCATTCAGCAGCAGACCTACATTTTCCCCAGTCTTCCTTTTTCTACTGATGTATTTGAAGAAGCCCTCCTGGTTGTCCTTGACATCCCTTGCCAGAGTTAATTCCAAATGGGCCTTGGCCTTCCTCATCACATCTCTGCATACTCTGACAACATTCATATACTTCTCCGAAGTGTCCTGTCCCTTTTCCCACATTCTGAATACTTCCTTCTTCTGTTTGCCAGGAGCTCCATGCTCACCCATGCATGTCTCCTGCCCTCTTTGCTTGAATTCTTACAAATAGGGGTACATCAACCTAGAGCCTGGAGAAAGTGATGCTTGAATATTGACCAGCTCTCTTGGACCTCCCTCCTTCCTCCCTCCCACATTTTTCTAGGATCTCAGCCCCTTGGATTCTTCCAAGTAAGTTGCTGAAAAAGCCAATATTTGCTCTCCTAAGTCCAGGGTTGTGATCTTACTGCCCTGCTTCCTCCTCATGTGATCCTGAATGCCACCATATCATGGTCACTGCAGCCAACTTTTAAACTGTGTAAAAAAAATAAAAATAAAGAAACCCAACAGGGCAGGAACCTAAATTCTGAGACCCACTGTAAAAGTCAGATTTGGTGGTTCTCAGAGTGACACTGAGGGTTTTTGTGGGGAAGGGGAAGGGTGGTCAGAGATGGGTTCTCTTGTTGGCCTTTGTGTCTCACTGGGCTCACCAGTCCTTCTTTGTTTGCTGGTACAAGATCCAGCAGCACACCTCTCCTCATTAGTTTCTCCACCACCTGCATCAGAAAGTTATTCTCAATGCTCTGCAGGAACACCCTGGACTGTTTGTGGCCAGCTGTGCTGTCTTTCCAGCAGATATCAGGGTGGTGGGAACCAACATCTGTGATTGTGAACTGACTTCCATCTGTCTGTAGAAGGCTTCATCTCCTTCCTCTTCCTGATCAGGTGGCCTGGAGCCAACACCCACAACAGTATCGGCCATAGAGATCTGCCCTTTAATCCTTACCCATAAGCTCTCAACTTGCTCTTCATCCACCCCTAGGGAGATCTCAATGCATTCCAGTTGTTCTGTCATATAAAGGACAACTCCACCATCTCACCTTCCTGACCTGTCTTTCCTAAAAAGCACATAGCACGTAGCCGACCATAGCATTCCAGTCATGTGAGCTGTCCCACTATGTTTCTGTAATCACAGTGATCATAGCGTTGTCACTGCACACAGATCTCCAGTTCTTCTTATTTATTTCCCATGCTACACGCATTGCTATACAAGCATTTTAGGGAGGTGATCAAGCCTACAGGTTTCCTGGGAGGGGTGCAAGAGGATTCTCCATAGCAATGTCTTGCACTCACTTCCCCTGCTGGTATGCATCTGCTGGACACATCTGAATTGAGCTGCTTTTTGCTGTCTACCCCAACCCTGCAATTCTCACCTTCACCCATCTTTCCTAGTTTAAAGCCCTCCTTACCACATTGGCAAGGATGTGTGCCCCTCTTAGTAAGGTGGATCCCATCTCTCCCCTGTAGTTCTTAATCTTTAGACAGGGTTCCATGGTCATGGAAACCAAAACCCCATTGCCAACACCAGCAGTGCAGCCAGTCGTTAACTTGGAATATCCACCTCCTCCTCTTCCCATTCTTCCCCCTCACTGGAAGTATTGAGGAAAAGATTACCTGTGCTCCCAGACCCTTGATTACCATGTGCAGAGCTCATGTTTGATGGTTTCTAATTTAAGCTTGGTTTCATTAGCACACACATGGAAAAGCAGCAAAGGGTATTAGTCTGACTCCTGGACAAGCTTTGGCAGTCTTTCCATGGCATCTCTTGTCCAAGCCCCTGGCAGGCAACAAGCCTCTCTAGACAAGATGTCAGCAGATGGGCGCCTTTGTACCCAGAAGCAGGAAGTCATCCACAACTACCACTCATCTTTTCTTCTCAGTGTTCCAGTTAGGCACAGGGGCACAGGGCCTGTCGCTCCAGATACATCCCCTGAAGTCTTGCCCAGCTCTTCCTCAGCATGAAGGGCACTGAACCTGTTCCTCAATGACAAGGCTTCAGGGGGAGTAAGAGCCTTTATCCTCCTATTAGAAGTGACCTTTTTCCAGCCCTGTTCTATGGTGTTATGGTGTACAGCATCATGTGGCACAGAGCCCTGTACGGGGCTGGGACTCCTGGGGCTGTATGGTCTCCATGAACACCCTGTCTATCTCTTGCTCATCTTCTAGGATGCTTTGCAACCTGCTGAATTCCTCTCTAAACTCCTTACCTGACAACACAGCTTATGGACAATAGTACACCTTCTAGAGGAGAGCTGACTGTTGGGACAGGCCTCTCAAAGAGGCCACAAGCACTCCTTGCAGCCTGAGACCTGAAGAGACACTTCTGCTCTCAGAGGGTCTGTCTGGGTTGAGACTTCCAACATAGCTAATGCAGTGACTCCAGCAGCTGCTGGAGAATATGTTCTGTGGCATCATGACCATTTCTGAGGAAGTGTACTTTACAAGGACTGCAAACAAGGTGCTCTCTTGCACCCTTCTGAGGTGAACTGCTGCATAATCGGCTGCATCTGTTCACTGCCTCTAATATAACTATTAGTTGTATATAATTATTAGTATTGATAATATATATATTGTATTATATTGTATGAATATTTATTATATTATATGTTTATAACATTACATATTTATATAACTAACATAACTGAAAAGAAAGACTATACAAAACTATATATCTCATCTGAGGAAGTATAGGCTGATGTTCACAGTTCTGAGTAAAGATCCAAGAGGAGGGAAAGTAAATAACTCAGCAGGTTTAGAATACAGAAAATGACTAAAGATGTCCTTGATTTTTAAGAGAAAGTAAGGGGAAAAAGAAGGGGTTTATACCTGTAGTAGTAAAGACCCCATCCAGAGGGGTAACTTCTAAATTAGGCTGTGATATGTTATCAAATTATAAAACTAGATTTTGTGAATGGTGTCAGCCATAGCTTGTTGAAGCTACCCAAAATCCAAGAAGGACAACTTGTCATGTCCAAGGTTTTCTGGGCATACAGCTGTAACTATGTATGGAAGAGTGAAGCACAGTACAGCTGGTCAGTCCTTCCTTTTTTTCCATGTCGGAAATGTAATGTTATATGTTTTCCTGAAGTGTTTCAGTTTTTAACAAAATATAAAAGTGCTAGTGAACATCAAAATATTGAATTACTCATTTCAGTTGTTTTCCTCTACATAGACCTACCCATTAACATCTCCTGCAGAAATGCTCATTTCTGCAAATTTCCTATTTTTTTATCAGAAAAAAAGCACAAAACTTATAAAACAATTTGTAATCCTTTAAGACTTCAAGCTTTTTCCTACACAGGTTGAAACTTGCACATGTCTACCAAGGTCTTCCTTTTCTGATATCACAGAGAACACTCTCTGTGTCTCACCAGTAATGACAGAAATTACTGTTTTCCCTTCCAGATATTTTTACACCTAAACTCCCCATTGCTACTGGAGTTCTCCCACTCAGCCAGAGTATCTGGAATAATGGATATCAACCCTTTTCTTTCATCTCACCCTCCTGAACTTCCAGTAAGAAATAAAGTGTAGTGTATAGGGTTTATGTAGCAATGTCTTGGTAGCAGAGCTGAGGTGTAGGAAAAAATGACTTTTGATCTCTTGTTCTATCAGCTGGCAACCAAGGAGCCTTACTTTAACAGTAAAACATCAAGTCAGTTGTTGAGCATTATTTTATTGTTGTGTCTAATGCACAATCATGAATAACAAAGAAATATGTGAAGTTAACAACCAGATTCATGATAGACACTTTTGCAATGGGTCTTCTGTGAAAACCCTTTGTGAAGTGAAAAATATTTTTAGCATTTTTCATTTCAGAAAAAAAAAAAAATCCCTTCTGTAATACAGTGAATAAAAGAGAATTTATGCCAAATTTCCAAACTAAAATGAAAACTGTTCTAGAGCAGAGATAATTTTTAATTACTCTTTGTATAATGGTTGCAAAAAGGAATTAAGATTTATTATAAGAAGGGAGATAGATGAGATTTTTTAAAACATTCAACTAGATGCCAACAAAATATAGATATTTTCAGTCAATCAAAAAAGAACATTTTGCATCCTTTGAAAAGGCATGTCTGGAAGTACATACAGAGTTGTCAAATAGCTAAGCTACAGTGGATTCTGATAATAGAGAGATCTGAAAGTGAGAAGGTTGGGAAAATACTGTTCTGAGTAGACACTGTGTTTCCTGAGTTTTTGTTCTCACAACAGTTCTGCAGTGTCTGGCAGTACCTAGCGATGTAATTACTGCTGGGAAGACTTTTTTTATATTATTTTCTGGGAACTGGAATCACACACTGTTCAGTCAGCAACATCTCTGAGAGTGGCCTGACTGGGGAAAAAATCACTACTGAGATATTATGATTTCAGAAATGGTGATCCTCCATTTCTGATGCAGTTAATGCAGCTTCTGGAAAAAGAGAAAGAGAACAGTTCTCTGGAAGCCATCTGAGATAGACTTAAGCTCATTTGCAATCACTGTTAGTAGGAAAGACTTTCTGTAAACACAAATATGTTCAGATTACTAAAAAAGCGTTAATCAGCAAAATGACTAATGAAGTATAAAGTTCATTTATATTTTGATGTTGATAGAGAGGAACAAATAATATCATGGATTTTTCATTATTGACAGGACCTTCACTCCCATGCACTGCTTCATTTTTAATACAAACCATTTTTAGTGATCAGGTACTTGCTATCTTAAGATGCTGAAGTTGCAGTGATGTGAATAATGAGTAACAACTGACCATGCTGTAGTAGAGAATCATCTTGAAATACGTCATGAAAGTATTTCCATTAGGAGTCAGCATTCATTAACATTAGCACTCATTGGGATTCATTACATCCTTAAGAAATTTGGAATAAATGCTGATGTATTCAGATTCTGACCCTCTCTCTGTAAGGTTATCTCAGGAAAACAGTAAGAATTCAGCAAATATAGTGAAGGGAAAACAAACAAACAAACAAACAAACAAAAAATGTTGTTTCTTGTGTGATACAAACTTCTGCTACAACCTTTTTTACCTCTATTAGTCAAGCTTAGACATAGATTTGATCTTGCAAATACTTATATACTTCTTTATAGTAAAACTATTAGGATGAAATAAGAATGTCTTTTTCAATCTGTAGGACATAAGGCATATCATGACATAACTTTGAAGAGTGTAGCAAGAGCAGGATAAAAATCAAGTGTGAAATAGGTCAATATTTTTTTTTTTCTTTCTCTCATCACATTTCCAATTCTGTAACTATGTTTTATTACAGTTTAGTATCACAGCGCAACACTATTTACAGAACTAGTGACATCCCATGATCAGGGGCTGCTGCTCGTTTGGCTGTATCTCTTAAGATAAATCAATTTGGGTTTTCAAATGCTGTTATATGTACAGACCTTTAAGTTTCTGGTTCTGAAAGTTTTCAAATGGTAGCATCACAGAGATTAAGTGAAACACCAGGAAAAATTGAATAACTTTAAGGAACACAATCTACAAAGTGCTGAGACCTACCAACCTAGGCTTACCTATAGGACACTCAATGTCTCAAAGATAGCAACCCCACTTTCCTGTCTTCTCATACCCTTTTATCATTCACACTCTTGATGAGAGTGGTGACCAGCTCCCTTTGTAGACTTCAGCTCCTCAGGGAATATAAAACACCACTGCATACAGACTGGAAAAAAAAAAAAAAATGTGAAGAAATAAACATAAGATGTACTTTTTACTTCTCCTTATGTTAAATATTCAAAGCAAATCAGTCCTGGGCTACTTCTTAAACACTCTTCTGCACAGAAGAAATTTATCTTAGTCCCAGAAGCCTAAAGGTAAAGCCATAGCCAAGGCTCCATTATCAACTTCCTGCCTCTAGATGGCAGAAAAAACTCAAGTTTGCTATTTGGAACTGCTATTTTTTCTCACTATAAAGCAGGAAGAAAATAAAATGCCACCTGGACAGGAACTGTTCTTCTAGTATAATAATATTCTCATTAAGTACATTTCTTCTGTATGTATATACTCCGTGGATTCTGGTTTCTCCCATACCAAATACTTTCAGCTCAGAGTGCAGAGTATTCATTTACAAGTACAATCTTATTTAGATTTGGGAGGAAAAAGAAAACGGAAAAAAAGAAAAAAGTGCCTGTCATTGATAAAGGGACCAGAAGAGACCAAGGCAGAAGAAAGAAACTTTTGTTTCTTTTGGAAAGAAACCAACAACAGTATGGTACAGTGGACTGTTTCAAAGAACAGCCATAAAATTCCAGTAGCTGCCAGATTATTTTAAAATTAGATGAGTGTGCTGTCTTCACTGTTAAACCACTTAAGAAAATGCTGCCATATTATGATCATATATCAGTATTGTAACAGAGTTTAGAGGTCTCAGTCAAGCAACAGAAAGTCACAGTATCCTTGTCAAGCTTTATAGAAATGCTTCCACATCATCTAAAATCTGATCTAGGCATAAAATGATATTCAGAAAGTGGGATTTCATTGGGTTCGCTACAGGTTATACCCACATCTGCACACATATAACCCCAAAAGCTTGTCTCTCAGTCTCATGTCACTTTTCTCACTACAGTCTCCATTTGCAATCCCATTTTATGACCTGGCTGGTAGACTTCTAATCTTTCCAAATGCAGTTCCCATAATCAAGAAGACTACTTCTTCTGCAGTGCCTGCCACAGCTGAGCTGTGTTATTAACTCTTCCCTTTTTATAACAATAAAAAACACTGATAGTGATATACCTAGCTCAGATATTCCCAGGTCTCTACAAGCTGAACCTTTCAACAAAGCATGTAAAAGCGCTTGGCAAGAGCCAGATTTTTATTAAATCAAATGTTTCACAGTGCAGGGATTCTGTGAATGAAGGTAGGTAGAGCTGCCCCTCATCTACTCACATCTATGTCTTCACCACCAGCACTACGAGAGGGTCCCAGCCCTCTGCCCCAGCTGCCAGCCAACAGCCCCTACCGGTCTGGTGGCAGACCTGACAGCTGTCCCCTGACGGCTGCTGCCTGGCAAGCCTCAAGGTGGAGACACGCCACCACAAAGGCAGAGACACCGCAGTCAAAGCCCTGAGCCCTTTGCTGAAGCCAGGCAGCTGTAAAGTGGCTGTGGAAGCAAGGCCTTGACCATGCCTCCATTTGAACAGATTATCAGCACAGAATAGAAGTGAGCTAATTATTCAGAGCAAAAATCTGGTTTTGGTAACTATGTAGACTTAAATTTAATTTTGCGTAAATATTTCTCCTAATAAAGTATCTTTGCTGACATACGTATGTTGCAAATGAACCTAGAAATGAGCAAACACAGATGATAAAGACACGGTCTTTTGCAAATTCCTTCCACTTTGATCATAAAGCATCTGATTCATCAGACACTTTCTGTGCACATTAATCCTAAAGAGCTATCTTAAAGAGCTTGATTTGGCTCTTGATTTGCCTCACAAACCATGATCTTTAACAACTGTGATATATAACAGGAATACGTGAAGAGGTTTAGTCAGTGGGAAATTTCCATTCATATTTATTTTACAGATTTAGACTTTGTTTTGACTCATCTTGCACACAGACCCAATATACTACCTCTAATGTTCATTTTTCTTTTCATAGCACTTTCAGTTTGTACTCATATGGCCTAACCATAAGGCAGATGCAAACTGCTGAATATTGGTGAGGAGAAAGTGTCTCCTATGGTCTTTCAAATGTCCAGTTGTTACAACATCTTTCTCTCTCTTTCTCTTTCTCTCTTTAGTTTGTTTGTTTGTGTGTTTACTGAGCCATGTATGGCACATTTGCATTTTTAGAAGAAAAGGAACAACCCAGGACACTTCAGTGAAGGGTACAGAGGACTTCTCTCTCAGTACCTGAAAACTGGGACCTACAGCAGGGAGGGCAAGGCCAGGGCCAGGGCCTGCCTGAGTGACAGCCCCGTCATGTTTACAACTCAGCTAGGCTGAAAGGCTGAAAAGCATTTGGTAGACCCTAATGGCATCAGGAACAGGCATGGCCTGGTGTTGCTGTGTGCACCTTGAACAACATTCTTGACTTTTACCACCAGTGTATTGCCTCCAGACACATCACTGCCACTTTGCTTTTTGTGGAGATGCTTTCAAGGAGGTTTGGAGAAGGCAACTTGTGCCTTGCCCTATATGTCTGCTGAAGGGGCCAAGCTGCCCACACGACCTGAAAATGATTCCCAAAATTAGTATCAAACTCTACTCACTGATATGTAGAAAACCCAAAACACACTCTCACACAAACCTGTTTCTATAATATTTATTTTTCTGACTCTTTCATTAAAATGTGTAGATACGGAGCATATACTAAATTATCAGTCCTCTGCAATACAATTTATGGCACAAACTATTGTATACTCTCACCTGAAATATTTTTTGCTAGATATTCATCTCATTTTTTTCACCTTTCCATACTTTCATGTAATTTCTCAGTACTGTGACCAGGTTATTCAGTTATGCAATATAGGAGAAGGATTTAAAGCAAAAGAAGGTGGAGAAAAAGAATGTATTTCAGATGGAAGAGCCAAGACCATTAAATGCATTTTTCTAAGACATCTACATGATGCACATCAGTACAGGGTTAGCTTGGCAGAAAATATTCCTCTCCTAAAGGCATTTCAATATTCACTTAAAAGAACCCAAGTAATCAGAAGCACTGAATGCATGGATGATAGTCCAGGAACTTCACCATTTTCTTTCAGCAATAACTGGAAGAGCTAGAACAGTGTATTTTGTAGTTCGGAAGGATAAATGTGCACATGAGACAAATGATCACAACTCTTTGTCAAAAGAAATGACATTGTTTGTTCACAGAATGATAAAAAATATGCAGAAGTCAAAAGATTAATTTTCTTTTCATATTAAAAACATTTTCTGCCAATTGCATTTGCATGAGTGAAAGTAAAATGACTGCCTTTTAGAAGTTATGTCATGGCGTCATGACAGAGCTTGTATGATGGTTCTTCTCTACTGACTCTTCAGAACTGTTGACTCCATAATGAACCAAATTTCTGCAATTCCAGTCAGATTCTGTAAATGAGACATATTCTGTGCCTGTATGTTTCATAACATCAAAGTCCAAAGCAGAAGGAAGGATTTTCTTTAGGCAAGCAAAATACATCTGGCAGACGAGGTGGGAGAGATCCTGAATTATTTCAGTTCATTTTGAGGAAGGTTTCTGTGGCTACCTAAAAGAATGTGTCAACTTTTTCAGACAGAAGCAAGCAACAAAATGCCACTCCTACTAGGAACCCAGTTCTTCCACCAGTTGAAAACAAAATAGTGTCCTTCTGACACCAAACAAGAGAAAGAAACACTATTGTTTGAAATATCAAACTCAGTTACAGCAGAGTATAGAGTGGGATAACTATCATGCAGCCTCCAAAGTTATATAAGATGTTTGGTGTCCATACAAACTTCTCAAAAATATCTCACGTAATTTGCAGCAAAAATTTCCACCAAACGTGCAATCAACTTGGTGTAGGTGCTCTGGATTGCCCTGCATCCGTGATAAAGTTCCCAATGGTTACTTGGGTGGAGATCAAAATGGAGCTCACATTTTCATTGTTAACATACTGTCTGCTGCCACCTAAAGGCCCAGCTGCACGTTTTTGTTTATCCAGCACAGCCTACAGGAGGCAAAAAGACAAAGCGGTTCTAAAGTCAGGAGAGAGGAAGAACTGTAGTATAAGGCTCCATAACCTCCTACTGCTGTCAATCTGATATCAAGATCCGGTTGTATTGGCTGCAGTGCAACAGCCCCAGCTTTTATCTTTCTGCAGGAGGCCTTGAGTCAGGGATGGGATATTGCTTCATCACAGGTCAGAACAAGTACACTACATTTGTCCCATGTGCTAATACAGCAGAAAAAGAAAAATAATAGTAATAATAATAAAAAAAATGAAATGGCATTGCCAGTCATTCAGGTGCAACACTGCCTGCAGCTGTAGGTCCTAACCCCGTGTCTTTGCAAGCCCCACTGCCTTGCTGTTCTACTTGCTGCAGACCAGTGAGGCGCCTGGGTAAAGGGCCATGAGGTGCAGGATCCCCACGGGGGTAGGGGTGCAGCTCCTCAGCTCAGAATGCTGGGAGGAATGTAGGGAAAGCTTAGTGAGCAGGGAATATAGGACAGAATGGGCAGGATACTAAGTTCCTAGTTTGGGGAAATGGAGACATGGATGCCTCCTCAAAAAAAGTATACAGCAGCTTATAAGAACCAAGTTATTTGGCCATTCCTGAATATAACAATTTGGGTTCATTATCCCAGTCCTCTGCACCACCTCTAAATCAGGTATACACTTGTTTACCTCCACAGAAATAAGGCCTACTTATGCAATATGAGGGCATTGGGATCATTTCATCAATTTTGCTTTTAAGCATACAGCATATACTCTACTCACATCCACACGGAAGGAAAAGTAATGCAAGTTGCAGCCCAGACTTCCTGTTTGCACTGACTTAGCTAACTCTATTTAGAAACAGACTTAGAGGATTTTAGGCAGATGTCAGGTGTGAATTGCCATTACAGTGATGTAGAAGCAGTTATACATCAGAAAAGCGTATATCCAGGATTACATCTTTTGCAATTTGTACAGAGAATAGCAGCCTCTGTGACATGAGATGGCACACAAAAACTCCAGATACCAGCAGTTAGGTAGCAGAAATGTCCTTACAGGGAGACGCTTAGAATATAATCAGGCTGAACACCCTGCAGCTGGAAGCATGCACTAATTCCACCTGCTTGTATTAACTGGTTCTGAAGGCTGCACAGTGCAGGGAGAGGCAGGAACACTAATTGGAAGGAAACAGAATTAAGCCTAGAGAGAAAATCCACTCCACTCTGTTGCTTGGAAATTTCACTTTTTCAAAAATATAAATGGTGGTTTACTTTGAGAAATGAGTGTTTCATGAGCCAGGCTCCTGCTAGCAGAGAGAGAGGAGCCTGCTTTCTTCAAGCACCTCCTCTCTGTGCTCCCCTGAGACGGCCTGATGTGCAAACCTCTCCGGGTATTATTGTTGTGAGTCAGTCATTCAGTGCACCAGCTGTCGCTGCACAGTAGCATTCATTCCATTGAACAATAAATTAAATCTCCCCCAAGCGCTTGCCTCAGCCTGCTCTGCGGCTGGCTGTCACTAAGCACGTGTTCCTCCACACTCTGTGCCCCACACCCAGGAGTTCAAAGCTGACAGTATAGACACATGGATTCCCTCTTGGCATCCGTCCTAAAATGCACATTTCCCTCTTCATCCTCCTTCAAACACCAAATCTATAAAGTTTTCTAGTAAAGTGATTGCAGCCAGGTGAACAGAGAGATGCAGAGGGAAGGTACTGTTGTTGATACTCCCTACTGGAACTGCTCTGTGGTAAGTATTGACTATGCACTGTGTTTCCCCTGGCCCTGATAAGAAAGCAGACACAATATTTTGTTGGAGAAGTGATAGACATGTTTTTATCTTGTTCTTTTTTTCTGCAGGATAATCTACTTTGGTGCAACAAAGTCTGAGGTATTTCTCAACCCACTGCACTGAAACTCCACTGCTATGGGGATTATAAAATGTTTGAGATTAAACTAAGGTATACATCCAGAGTGGCCAAAATTCCAGTTCTAACTAATTCTAGAAGCTTACTCCTTCCTTCGTGCCAGGTTGCTCCTCACCACTTCTCCTTAGCTTGTGTGAGGCACTGTTCTTAAAACTCCATTTTCTTAATCTAAAGGAAGACATCAGCTTTTTAACCCTATGCAATACTTTGACTTTCTGAACTATGACCAGCCCATGATGAGCATCTTGAGCATCTTTATCCTGAGCTGCATCACTACGTCTTTTACTCATATTTAGTGTAGCTTGAAGATTCCCATGATTAGAAATTCATTGTAAGACATCATCCAAGATTGGGAAAAAAAAAAAAAAAAGACAAAAAGACAACTACCACCTCAAAATAGTCTTTCTGAAATACCAAAAAAAGTTTGAGAACTTTGAATTTTGAAAGGAAAAAAAAAAAATAAAAAAGTTAATGCTTTTATTTACTTACTTACTTACTTACTTTGTCTCAAAACAACAGGAATTGAAATAGCCAACGTTCCTGTGGTACAGAAGCACTGTTTCTAATCAGCTTTGCAAACCACCAACCAGCAGTAGCAACAATACAGACTGTAACAGGCTGTGGAAGAACCAGACTGCATTCAGTTTCCTGCAAATTGTTTTGCTGGTTTGGAGGCATTGCTCAACCTTCTGTGTCTATTAGTCTTGAATTCAGTCTCCTCAAGAGCAACAAAACTGTTCTCCTTCATTCAGCACTTTACGCTGTTTACTGGCTACTGTCCTAAACAATAACCAGAATGTTGGAATAATTAAGGTCATTGCTAAGTACTTGCAAAATTACCACAGGCCACTGTGCAAGTGATCATTGGATGAAATATGAGCTTTCCATGCCTGCTTGCATATCTGATTCAAGACAAAACATTTTCAAGTAGGCCATGTTGACTTTGTGAAAAACAAAATCAAAACAAAAATAAAGTAATCTGCTAATGTTCATCTCTGGTTTCTTTTATCCAAAATATAATTCCTCAGTTTAAGTTTGGGGATTGGTTATTTCAATTTGTTAAAAGCATTTGGAAGAAGACTAAGGGTGATTAAAGCTATTAGGCAGATCTGTTATCTAACTGTCTGCAGGCATTTTGCTATCTTTGCTGGTTAATAAAATATTTAACATGAAGAAATTCCTAGCAGAAGATAGAAGCATACAATACATTAATTTGCTAATTCAAACTATTTTGAACTATAAGAGTGGAAAAGAGATCAACTTTTCAAAGACCCCATATTTTACATTAAAATTAAGGTAGGTCAGAACAATTTTTATTATTAAATTATATTATACATTATTTCTGTAATGAATGGTGCTACCTTCTAGCACCAAAAGTAGAACTGCTTTTGGACTTTGGATTTGTTAAATCTTTTATTTAATCTTTTATTTTTATTTTTATTTTATAAATCTTTTATTTATTTGTTAAATCTGTTAAATCTTTTCAACATAGTATCTTGGACTGTTTGATTCTTTTGAATCACCCAGCTCTGTCCACCTGCACAACTTGTTCTCCTGACCATCACCACAAGAATAAACCAGTATTTTCTGACAAGTTCCAGGGGCACAGCTTTTAGCCACAACCAGATGAAGATGCCTGGGCTCATCACATAGCACAGGCCAGCAGACCACATGGCATACATCTTTCATGTGGCAGAGGCACTGGGGCTGGGGACAAGGAGTGCTGCAGGTGGAACATCCCAAGCACTCCCAGCCTGCTGCTGCTGCACATGGAGTCCCCCTGGGGCTGCAGAAAGCTGAGCACTGTATGCTTCACTGGACACTTCCTTTTTGCCTGGTCCCAAAGCCATAGGTAAGGCTGCACACATGGAGGTGTTCCTGATGGGCAACCTCCATTCTTTCCACTGGGTTTAGAAAATGTGTTAGAGAAAGACTTAAAAATAACCTGTGAGTGAAGTGATAAAAGCAGGATGAAAACAATAGTTTAATCTACCCGTGTAATTCTAATCAAAGTGACTTTATGTCAATGCATTAGTATGCAGTTATCCAGCTTAGGATAGTCAATTGTCCAAAAGTTCCTTCTGAGAATCTCCCTTAGGAGTTTCATTGAGGGGAAAACAGAAATTACAGCCTGGGTGTCGAGAAGGTTTAAGGCTAGTGCTAAGAAGACTTTCACATTAGTGGAATCCATCAACAGGATTCCATCAAAAAAAAGGAGAGGGAAGTGTCAGAAGTTACCAATAATGAAATTATTTTGTTTAAACAGAAGTAAAGAAAATTGTCAGAACTTCAGAAGTCTCCATCAAAGATAAATATACAGAAAAAGGTAAGAGTAGGTGACATTTAGCATTGATAAATATGAATTAATGTGAATTGGAGGAAATACTTTGCTAAGATTACTGAGTCCCAGGCTATTTTTAATGTCTCTGGAAAATATCTTTCCCATTTCTGTGAACAACACAACAGAGAGATTATTAGGAGGGTGATAAAGAAAGGAGAAAAAAAAATGTATATAAGAAGTAGATTATAACAGATTATAAATCATTATATTTAATTGGTACACCAAAATTCACCTGAAGTAGAGCTTCAGTCAATCCATTAGGAGTGTAATAAGAGCAAAAGTTTCAATGATACAAAGAATGATCAAGATTCTCAGAGTGATTTAGCTGAGAAAAGAGAAAAAAATAAAGTCATATCAAGTGCATACAATTGAGAACTGCTTTTGAGGAGGTAGTCTGCATACTTTTCCTATTTCTATATTTCCAGATAGAAAAAGAATTTAAGGTGTTTACCTACATTGCAACTAAATAAATAAATAAAACAGGCTAATCTGGTGTTGCTTTTTTCTAATGTTGCCATTCATCTTTGGGATCAAGTTAAAATCTTCTGGAAACAAAAGTAGCCAAATACAAAATATCCAGTCCTCTTGTGGGTAGGTACCAAGACAGAGAAGACCTATGTGCAGAGGGCAACTTTATCTAACCAAACCCACAACCCTGGCCAAGTACATCTTTCTATGAGTCTGAGAGTAAAGGAGGTCTCTCACTCTCTTTGATTTTACTGCGAGTTTCTCAGGGCACTTGAGAAACTTGTTCTATTGAAATTGTCATGTCCTTTTCCCAAAATAAGGAAAGGGTTTTGGCAGACTGATATTGCTTCTCATGATCTATGCTTATATAGGTACAGTCCTGATCAGATCTAATAGCATTAAAAGACCAAAAAAATAAAAAATAAAAAAATAAAATCACTGAACTACTTAGAAACTACTTAGAAAGCAACAAGCTTAAAAGAAAATACCTTTATTTCTTTCTTTCATGGTAAATTATTAGTCAAGAAAATTCTGTAAACATTTTGAAGACAAAGAGCTATGGATTTAGAGGTCCCAGGATAGCATAAATTAATCTGACATATCCTCTACTCTACCCTCATATACTTAAGAGACTCCAATCTAGAATGGCTTCATTCACAGCATTATAGGTTCATAATTTCAGGATCTTTCCATTTAAAAAGTCAGATTTTATTATTCTTATTTAGAATTAGCTTCTTCCTTTGCTAAGTTGTTGTCTACCACTTCTGTGAGACAGCTTGCACTGAGTTGCAGCAGAGCACCACAGGCAAAGCTGTATAATTAATACACTAGAAAATTAATTAACCTTGTGCTCAGTGAAGAGATTTGTTCTCGGTAACATGATTCTGAATAATCACTTATCTCTTGCTTTCACTGAGTGAACAGTCTGCAAGCATCAGCAGCTATTGCAGGCAGTTACATCACTGATCTGTCATTCTTTCACTGCCATACCATATGGACTATAATAACTTAAATGGAGCCTAGCAGATGTTAAGGACACAGTGTATGGTTGGGAATGCACAGATAGACCCAGTGTGTTTGCATTAATTGAGATGTTTTATGCTATGATTATTATCTAATAATAAAAATATTTCTATATATCAACATATAAGTAGTAAAAATCCGCATCTACATTTAGTTAGAGTGAGGAAGAAAGCAGATGGCACTGCAGAGCAATATTTTTAAGGAGTTAATTAATTTTCTGAGATTCACTGCCTTTCTCAAAAACAAGAAGATAAATTTTGAAAGATCATTCTTTGATTCAGTTAGAGTACCAAAAGGTTCTGCATGCAGACACAGAAAGGGGGGAACTCTTATCTGAATTCAAAGGACATGAAAGTTACAAATTTTGTTTTCCTGACCTGCTTTGTAAAATACATTCCATTTAAAGAGCAGAAGAGCCAATGCTTAATAGAGCAATGCTCTTTTTCTAAGATGCACTTAGAAAAATAAAAATAAAAAAGAACAAAAAAGAACAAACAAAGAAACAAAACAACAACAATGAAAAGTTGCTGGGTGTTTTTGTTTTGTTATGTTTTAGTACAACATGCTTCAGAAGTAGTGCTGGAACATTTCCTTCAGTTACTGGCACTTTCTGCAACTGGCCTCCTCTGCCAGGGTCCTGGGAGCAAGGTAAGCACTGTGAGAAAGCCTGGTCTGTGGTAATTCTGCTGGTATCTCTGGTAACAGCGCAAACACTCTACCTCTCTCTTTTTCCCATTTCTTACTCTATGAAACATAAAATAAATAAATAATCAAATGTAACGGCTGTATGTTTCACAAAAGGAAGTGAAAACTTTCAAAGGCTAACAGAAAACTTCCAGCTGCAATGAAGCCGGCACATTTTTGCACACATATGCATACACACTTGCACAAACACACACACACACACACACACACAGAGCTTTACAGCTCACAGACTGGCACCTGTCTAATTTGACCTTTGGGCTGACCCCACTACCTCTGTTCTAGGAACTAACACAAATTCAAGAGCATTCTCTGAATTTCAGGAAAACTCATGCAACACCTAAGTGAGAGCATCTAACACAAACCGACAGCCTGTTTTTCTTCTATTCTACTTTTTTGTTTGTTTGTTTGTTTTTATGAGCCTCTTCTCCTGGGCTAAAGTACCCTAAATATACAGTTACTTCACAGTATCAGGGTTATGAGGGTTATTCTACTTCCTCATAAAGCTAAAAGCAGTTAGGGTAATTGCTCTATTTTCCATCTGCAAGTGCAGATTAGCTTCACCTGTTTTGCTTCTGATCGAAAGTAGAGAAAAAAATATCTTTTCTACTAAGTTGAAACTGATCATACAACCTGAAATCACTACATAAATCTATAACAAACAAACAAACAAGTTACATTTAGTCAAAATGGGAAAAAATGCCACTTTGAACCATTGCAATTTTTGCAATAAAATAAAATAAAACTCTGAACACTTCATTGTGCAAATCACTCATGTGGCATGTGTGAAGCAACTAGGAAAAAAAACAAAAAAGAAAGGCAGACAGGAAGACAGAAAGACAGAATAAAAGTGAAACACTGAAATTGTTCCAACAAACTGCAAGTAGGAGGGAAAACAAGAGCTTTCTCTGGGTACAAACAAGGGGAGAACTGCCACTCTGTTCATATGAGTGGGCTCTACAGAATTCTGAGTTGACTAAAAAGGTTCACCAATGGGCTCTAAATATTTAAAATATAGAAGAAGATCATTTAAGAAAGCACTGGGGAGATGGGTTGGGTGGGTTAGCAACCACTTTGTGTATTTTAAGTGAAGGAACAACTGAAACAACTGAAACCTCATGAATGTGTAAAATCTGAATGTGTAAAATTTGCTGAAACTGTCAAATCTAAAACTCTAAAACCCTCTTTTGTCTTGTGACACAGGGAAAGGTCAGTAATTTTAAAAATAATTTACTGTACTTGTGGATGGACCTTGAAAGCACAAGCAATTGATTTCCCAGTACCAGAATTCAAACAAAATGGGACTCGATGCATTCATGTCCTTAACAGTTCCTCTGTGGCCTCAGGGTTGCTCAGTTCCCTCCCCTTGAGTACAGTTAAAATATCACTTCTCCCCGGGAAACCTTTCCATCTTTGAAAAGAAACTTAATCACTCTGGAAGACTAAAGTCATGTTGTAAAATGGGGTCAGCAATACAGTAGTGTATGCTTCCCATCATAGTTTCAGCTTTGACCTAAACTGAACAAATGCACATATACCAAAATACAACTGTATCATTCCATCTCCACAGAGGCCAAAATAAACAGGAGGATATATTGCTGAAACCCACTAGCACTGTTGATACACAAATATATTACAGTCACACATGAATATACATACACAAGCAGCCAACATATTGCCTAAACATAGCAGAAATGATGCACAGAAGCTTCCCACAATTAAGCCAGCCAATATGTCTCGAAGCAAAAATTCACAAACCTTTGTTACCCCTACCCAGCCTTGTGAAAATACATGTAACAAATCACTTTGTGATTTGCAAGTCAGGGAGAAAGAGTGATTACGTACAAAGCATTGGCCTCATATCTATGACAGGTTGGCGCTGAACAGTTTTACCTCTGAAAATAGGCAGAGCACCCACTTCCCACGTCCCCACTCTGTAACCTAACCACTCAGGCCAAGTTTCAGCTGCGTTTTTCTCACAAAAAGATCTCTTAATTGTTCTGTGCTACTGTCAGCTTGCTACAGCTCTATAAGTAATTACAACACAAATTACATTTTGAGAAAAACTGCAGACATACTTCTTCCTATTTTCTGCTCCCTCTGCGGATTACATTAGATAAATTCAGACCAAATCCAAAACTTCTCGTAGTGGTTTTGCTCTTTCCATTGATTAAGGTAGAGGTGTTCAGACATTCAGATGAAGTTAGTAAGAGCACAACATGGTTAATATTTTTCCCTGGGAAGTACAAGAAAGTGAGTAAAAGGAGAAATGCCCTCAGATGTGGTTTCTTTCTTGCTCTGCTGAAAAAAAAAAAAAAAAAAAAAAAAAAAAAAAGTAAAAAGCTGTCACATCACTGCCCCAGAGCAGCATGACTAAGTCAGCTGTGGGGGAGAACAGCAAAGTGATTCTGCTGGCCTCACCCCCAGCTTATTCACATTGTCTTTTCCATCCAGTGACATGTAACCTGTAATTTTGTGAGCAATCTGGGTGTTCCCAGCTCTCCCCTCCATGTGCTTTCAGGGTAATTAGTCAGCTGTTGCAGCCTTCCCTCTTCCCAGAGGATCAGTGCTACTTAATGATCTAAGAAGGAAGCAGAATACTGCACTAATGACATTTACGGATGTTTTTAAGCAGAGAGGATTTAAAGAGGAGAATCCAGAGCAATAATATGAAAGCACTTACAGAGGCCCAACGTAAGTCATCATGACTCATCAGTACCTAGCTGAGAGAAAGGGCAGTGACAAACTAAAACACAGAAAATATAATTTTCAGGGCAGAATCTGTTTCCCACTTGCAGCAAACAGAGAAGGCGGGCTGGTTATCATTGTTTTTAATTAGTGGTTCAATCATGACCAAAACATCAGACCCATATTAAATGAAACAGAGAGACCACTACTTGCTTGAGCAAGTTCTGCACTCCTCTGTGCATCAGACACAAACAGTTCAGTGCTTTCAGAGGAACTGAGCTTGTTAGCCTGTTGAGGATTTAGATTTTTAGAAGGAAAAAAAAATAGCAACAACATTAAAAAAAAAAAAAAAAAAAAAAAAAAGCTGTAGCTATTGCAGTTAAAGTTTCTGCATGCTTTAGAAAATCTCTTTCAACTCATCAAGTTTGTGCAAGGGTTAAAAGAGAGCAAAGGAGAAGCCATCACCAGAAATTCTTTCAGAGAAGGTTGCTACCTTTCCATACATGTCCACCTGTACTGAATGTGGCCACAGACCTACCCATCCTGTTTCAATGAAGCTGCATGATATCTTTGATTCATGACTGTGAAAAACTGAAAGCTGAACTGTGACATAAACGTCTGGGCCCACCCTCATGGAAAAGTATGATTCCAACACCTTCCTTTTTTTCCAACATACATCAATGTATGAGAGTACAGATAAAAAGAGCACTGTGCAGTGACATGTAAAGAACCTCCAGCTTTCACCTGTATTTCCAGATACATGATGAAGTTATTCATTCATTTGGGTACTGGGAACCTCACAGACTTAGTAGAAGAGTTCAAAACTCTCAGAACCACGCTTCTGCACAATTGACTCAACTAGTTGCTAAAGCTGGGGGAAAGGGGAGAGAGAAAAAGAAAAAACTCAAAAAATGGTTATTCCACTTATGGAAATTGCTATATTACTACTTCCAGGTCCTTCAATTTTGAGTGTGTAGATGATGATACATGTGGTATCTACTGTTTTTCTCTTTTACTCTCTACAGCCTCTGAGTCACAACTATTACTAGCTATCAAGTTGTCTTTTTTTTTTTTTGCAAATATTCTTAGAATGAGTTATGATATTGAAAATGCCCTGATAGACATCTTTAGCATAGCTCACATTAAAAGACCCTATCTAAGTCTGTGGATGCATTTGGAAAGAGTTTAAGCTAGCAATATTATCTGCCAAAGATGTGAATAGGATGAAATATTCCAAGAATCCTTGCTTAGAGCTAACAACTTCAGAGAATTCAAAAAGCTTTTGGAAATGGATTTATAAGTCAAATCTTACTTCCTCTGATGAATATCACAGGAGAGACTAAATAAAGACAAAATAAAACAAACAAACAAACACATCCCAGTTGGCAAGCTCTATAAGCCAACTTTTTTCACATTGTTGAAGATCAGTAAAAATATTAGTACATACCAATTCACAGGCCTTCTGTTTCCCTCATAAGCACAGCATTCAGAGGTTAAGCATGTGGGATACATAATTATTTTGCAGCGATAACGGAGTAGCATAATGAAGACCTTTTGGTTCAGGGTGCCAACATGTTAAAATCTGTGTATGCAGTTAGGAGACAGACTCTTTCTAATATAATTTCAAAACAAGAATTTACGGATGGATTCAAGAAAGGCAATGAGACCACAACCAGGGGAAATGAGAGTGTGTACCCAAATGATACAGAGCATGGGGAAAGGGTCTATATAGCTGTACATGGACTACAGCTAAAGACACTGCTGTCATTAAGACTTTCACAGTCCAGAAGAGAGCTCAGAAACAACCCTGAAAATTTACTGTAACTTACTGGACAAAAGATGCCTTTCCAAAGAGTAAAGTAAAAACAAAAAAACTAAGAACTCCTCCGCCAAAACCGTGGAAAATATATGTATATATAAGTAAGCCACATTTTACAATCACCTCCCAGAAGTGGAAATTCTGGACAGTGTTCCACAGGAAAATCATATGGTTGATTTTCCTTCTTCTCCTTCTCCTTCTCCTTCTCCTTCTCCTTCTCCTTCTCCTTCTCCTTCTCCTTCTCCTTCTCCTTCTCCTT
>CM021763.1:48650441-48663053 GCA_011075105.1 Heteronetta atricapilla | reverse complement strand
TCCTTCTCCTTCTCCTTCTCCTTCTCCTTCTCCTTCTCCTTCTCCTTTTCCATCTTCTTCTTCTTCTTCTTCTTCTTCTTCTTCTTCTTCTTCTTCTTCTTCTTCTTCTTCTTCTTCTAAGAGAAGGAAAGTCTCTCTTTTACATTCAGCTCTTTCTCCACAATCTCCTTTCTTTTAACTCTCCTAGAAAGATTCAGTCAGCAATATTGTACAGCATATCCCACTGATTTCTCATCCTGACATTTTTTATTTTATTTTTTTTTCACAGACTCAAGGCATTTACTTTGTGGTCTTTCTTCAGAACTAAAGGACTACGACCCTTCCTTGCCATGAACTGAACATTTCACTACATTGCAAGGTACAGATTTGGCTGACAGTTTAGTTTTTCTACCTTTGGAGCTCTGCAGCTTCTGCCCAATATACAGATAACTAGTGACAGGACTAGAGTGAATGACCTCAAGTTGTGCCAGGCAGGTGGTAGACAGGTTGCCCAGGGAAGTGCTGGAGTTATCATCCCCGGGGGTGTTTAAGGAGAGGTTGGAAGTGGTGCTTAGGGACATGGTTTAGTGGGTGACATGGGTAGCAGGGGGATGGTTGGATTTTATGAACTCATAAAAATTAATTTCTAACAAGAGGTACTTACTGTGGACTTAAAAAATTGTCTATGCCTTCCTCCTGTTTATTTTCAAGAAATGTTTGTGTGTATTTTCTTGTTTCTTTGTAGAAGTAAACAAAAAGATTTTATAACTGGTGAAGGCAATTTCACAAACTGCATGACTTAATTGATGGAAAAGTTAAGAGCACTGGGTTACCTCTCAAAGAAGTAGCAAAGCACAGTGCATTGCAGTTTAAAATATCTGGGGGCAAGTTCCCTTACAGACAGAAGAAATGCATCTACTACTATATACTATACTATATACTATGGCCATAAAGTCAATGTCATCTGGAAGACCTATAAACCCGTGCAATAATACAGGAAACCTCAGTCACTAACGGAACATCTTTGCTAGCTGAGGTGGGTGCTGTGAAATGTTAGAAAGTGTCACCCTCCCTGAGGGGAGCTACCTTTCAGCGAGGCTCCTTCCTGGGTACCTACTGCTGTTGAACTATGCCAGAACCCAAGTTACATAGTCACCAAGTGCTTGAACTTGGACACTGGGAAAGATCATCCCCTGCTAGAGACCCTCACTTTGTGACTCTTGAGAAAGCTGCACAGAGTCATGGCCCTCCACCCCCTCTGTGTTGACAATCCAGGCATCCACATCCATAAAAAAGCTAGCATGCTCTCCAGCTGTTGAATATAGGTCTGTCCTTGCTGCAGTCACACCTTTGCTCTGCACAACAATGGTATTTCTTAGTATAAACATTAGGCAGCTTCTTAGAACTTAACATCTTTAAAAATTCTTAGAATTTCAGAAGAACAATATACTTGTCCTTCACAATGGTTATGGTACTTGACTACTTGCCATAGTTTCTAAAAAAAAAAAAAAAAAAAAAAAATGATGCTAAATTTGTCAAATTATGTTTAATACAGTGCATGAGGCAGAATGTTCATCCAATTTAATTTCTGTTATAAAAGCCAAAGTGGAAAAATCAAAGTGCTTGTCATTTCCTTTATCCCTGAAAATATTTACTATACTGTGCCCAAGAAACAGAATGAGATTTTGAGGCTCTTATTTCAAACTCATTTTAAAGATTTTGATTCCCCATTCATGCTAAAATCTCTCTTTAGCAAATGTATTCATACCCTGATTCTGCATATACATAACACAGCTAAAATATTGTACAAACAGCGAGCTCCATCTTTTGCAGCACAGTCATGAATCTCACTGTTTGCTGGACTACAGCCTTATTCTGTAAGCCAACTACATGATTTTAGAGACCTGTTTTTGCTGAAGAAGATTTGTCATGGGCACATCCCACATGTGTTCCCTGTGCATGCCAGATATCCACCCTATTAAAAGGGCAAAATCTTATTTCTTTTTAATGTATTTTTTTCAGTCTCTCTGTGTACAAGATAAATCTGACAGGCTGGATAACTTGCCTGAATATTTTAATGATATAATTAAAAGAAAATCAGCTAAAGTTTTAAAAGTCTTTTGAAGATAATAAATAACACGGATATCCCAACTAATATTTATGTAAAAGACATATGAAAAGATTTGTGTTCAGGTCCTTTTTCAGGTGAACACAAACTTTAGCTTTCTACGGTGTTCCTGTCTCATCTTTTCATTGGAAACAGGGAGCTCCAAAATCTCCCCAGAGCTGGCCTTTCAGCATCTAGCCTGAATTACACAGGAATCCTTCTTCTTGGTGAGCCATAAGAAGTGTCTGAGGTTCTGTTGAGACACGCATCTGAACTTTGTTTGAAACCTATCCAAACTTACAGAGATTATGAAACTAGTTGAAAATAGAATAGCTACATGCTTTTTTTTTTTTTTTTTTTTTTTTTTTTTTTTTTTTGGTTGATGTTTCTGTTTCTTCCTGCTTTAGGCTAGACCATAAAATCTATGAGAACAACAATTATCTCAGGCAATTCTGCCAACTCCTCTGTTTTTCCCAGGAGCCTGCTGCTTTTTGCCCTTTTATATGGGTCTAGTGGAAACCCCAGCTACATGCTCCTGCTTCTAATGACAGGGTTTACAATCGGCATGGGAGGCTTGGATGCAGTGGTGGTTCCACATGTGATCAGATAATGGCTTCTGCACTCTGGAAAACATCAGGTCCTGACCACAGCAGCCAGAGAGTTGTTGTCAGTTTTAAATTGGTATATTAATAACAAACAGCTCTTTTTATTTAATGGAAGTTAACCCAATTCTGCAAACATCTATGCTTTTCTAAGCTAGTTTTCCTGTTTTAAGCTACATTAATGACTTCTTAAGATTTGTAACTCATATTTATCTGTGGGAAAGATCCATACAAAAATGAGTGAAATAGATTTTTTATTGAAATGGGAAAACAGAAAAACTGACTTTCCTGCATATGACGGTAAGCAATTCCAAACCAGGGAAGACAAAGGCAGCATAGAGCATCAGGTGACAAAGTTCTGCTTTTAAATAGATAATAAATAAATGACCTTTCTCTCAATGCTCCTTTCGCTTACAACTGCAGACAAGACAAAATGTGAGGCAGATGATTGTTGTATGGCTTCACTACTTCTTTTTCCTTTTTAATGACTCTAAGATAGTCAGCTGACTACACTGATTTTAACATTTTACCTCTGGACAGCATTGGAAAGCCAATATCCTGAATTTTTACTTATGTCTGTTCATTTGCTTTTAACTAACACTTGACTGATTTTGAGAAGCCTGAATATATGTAAAATACCGTACATCTTTCCATGTGTCCTAAGAGCACTAAAGTCCGTTTGAAAATCAGTGGGTTTTGACCTGACTGTTGCCAAGCCTTTGCAGAAACTTCATTTTTCCCAGCCAGTCACATTTTTTTCTGAGTGCAAGGACTGTGCTTGTGGACAGATTTGTGTAAAGACCCGGGGTAGCATCCTTGGCACTTTATCTGTTTTTGGGTGAGTGTTTAAGGCTAAGCTCTTTCATTTGGTCTTACACATGTAAGAATGGTGAAAGACAGACTATACAGCTGCTTTCTAGAGAGCAACAGCTAAGAATATTTTTGGTATAGATGTGTTTTGTCAAAGAGGCACTCATGAGTCGATTTTCCCAAGTAATAATTTAAAAATATATATGCTAGGTTATAGGTGTACAATGAAATGTGGTTTTGCCAACAATTTAATAATTGAACAGGTTGTTTGCAATATATTTGTAAGTAGAGGTGAAAATATTTTGATTCACAGATGATGTGTGCATGATCATGGCAACAAGCAGTAAGCAATTAATCTGCAGATATTTTGAATTGATTGCCTTCATCCTACAGCTCACAGTCTGCATAGAGATGTCAGTGAGAGAAAGGGGTGAATTTGAAGTACACTAGTTGTTTGCTCTACACTGTTTCCCTGGTGCTTATTTATAGTCAGTATCGGGCCTGAAATTTTCAAAGTGAAGAGATTCAAAGTGAAAAGGTACTTCACACAAAGGCATATTTACAGTGCCTTCACAACATCTATGAGTGGTATCAGTAGAGAGCTGTTAGCACTTCAAAAATTCAGTCTAGTATATTTACATCAATTCCCTTAGGAAAGGTTTCACGCTCTAAATTTGTGACAGCCTGTTGTTTGCAATGCAAGGTGGATACATATCATATGCATTTGAGCAATCTGAAAACAACAACAACAATGACACATAGTAATTGCATTAACCATAGTTAATATTAAACACAATCCTTAGGCAGTGTCTCAGTGTGATGCCTATAATATAGCTGCATTAATACTGTTTATTTTCTTGTGTTGTGAGCAAAGCATATCATTCACATACATTGAGACTTCTCATCCATTCAAATAACTATCCTAAGGTTTTTTCTGTGGATAAGAATGACCAGACTCTTTCCACTTTAATTTGCACAATAAATTCTCCTCCACTCATCCCACATCATGTGTAAATTGCTGAAGTATCAAATTTTAATAATGTACCTTTATATCAGCTCTTTCAGAAAACACTGTGTTTTTGTTCAATATTAGTCTGTCACTAATGCACGTAAAATTGCACCATACTGTGAGCTTTATACAGACATAGCCCCATGTGGCACAGAATGGTGCAGCTTTGAAAGGATACATAATCCCTTTCCAAGAAAGAGATCTGAGTGTGAAACCATACTGAAGCTTCACTCATTCTCTGCCTCTTCTGAGTGCCTCCTCCTAGTGGTTTAACCTTGAACTGACTCTCCAGTCCCCGATCACAGACTTCATTTTAACTTTTGAAAAGCAAAGGGAGTATTTCTAGTACATTCTCACTCAAACCCCTTTTAATATTTGCATAAGATAATATCAATCTTTCTGTGAACAAATATTTAAAAATCTGCCGTAATACAAACCTACAAATTAGCTTTCCATAAATGAGGACAGGTAGGCAGACAGGTAGTTAGTCACCCTTGAAGGAGTATCTACCTCTGTATATAAACATTTTTTTCTTTCCTGGAAAGTAATTCCCACACAATAATAACTCTAGTTCTCCTACCTTTGCACCCAAAGATCAACACAAATCCACATGAGTAGAAAGAGATGCATTTAACCTTTAGCTATACATAATCTTTAGCTATAACCTAACTCTTATCAGCAACCTAAATGCAGGTTTGGGACATCCAGCTTTAGCAAGAAATTCATTCTCCTTGTTTGTACATTTAGGAGGCCCACATTCAGGAGTAGGATCTGCTCTACTACTCTAAGCAGCAGTATAAACTTTAACACATGTTATGCTGGTGCTTTTACTGAAGGCCCACCTGTTTTTTGTGAAATTACCAGAAGCAGTTACCATGTACTTACGGTATCCTGTACAGTGTGATGGGTGTAGAGACTGAATTATCCATTTACCCTAGTGGTCTTGCTGGGAGAGGCAATGGGTCAGGGCAACATGCAACAACATGCAGTGCTGTTACCTTTTGTGCATCTTGCCATTATGTTCAGTGCAGGGATTTTCAAGTCCATTCAATGTATATTCAAATAAATACGGTATTAAAAAGTGTATCCTGGAAATATGGCCATTAAAATTTTGTATGAAATGTCAATACAGTCTTCATTCCTAAAAAGAAATACATAAAGTATTTTAACAAGGGTTCGAAAGTGATGACCACAAAATATGCTGTCTCTTAACACATACCTACTGTTCCCCATTGCACTTAAGTACTGAATGTTTGCTCGCATCAAATGAGTATGCTAGAATATTATTGTTCCTCAAATGTATTTTCCCTTTCTTGAGTACATCTGTATTACTGATGTTTTCTTATGTTCTGATAGTACTACCTCTGTGGTCAATGGAGGTATTTATGTACTCCCACAACATACTGAGCAGCTCCCTGATGAATCACTTTCCTGCCTTTCTTTGAAACACCAAAGGATGATTATGACAGCACCAGGAAGGTGGTGAATTCACTTTGTCCTTCATGTTCAAGGCTGCACAGTAAATTGCAGTACATTTAGTCACCATAGTGCAGAGTTGGCAGTACATGAGGTTTTTATGCAATTACTATCTCTTTCATTGTACTTCATATCCTCTGAATGTCATTTCACTTTCTTTTCAAAAGAACCCATGATATTTTTTTTTTAATTACTTCCATCACTTCCTCTTCTTTTTACCCTGGTGAAAAAACTGATCCCTTGTGTTTAGCGTATGTATCTATAAATCTGTGCAAAATAATCACTAAAGATTTTTAATTGTCTTAGCAAGGTAGGGGAACTAATAGTTTTTAATTTTTAGCAACATATTGGCATTTACCCTAAATACGATGTAGTCAGGTCAGTCAGCTAAGATAACATTTGCTAGAAACTGCTTATGCATACACAAGTAATTCCTACATCTCTTTTTAATGACTTGTTCTTACTCTAGCCTACCCCTTCCTTTCGTGTTGCAACAATTCTTGACAACAGCATGTTCAAAATGATGTACTAGGATGCAAGTTCCAACCTGCAGCTTTCAGAACAACCCAGAAATCATATTAGGTTGTCACCCTTCATGAATAAATGTGACCTAGCTGACACTGATTATTTCAGTCAAGTCCAAGCCAAGAGCAATTGCTTAAATTTATATGGAGTAAAAATATTGATGATAACAATGATGATATGATGATATATGTGATATATGTGTAAAATAAATTCCAAAACCATTCATGGAAACAGTCCAGTAAATGAAGTTATACTAAAAAAAAAAGTGCGTGTCAGCAACATAATACACCTCAGTGTAGATGAACAGGAAGAAGTGACCATTGACTTGAGGATACGCTACAGGGCTTCCCAGCTGAACTTTCTGCTTTTGCACTTGTGCCTCCAGTTAAAGTTCAGCTGAGGAAAAGATAAAGCACAGCAACCTTTTATAGGTGTGAAACATGTTGTGACTAGGAATCATGACTGAGATCACTAATGCAACCTGCTGAATGGGATGATGTTCCATCATAATCCAAATTTATATTATTGGAGATAGAAAAGACAAGAAAGCACTTAACCAGAATACGCTGTTCTGTAGTAAAATCATCATTTAAAAGGTCTTGAAAGGAGCTGCAGAAGTCTTTCACTTATTAGTGAAGCTTTGGGATAGGCAGAGTTACAGTACTGAATGCTACCTAAGAAGTGTATGTTAATAATTACCAGTATTAAATACAGAATGAGGAAAAAAAAAAAAAAGAAAGAGCTCAATGAACCAAAGCTAGCTGCTGAGCCAAGTTCACACACTAATGTCCAGATATATTTATGTCAGCACTCAAACTCATGCATGTACTTCCATAGTAGGAAAATCATATAATCTAGAATCATAAAATCATAGAATGGTTTGAGTTGGAAGGGACCTTAAAGACTATCTGATAACAACTCCCCTGCCATGGGCAAGGACACCTTCCACTACAACAGGATGCTCAAAGCCCCATCCAAGCTGGCCTTCAAGGCCATCACTTCCAGGGATGGGGCATCCACAACCTCGGTGGACAACCTACTCCATTGCCTCACCACCCTCAGAGTAAAGAATTTCTTCCCTATATCTGATCTAAATCTCTCCTCTATTTAGTTTAAAACAATCACTCTTTGTTCTGTCACTACACTCCCTGACAAAGAGTCCCTCCTCAACTTTACTGTAGGCTCCCTTTAGGAAAACTTCATTGAGTACTGAAATATCCCTTCAAAGTTCATAATCAGTTTAATAGCTGGAATCACATAGATTTAGTAAAGGATATGTGCATACAGTGTGATTGTCTGTGGAATATATGCATCCAAATTGCAACAGAGAAAATATGCTTTGATACTTTTTTGATACTTTGATACTTTTTTTGATACTTTGATACCAGATACTTTTGTATCTGGTTCTGCTGTAATACTAACATTTCAGTATCAAATAAGTTGAAAAGCTGTTCTGCAACCCAGTAGGTAATACTGACAAGCTTTGTTTTGCTTTGGTTTTGGTGTTGTTTGTTTCTTTGTTTATTTGTTTTTATTTAAGACAGAAATTCATTAAGGTTTCTGAGCAATTAGGAAAAAAAATACTTGCTGATGTTAGACTACTTCATGCTTAACTGCATTAGTTGTTAATATATCATTTTGCTAAATAAGTGGTTCAGGTAACATTGATAGGTAGAATCATAGAATCATAGAATATCCTGAGTTGGAAGGGACCCTTAAGGATCATCAAGTCCAAATCTTGACACCGCACAGGTCTACCCAAAAGTTCAGACCATGTGATTAAGTGCACAGTCCAATCTCTTCTTAAACTCAGTCAGGCTCGGTGCAGTGACCACTTCCCTGGGGAGCCTGTTCCAGTGTGCAACCACTCTGTCTGTGAAGAACCCCCTCCTGATGTCAAGCCTAAACTTCCCCTGCCTCAGCTTAACCCCATTCCCGCGGGTCCTGTCGCTGGTGTTAATGGAGAAAAGGTCTCCTGCCTCTCGACACCCCCTTACGAGGAAGTTGTAGACTGCGATGAGGTCTCCCCTCAGCCTCCTCTTCTCCAGGCTGAACAGGCCCAGTGCCCTCAGCCGTTCCTCGTATGTCTTCCCCTCCAGGCCTTTCACCATCTTCGTAGCCCTCCTCTGGACACTCTCCAACAGTTTCACGTCCTTTTTATACTGTGGTGCCCAGAACTGCACACAGTACTCGAGGTGAGGCCGCACCAGCGCAGAGTAGAGCGGGACAATCACCTCCCTCGACCTACTAGCGATGCCGCTTGATGCACCCCAGGACACGGTTGGCCCTCCTGGCTGCCAGGGCACACTGCTGGCTCATATTCAACTTGCTGTCTACCACGACCCCCAGATCCCTCTCTTCTAGGCTGCTCTCCAGCGTCTCATCGCCCAGTCTGTACGTGCAGCCAGGGTTTCCTCGTCCCAGGTGCAGGACCCGGCACTTGCTCTTATTGAACTTCATGCGGTTGGTGATCGCCCAGCTCTCCAACCTATCCAGATCCCTCTGCAAGGCCTTTCCACCCTCATCCGAGTCCACAACTCCTCCAAGTTTGGTGTCATCAGCAAACTTGCTCAAAATACCTTCTATTCCTACATCCAGATCGTTTATAGAAATATTGAAAAGTACCGGCCCTAAAATGGAGCCTTGAGGGACCCCACTGGTGACCGCCCGCCAGCCTGACGCAGCCCCATTCACCATAACCCTTTGGGCCCTGCCCGTTAGCCAATTGCTCACCCATCGGATGATGTTTTTATTTAGCTGTATGGTGGACATTTTGTCCAGTAGGATCCTATGGGAAACCGTGTCAAAAGCCTTGCTGAAGTCCAAAAAAATCACATCAGCTGGTTTCCCTTGGTCCACCATACGGGTGATCTTATCATAAAAGGAAATCAGGTTAGTTAGGCAGGACCTACCCTTCACAAACCCATGCTGGCTGGGACCAATGACTGCTTTGTCCCCCAGGTGCGCCTCAATAAGTTCGAGAACCATCTTCTCCATGATTTTACCAGGCACTGACGTGAGACTGACAGGCCTGTAATTGCTTGGGTCTTCTTTCTGACCCTTCTTGAAAATCGGCACAACATTTGCCAGCTTCCAGTCTACTGGGACCTCTCCAGACTCCCAGGATAGTTGAAAAATAATTGAGAGAGGTTCCGCGATGACGTCCACCAGCTCTTTCAGCACCCGGGGATGAATCCCATCCGGATCCATGGACTTCTAGGGATCCAGGTGGAGTAGCAAATCCCGCACACGTTCAGGGTCAGTTGGGAGTTTGTCATCCCCACCGTCCTGGTCCTCCAGCTCAGGGCACCCTGGGTCCTGAAGCCCATCATCAGCATTGAAGACAGAGGCAAAGAAGGCGTTAAGCGTTTCTGCTTTGCCTATGTCATTGTCTGTGAGGAGACCTTCCCTATCAAGGAGCGGCCCTATGTATTCTTTAGTTCTCCTTTTTCCATTCACATATCTAAAAAAACCCTTTTTATTATCTCTCACAGACACAGCCAGCTTCAACTCTAGGTGTGCTTTAGCCACACGAATTTTCTTCCTACAAACACGAACAGCATCCCTGTATTCTTTCCATGTCACCTGGCCCTCCTTCCAGTAGCGAAAGACTCTCTGTTTCCACCTAATCTCCATTAGAATGTCCCTGGTCAGCCACGCCGGCCTCCTGCCCCGCTTGCCTGATTTGCGATATTTAGGAATTGCCTGATCTTGTGCTTCTAGGAGGCATCGCTTAAAGAATGACCAGCACTGGTGTACATCGAGGCCTTCAAGAGCAGCTTCCCAAGGGACCTTGCTGACTAGTTCCCTGAGCAGCCTGAAGTCCGCCTTCCCCATATCTAGGGATGAGGTTTTGGTGGCACTTTTCCTTCTGTCACCGTAAATTTTGAACTCAACCACTTCATGGTCACTATGACCGAGGCGGCCACCAATCACCACATCTCCCACCAGACCCTCTCTGTTTTCTAGCAACAGATCTAGGAGGGCACCTTTCCTAGTTGGCTCCGTTAGCACCTGCACCAAGAAGTTATCATCTAGGTGCTTCATGAACCTCCTGGACTTGCTCGTGTCAGCCGTGTGGCACTCCCAGTTTACGTCTGGCAAGTTGAAGTCCCCCATAAGGACAAGGGGAGTTAATCTCGAGGCCTCTCTTAGTTCTGTAAAGAATAATTTATCGGCACTATCGTCCTGGCCAGGCGGTCTGTAATAGACTCCCACAACTACATCCCCTTTATTCGTTCGTCCCTTGATCCTTACCCAGAGGCTCTCAACTTTGCCATTGCCGACCTGAAGTTCCACACAGTCCAGCCCCTGCTTCACATACATCGCCACCCCACCACCTCGCCTACCCTGCCTGTCCCTCCTGAAGAGCCTGTAACCATCTATCGCAACACCCCAGTCACAGGACTCATCCCACCAGGTTTCGCTTATGCCGATGATGTCGTAGTTGCGGGACTGGGCCAGTACTTCTAGCTCATCCATTTTATTCCTCATACTGCGTGCGTTCGTGTAGAAGCATTTCAGGTGTGTCTCCTTACACTCAGCACCTTGTGGATCTAACCGAAGGACCTCACTGGCACACAGCCCCTCTGATTCTAGCGTACCATCCCTTAGGTCTTCACCGGCGTGCCTGGTTTTAGCCCCTTCCCCCTTCGACTCTAGTTTAAAGCCCTGTCTATCAGCCCTGCCAACTCCTGACCAAAGATCCTTCCCCTCTCCGAGAGAGGCGCATCCCATCCGGTGCCATCAGGCCCAGTGTAGCATAGACCTTCCCATGATCAAAGAACCCAAAGTTCTGCTGGTCACAAGGTAAAGCAAGAATATTGATTTAAATAATGTTGATGCATTCATGCCACTGTGTTGCAGGTGTTCAGGTTTTAAACTCTGAAAAGCAGTCTTCAGTAGTCTTACAGTGTCTATGCCAGATGGAAAGTTCTGTTTGGGAAAGAAGGCACATCTTGCCTAAAGTGACATTATCGCCCAAAGTGACCTTGTTTATTTGAATCACAACATCATCTGGAAATGGGAACAAAGAATAGTATGCTCATCTCTCGACATACATGACCACAACACAAACAATTTACTGCTTAGATTTTGAGAAGGGCAGCAAGGAAATGAGGCTCATTGTTGGTTGAAGCACAGTAAACTTCGAAAAAGTGCATTCCTAGAGGGTCTATCCCAGAACAAGCAGATGTCTACCTTGCAGTGTTTTGTAGGCTTTGCAAACATGATTTTAAAAGTGGGAATAAATGGAAAGGTAAGTTACAATTTCATCAGTAGCCATGGTTCCTCTTGCTTTTTCAGACAGTTTAAGAGAAAAAAGGAAGGTGTTTGGGGGGCTACAAATACCTGCCAGGAATCTCCATTTAGCCTGACCATTTAATTCCTGCAATAAATTTATTTACTTTGTTGTCGTCGTTGTTGTTGTTCTTGTGATAACTTATGTGACCATGGCAATGACTAAACAGCTTGGCTCCTGTAATGACCAGTTCCAGGCTTTTTCAGATATGAGGATTTCGCTCACTTAGAAAATCTGGCTTTTACAATTTGTATGATAGAAAAATCCTACTGGAAACCCAGACTTACCCTTTATCTTTATTTTGCTAGAGAGCTTAGGCAAAGTCATCATTGGGATAAAACAACACAGCAGATGTCTTCCAAATGACTCTCGGAAATATATTTAATTCCAAAATAAAGAACTTCTTTTTACCTTTAGGGTGTTTATGAAAGTATCTAAATTCCTATCTACCACAATAAGTGATTTTCTGAGGCTTAATATATTGTACTATCTTTTCTGGCTGCACTGACAGCCTTCATAGGTATACATCAGAAGTAAAGAAACTAATTTGAAAAATGTATTTGGGAATATCTGATGTCCAAACTACTCCATATGACATACACAGTTTGTTTTCTAAGATTCTGACCAGTCAAATAGTAAAATGCACACAAATATTTTTGAATACTTAGTCTTACTACTTCCTTTATAATGAATATATATACAGTGCAGAAAAAAAAAAAAAAAAAAAAAGAAAAAAAAAAGAAAAAAAAAGTGTGACATTTTAATTGGTGTGGGAACAGGACTGTAAATCCCTTAACCTAAAAGT
>CM021763.1:48575879-48650341 GCA_011075105.1 Heteronetta atricapilla | reverse complement strand
CCTTCCCTTCCCTTCCCTTCCTTTCCCTTCTCTTCCCTTCCCTTCCCCTCTTAGCTTAATATAAACAAAATTGTAGAACAGAAATCATATTAATATGATTCAAAAAGTAGTTGTAAGAAATTAATTAGGGAGGAGGGGACAGTATTAGTTGAGTTCATGTGCTAGGTTTCATGAATTCTAAAGGCAGTTTCACCCATGACACAAGCACAATGACTGCACATTGCAGATAGCATCAGCACCCTTGTGTATACTGTAAAAACACTGTTGTATTGAAGACACTCAAATATCAAGTAAAAAAAATCTTCTTTCTGAGTTTACAGCATTCCTGCAGATATTTACACATCAGTGGTTTCAGTGTGTACAAATCATAGAGAACAAGTTTTCCTCACCCCACCCACAGATTCCATCAAGTGTAACCTCCACTGAGGAAAACGAACATATTTTCAAGCTTAAGGACCCACCACATTTCTAATAACAGTCTTCATAACCAGTAGCAAGCAATACAAAATGTAAGTATAATTTATTTTTCCTTCCTGTTTTTTTGTTTGTTTGTTTTCTTTTGTATTGTTTTTAAGTCTTTGTAGATAGGCTTGGCTTCAGATTCATCAGCACATTTTACATGATTTGGAGGAGAGACTTCTTCCAGTACCATAGAGCTGGATCTTTAAAGGGGTAAACACTGTGATGCTCAGTACTGAAAGTCACTGTCCTGTGTTAAGTGCATGGCTGCATAAACCTGGAGAAGTGGGTTTAAAGGGCTTCTGACTGTTTCCTGTTCTGATCTAATGCTCTCTCAGGTAGGGTTAGTGCTGCATATATGGAGCAGGCAGCCCATGGCAGCTGCCAGAGGCAGACATTTGCCCACTGCTGAGTAGTAAAGATGTGTTCTCATGAATCTCCTGGATCTCAATATCAGGTGCAGGCATTCTTTGAAGTCCAAATTACATAAGAGAGGGCCCAGATCACTTCTGGGGAGAAGGATGGGCACAAAAATGTACAGCAAGTCCCACTTCACTCACAGGGAAGGGGCCTGAAGGAAAGAGCAGCAAGTCACCCACTGGAGCTCCTAGTTCAAATTTAAGGAAAGACACTCTTTAACAGTTCTCTAGTAAGCAGAGGACATTACACCACTTGCTGTTCCTCTTTATAAGCAGAACATGCCTCAAAAATATCTGGAAAGACCAGTGGAGAAAATGGAAGAAAAAGGTCTATTTTGAAAACTCTTCTAAGAAGTACAACATGAACATTTTTTATGTTGGAGTTAAAATCTAGTATTTTACACAAAGTTCTTCCACAAGGAGGATGTTGAGTTTGGGAAGGTGTTAGTTTTCTCTTTGGTCCATGCAATAGAATAAAAATGCCTTGAGGAAATGATAGCACTGCATGTGGTTAAATAGCCCAAAGGATACTGATAAGTTGTTGCCACAAAGACCCCACATATCCAGGAATACATCATTTCTATGGCATTTCTATGGCCTCCTATGGCCTTGGCAATGTGGGCAGAGGCTGACTGGAGTTGTCTTTGGTAGAGAATCACAAAAGCATTCTCCAAAACCAATGCTTAGAAAACATGTTTGATTTTTGAGTATGGTAAACAGTTATCTGGGTGGGACTGATCATGTAGGAAGGGAGCAGATGGCACTGGGGAATCCTGGCAGGGACAAGATCACATGCTAATGAGTCTTTTTAAAAACAAGGAGACTGGGAACAGGCAGATGGAGCAGTGTAAAGGCTGGGAGTAATATGGGCAAAGGGGGCTTCATTTTAATTACTAATTTTTTAATTGAGAGTATTACAAACATGAATCAGGTGGGATTGGGCAGCTGTGAAAGGACATCTGGGACAGGATAAAGGATGGCAGAGATCTGGGAAGAAAAAGAGGGCAATGCTTTGTGAGGGCAACCTGACAGCAGCGCATCGTATCTACCCAGGCCTGGAAGCCAGCTGGGGACCTCTCCTCTGCCTTGAAGACGCTTCATTTATCCCCTGGGTAAGTATCCATCCTGGGCCAGCTGTAGATAGTGCCACTCAGAAAGTGCTTTTCTTCTTCATGTGTCACAAAGCTGTCGGCACTCCATGCAAATGCTACTTCCCTGTGTTCTGTGTATCTCAGCTTCCCTGCAAGAAAAGCACAGGAAAAAAGATGATGTTCTCTTTGTGCTTTTTAACTTTTTGCATTATTCAAAGACTCTGTTGTGATACCTTGTCTAATACTCAGTGCATATCATTTATTATTGTTTATGCAGTACACTTTCCATGTTTATTTAGATTTTTTAAGTATTTTGAATCAAATCTTAACTGTCAGTCATACTGACAGATATTAAAATTGAAATGTATCTTCTACTTGAAAAAATTGCAGATTTGTTTTATTTGTGATTAAATAATAATCTTAAAAGACAGATTCAGGAGAAAGTATGTTGGCCAGCAGAGACAACAAGGAGTGTTAATGTGATTTCACATGACTTACTAACTGAAATTCAGATGGCTCTAAAAATCAAGAAGCTTGTTAATATATAGCATATTCCTTTAATGTTATTTATTGCTTTCCATTTAAAGAGCAGAAAATAAACATTATAAAAATGGTGAATAAAAATACAGTATTATTTTTTACTTAACCAGCAGCAAAAATAATATAGTTACAGTAAATTTAAAATCAAAATAAGGTAGTTTTTAGAGCACCACTCTGACATGATTTCTATGAAGTGACATGTAGGCAGAGACTTTAGAACTCAGCAAGCCTCAGAAATCACATGACTGTCAGGTATGGCATGAAAGTTCATGCATGTTCAGATTTTGTAGTTATACAGATAGATATTCATACAGGGTAAAGGCGACAGTCATCAGTTACTGTTAGTGTTACCATCTCAAGGGAGTCTTATGAATCAGTTAAGGACACTTAAGCTTGAGTAATTCCTTTTTCGCCCACATAGTAGTGATACACATTTTCAGCCAGGCAGAGTAAAATGATGTTTATCCATTGAAAGTCAATAGACACATACCAGTTTATTTCAGTTAGGGAGCATGTCTGTTTCTGACGCTATCACTTTTGGCAGTAACATAGCTTCTCTTTATTTGAAAATATTTTCATTTATAACATAGTCAGCAAGGAATGGGAATTCACTTGTTGCAAGGTGACACAGACTGTGTACCCTCAACCGAAACATCTTTATAAAATACTCAAAAAACTTCACTTAAGAGGGATAAAGCATTGGCCCAACTAAGGAGATATGTGAAAAAAATAAATTAATTAATTAAAAGTGATGTCAAGATTTGCTCAGAGCCTTCAATACAGATCATGTGATCAAATAGGTACAGCAAGGTCTCCATTCTTCAAACTGGGTGGTAACAGCTTTCTGTCCCATCACTTTCCAATTCATCAAGTCCTGAATGTTACAATAAGAATTGAGAAGCATAAAGAAAGACACACTGCCCTGTTTTCTCTGTGCTTTAGAGTATATCTTGTGGAAAGAATAATGGAAGCTATGGTTTCTAATAATTCCTGTTCCACCTTCACCCTCAAAGCACACCCCTCTGAAAAACTAAACATAAACCAACTCAGGGCTGTTTTATTCACGTACATGCAGAGTACAGGTGGTCCTGGAAAAACTGACACAAGGAGCTCATATGCTGTCTCATCACTTCTAGCTGTCTATGGTATCCTGCCTTCATCATTTGTTTTACACAAATAGGCAAGGCATGGCTGTCTGCCCAGCAAGAGTCATGCCTAGTTAGGTCTTATTGCTTAACAGCAGTTTTCATAACAGGCCATAAAAATTAAAGTGGCAGCCATAATAGCACTGCATGGGGTCAGAGTGCATAAGCTTTTTGGCCCCAGTGCTAGAGGATGGATCACTGACAACAGTGGAAGTCAGGCTTTTGTACAACATTGGGAAGACCAATTATGCATATTGTTTATGAATTCATCTGAAGTCAAGTCCCAGTTTTACAAACAAAAATGTGAACATGTTTGCAATATCCAACCTTGCCAACCACTGCCCACTCTACCCCCCCAAAAAACAACAACAAAAAAAAAAACAAACCTTCTTACCTAAGGTCACTGTTCATCAAACTTAAAACACCTTTAAATGGATGTTTTTTTTTTTTTTTTTTTTTTTTTTTTTTTAAATAAGAAAAGAAACCTATGGCCTGCTTGCAGCTGTACTGATTAAACTAATTCCTTGTAGGTGTCATTCTGAGCTGTTCCTTAAAGCTGTACAATAGCTTTCATTACCTTAGTATTCCAACCTTCCACTTGAAAGTTTTTCTTCCAGCCTAAAAATCCCTTGCAAATTTGAAGTTTGATATCAGACTCCTCTGATAAAACCACCACACCAGAATAATTTAATTTTAATTTATTAGTTGTTTTCTGTTTTTCAGAACAGAAGTAGATTTATTTATTTTTTTTACAGTTCTGATAGTTCTTGTTTCTCTCACATGATTCTTATATTAATCCATCTATTTCTTGCAATGCAACATACAAAACTAGATAGTTTGCTGTTCAGGACCTCTCAAATTGTTATCCCAGAAAAGCTACTAGATGAATGCTCTATTCTATCACTAAGGTCATAAGTGAAACTCTTAACAGTAGTAGTAGAGCCAGCACAGATCCCTGAAATCCTGCCATACTTCCTTCCATTCACCAACAATTTTCTCTCCCACAAAATTGCAGTTTGGTTATGATTGACCTAGTAGTTCTGCACTCACGTGATGTTTTGTGGAGACCATAACTGTCTAGCTTGCCTTTGGAATATTATGTGAGATAGTGCCAAAGTCTGCACTTAAAATCTGTCACAGCTATCACTTCTCATCAATGCACAAGCTCTGTTACCAGTTACAATTTTTAAAAATCCATCCTATTTATTATTTGTAACTTTATTATATTGTGGGTGTTCCTTCACTACTGTCTTTTATTTGTTCCATTGTTTTTCTTGGAAAAACATACAAAAAAACAACTTTCGATGTCTAGCCTTTGATTCATGAAAGGACTTTAATATTGTTTCTTATGGTTATAAATAATAAATATTCAAATCCTGCAAGAAAATCAGTAGAAATGTTATGATAAACTAATTGCAAATTTTGATTTTATAGTGTCAGACTGGTCATCAATAAGTGATGCTCAAAAACTAATTTCTTCAAAACAATCTTGCTATTTCATTTATATTATAGAATTGGCTTAATTGCTTTTTTGTTTGTTTGTTTGTTTCCAGCCACAAAGCATGTTTGCTTTTTGCAATTCTACAGTTGCCAGAATAGTCTTTCATTGGTTAGAAAAGTTTTTTTTTTTTTTTTTTTTTTTTTTTAGAATTGGATTTTATATGAATGCTTTTTTGTTGTTGGTTGTGGTTTTTGTTTTGTTTTGTTTTTCACAGTACTTATTCCATGTCCCTATTTTAAGCCAAACTTACTTTGCTTACCAAAAAAGACCTCATCCATATGAATATAGAGTTACCTCAGAGATGTTATAAGGATAAATAATATTGACTTTTATTCACAGGGAACAGCAAAACACTCAGAGCAGCTTCAGAAAGTAAATATGTGCTTTGGAATACTTTTACATTTTTATTTTTTTTTTCATTAAACTGGTGAAAATATGAGGACTATCCACATCCTATCTAGGTCACATGAGGTGAAGTGTTGGGTCAGTCAAGTTACACATCCCAAGAGAAGAAATAAAGTGGAAACTCAATAAACCTCAATTTGACAAGACTGTGTTAATGTTACCTTAAGAAAACAACAGTGTCCCACACACTCCACATTTTGGGGCAAAAGGATTCCCGTCTCAGCAACCTTAAGCAAAAGTGCATTAGGAATTTAAAACCTGCCAAGACAACCTGAAAATTTGCCTTTGGTGTATAAAAAGGAAAAATGTAAAACTGATTATATTTGATTAATTTTTTTCTGGAGAAAATTCCTTTTTACTTTGCTGCTCTTTGCCATTTATCTGCATTCTAGTTGAGGAGGGATTTACATAGATTGCAGTGAGAGCCTCACCTGATTTAAGTCTCACAGGGGATCTACAGCATCCCCCCACTGCCCTGTTTCCTTTTTCTCTCTTTCCCACATTTCTTCTATAGTACATCACACACCGTGGCACTGCAGGCACCAAGCTGCGTAGTTCTCACCCTGTTACTATGGAATCAGTGCTGTGCTTGGGTGAAGACTACAGGATATCCTGAATCCTGACATTTTCTTGGTATTAAATTTGCAGTGGGCTATTTTAGATGGTGTTTATGCTAGTGCTGCTCTTCTCTGTCCTTCTCTCCTCAGATGGTTAGTATTAAGTCAAATGGAAGCTTATTCTCTGGCTGTCTGGTCTTTTTACAGAGTGCAAGGGAGAGTACTGCTGGAGAAGCCTTAGCATCTGCCCCAAGGGAATAGACTGTGCTATCTGGCACTTTTCAGAAATGCCACAGGAGACTCAGCAGACAGCATTATGCCTCCTCCCCTACCAGGAACTGAGATCCTCTTTCATGAGAAGAGAACTAAGTATGTTCTTTTGCTTGCTGGCCCAGACACACATCAGAACTAAATAACAGGTTATGCTGCAGTCAACAGTCTGCTGACATAGCTATTTAATGCTAAGATATGTTTTTCTTGCTTTGCATTTTTCCCCTTCTCAACAGAGTTCTCATGAAAAAGCCCTCAGTCATGTCCTCAGTCATGTCCTGGGATCTGTTTACCTTCTCAAGTAACAGATGCATGAAATTATATGGATTATATGGATTAATGCTTTAGTTTTTCATATCTGTAATGTTTGTTACATGCAGTGCAATTCTGAAGACTGTGAAAGAGAACAAGAAAGATGATAAGTGGTAACACGATGCACTACTAGAGACAGAGGGACTAAAAAGGCAGGAGAAAGGAAAACTTTGAGTCGGCATTTATCTGGAACAAAATGCTGAATTCTAGTCAACAGCCAATATCTTCTGTACTGTCTTCATTGTTCTTCGTAACACTATTCCATCAGAGCCCACATGGTCTTTAATATCCATTGTCTGAAGCTGTTGAAGACAAACACAATTCATCCATATTCTCTCAAACAGCCAAATGCATGAATAGAACTGAACTGAGAAACTTGACAGTCTTACTTAAATATCAAAAATAATATTATTGAAGTTATTTTACCTATTCCTAGATCAAGTTTAGCATTAGTAAAATCAAAAACATGAAACTGTTAACAGCAATAAAGCTTTTTAAAAGCTAAGAAGGTTTTGTTGGAATAAAAGTTTGTTCTCATCCTAACTGCTAATAGCTGGCACATGTCTCTTCTGCCCTTAACACTTGCCTCTCTTAAATCTTTCCCCTGTGAGAGGTACAATAGCATTAGCAATACACGTCTGATAATGGTCCTTTGGAGAGTTTGCGTGGTGTGTCCTGATACACTATATGTAGTTGTCACATGCCAACTGGTAATCAAATGTATGTAAACACTCTCTAAGTGCAATTATAACACATCTCAGTAATCCAGAGAAACTAAATTTCAGAGCAAGCAATTTAAAATGTCCCACACAATGCCTTACTTCCCAAAATCCACAGCTGAATGTGCGCAGCCACAAATGTATTCATGAATTTGGCTAATATTTGAGCTGCACTTAAGCTAGGTTCAAAAGGAACACTTGTGTTCATTAATGGGAATACTACTATAACTCACCAAATAACTTGTGTTAAGGAATAAATCCCTCCTAAGAGTGCTGAGCAATTATTCTGGGAGAGGGTTCAGTTTGCACAGGCCGGGAAACAAAGCAGATCTTCACTGGCAGAAAACCATGGGTGATCAACTGTACCAGGTAAACATGTATGCATGATTTTCTAAGTACCCCCCAAAAAAATAAAAATAAAAATTCATCTCAAATCTCCTTAAAACAAGTGAAGGAGAGTACGTCTGCTTACTCAGCTCAAAAATAAAAGACCTATCAACCAGCCCTCACAGCACAAATAGCGTCGCTCACACCCAGCAAAGAATGATACCAGCGCATACTGGAGCTTCCACCTCTCCCTTCTTGCTCAAAATCAATTGTAAGACACTTCTGACAAACACCATGGCCTTTCTGGGGGTCACGAGATTGCGAAGTGCTAAATTCCTGTTACTCTAACTTGGCTTTGACACTGCCCGACTGTTGATATACAATACCTGCTCTGGTACACCAGAGAGTCAGCATGGCACCATCCTTATCATTGCTTGCTTGCTATAACCCCAAGGATTAGCTGGCCACAAGCATTTGTTTTCACAAAACATTGTACAGATATGTCTGCCTGTCTGTTTTCCTCCCTCCTGCAGTTTTTTGAAGCAAAAAATTCCACATGTAATTTCATTTTATGTGTGATTGAGAGTCTTGTTTTGTTTTGTTTTGTTTCTTAGTTGATTGGTCAAATCAGTTGAATTTCTTATTTTTTGAACTTTACCTTGCATGAGACTTAAGGAAGGGTAATAACTGAATGTTTGCCTTTGCATGACAGGACTCCTAGCATGTACCAAGTGATCTGAATAAAGTCATTCTCAGATACACAGAGGAGAATCTCACTTCCAGTTACACCATACAGAGGCATATGTGACAAGATTACTTTTAGTTTAATTTTAGTATAATGCATAAGTTTATTGCATTACTAATATCCAGGTATATCTCACTGACAAGCAGCAGTATCACAGCTCATTAATTTGACTAGGGAGATTGTAATTTCCAAAACAGTATGGGTACTATACCTTTAAAGTTTCTTCAAGTCCTCTGTGTTTGCTGCCAGTACTCAAATACCCCTGAAATGTCTGTAGTGGGATGATTTGCTGTTCCTTGCCAGAGTAGGAAAAGAATTTGAAGAAGGCTTTTTGGCAGAGAGTCAAGTTAAAAACATATTTCTTACATGCAGTATCTCAGTTCCTCCCATGATTAACAAACCACATTTAGCATATGCTTCTGATGCTTTGAGTATCTTTCTGAAGATATGGTCATAACATTTTTTATACTCTTAGGAAATAATGAAGAAATTAAATCTAGTGAAAACTGCTGTATTGGATCTCTTAAATTTCAACAAGATCAAACCTGCTCCCTTGCAATTTTGGGAGTATGTCTTATAAGTTTTATGGGGAATATTACTAATAATGTCATGTAAAACGTACAGCTTTGTATCCAGTCACAGTATATTTTGTAATAAGGGGAAGTACACATGATACAGCTGGATTTTTACTTTATTAATAATAACAATAATAATTAATATGACTTCAGATTCAACTAAGTGTAAACATAAAGGAGAAAAATATATTTCAGAACTCTGTATATATGTAGATCCCAAAGCTGTTTTCTTTTTCCCCCTGTAAACTCCCCTTGGTAGGTATTAAATAGAATCAAGCATGTGCAAACCTTAAATTTAGCTCATCTGCTATCACAACAGCTGAGCCACTCCATAGAGGGGCAGGTGCCATTGATGATATACACATTTCTGTGCTCAGAGCTATGCTCACAGAAAGCATATACTGTACATTCCAATTTCATGATGACACAGCTGTACCCCAGCATAAGCATTTCTGGGCTGTGGATGTCTCTCATCTGCCAGGATTCCTGGTGCCCACAAGCCCTGGCTGGAGCTGGTATTGTCACCAGCAGAAAGGGCAAGATGGGGTGCTGTATTCCCTTACAGTGTTTTTAAGTGCGCAGTCTCACCATTCCTGACAACCAGCCATAAAATTCATAAATGAATGGATAAAGTTCACAGAGATATCCAGAAATTTCCTCCATTGCCCCGGCATTAATTATAAGCAACTCTTCTCAGGCAATTAGCTAAACCTACTGCTGCCTGCTGCCTAGACTTGCCTTTCCTAAAACAGGAGACAAGAACATAAGGTATTTTACATAGAAAGAAGCACACACAAGAATAAGGATGATACAAGAAAGGAGTCAGAGTGAGGGCAAGAGAAAAAGGCACATCAGTTCTGACACAGCAGAGTATTCATGACTGCTGAGGGGATGCTGCTGAAGGCAGAAGAGCAGCACTTCTGAACTAGTGGATGCCATCAGTGTAACATCACTGTCATGATCCAGATCTGCAGAAATCTGGATGAATCTAGCCCTAAGTCTACAAGCATTTCAAGGACCAAGTCATCTACACAAAGAGTACACCCTCTCACACTGAGTCATCTCACATGCCCTTTCCTAGCTCTCAGCATCTCAATTTTGTCTTTTTACTTAGAGCTGAGCACTTGTCTTTGGGCAAAGTTACTTTTGCCTCATCATATTCCCAAAGAAGAGTATGCAGTTGGAAGTTAGGTCACCTTGTCACCTCCAGCATCAGTCCCCCTGCCAGAGCACATCTCTGGAGCAAGTCACCCCACAGAGAAGGCTCTCAGCTCTTCATTGCAGTAGCCATTTCTCCTTCCTGTCACCAGAGGGAAGGGGAAATCACACTCTAAAAGTGCTGCACCACATCTGCAAAGAGCAGAAAGTTTTACAGAGGCCATGGGAAACATAGCACAAGAAGATGAGGAGAAGCCTTTCAGGCTAAGTATTACTCAACCCCTTGATTGAGCAAAGGAAGCTGCATGTGAGGAGACCAGCCTCACCGCAGAGCTGGTGCTCAGCATCAGCAGCAGTTGTGCCTGCTGAAGAAGGGTATCAAGGGAAAAGAAATTCCAGTTCCAGTTTACAGCTGAGCCAATTGTTATGAAGGACTTGATGTTTTAATAACCGGACTCCAGGCTATTTAATTAGTCTCACTGCTGCATTGAAACAAGGCTGATAGCACCTTAATGTTCAAGAAATACACTGCAGATCTTGGGTTGTAGAGAGGAGAAGGCTGAATTAGATGAAGTTGTGTCTACTTGGGTACCTCCAGAAGAGAGCATCCTCCCTATTTCATTCTCAGGCACAGCTGGCCTGTGCAGGATGTGCAAAGCTGCACAGGTCTGTGAGCTGGAAAATGTTCCAAAGGGGTACAGCTGAGACAGAAAAGATTAACTAGTAAAGCTGAAGCTCTATAGTGTTTATTTATTTGTTTGTTTGTTTTACCATATGTTTGGAGGAGGTGGAGAGTTTCTGCTATTGAATGACCTACATTGATTATTTAAAATGCCCAAAGTATCTTCTAACAGTCAGATTTGTTCCTCTTTGCTTTGGCTTTATGTCCCAAGTTCAAGACTCTTTTTCTTTTATTATAGCTGCTGAAAATATCATGTTAACCTGACAAAAGGGAAAAGAGTTCAAGGCAGCATACCTGGGTTTAGTTTACATGTTTGACATCAAACACTGAAATGGAAGAGAATAACTCTGAACTTAGAAACTTACTGTCAAGAATGCAAATAATGTACTGAGAAGGCTCCAGTTTGCACATACACCTGAGCCTGGTACTGGAAATTTTAACTTTTTTTAAATTTATTTATTTTATTTTTTTTAATATCAGATTTACATTTAATTTTTAAATTGCTCCTGTAAAAATGTGTCTCATAAGTTAACATTTGGGGGATTGAGTTCAAATGACAGGTAGTTTATCTTCCCTGTAGATGAAATAAATAAATCACAATCAGAAATATGTATATATAAATATATAGAGAGAAATGTTTATAGCACATTGTCTTTAGGGGGAAAAAAATAAAATCTGCTTTTTGAATGAGAAAGTTTTATTATTTTTAGTAATCTAAACAACAAAATCCTGACCATTCATTCATTAAATTCAGTGATATATCAAGATTGTGACTGCACTTGATTGCATCAACATTTTTGAGGGCAGAAAGTCACAGAAACTGGAAGAAGTAAGGGTGTTCCATCATTTTCCTTCATTTATTATCCTACATTATGTTGTTTATAGAATTTTACTTCTCTAAGGGAGTTTTGTTTGTTTGTTTGTTTCCTTAAAACACAGCTACAACTTTGTGCTTAATACTCAGAAGAGATCTGTTGAACACCTGTGAAGGAATTTGTCAGGCAAAAATGGAAAACTCCCAGAACCCAAACCCTGCTGCTGTAGGCATGGATCATGTTTCAGTTGTCTCTTCACATTGCTAACCCAAGTAGCAGTGCAACTGTGCCCTGCACTGAAGTCCAAAACTGGCTTGCCTTGAAGGGCTTTTAAGGACATTTATTAGATTTTATTACAGGGAATTTTAAAATCCAATTCATTTTTTTTGCCAGTTCCTCCCTTTGTTCACTTTTTCATTTCATTTTACTTAGGCTGTTTTCTTATACCACTCTCAGCACCACAGTCCAAAAAATAATAATAATAATAAAAATCCCATTGCTCATAATTGGCTCTGAACGGCACTCTGAGGGTCAAGCTCCTTATTACAAGGGGTGAGGGAGGACAGCCCAGGCTAGGGGAAGGCTCTTCTGCTTTGCTGTCCGGGCACATTGCAGGGCTTACAAATGCAGCATAGACTCCCTGGGAAGGCTGCTGGGGCTCCTTGGGACCCAAGGCAAGTGAGAACTAGGGCATCAAGGAAAGAGGTTTGCAGCCTCTCTACTTCTGTGGTGGAGCCACATGGCAGCAGGGTGCAAGGTCCCTCTGGGACAAGTGCTGGGAACAGTCTACCTATGCAACCAAGCACAGCTGCAGTTTTATTTAGATTCTGATTACAAGGATTTTTTTCACTGATATGTATTACATCCTATTTCTTTTCTAAATGCAGTTCCCAGAAGACTTTTACCAAATTTTCCTCTTAGTATTCCCATGTAATTTCACAAACATATTCATACATTTTAAATTACCAAATTACAGGTAATCCACAGCATAATTATTTTTGTAAATATGCACACAAATGCATTTGCACATTTTAACATTAAAAATGTCCCAATTATTCCTTAATTATATCTGAAGAACTTCAAATCCATTATAATTAGCCTTTCCTGGCCTTTGGACTAAGCACTATGATACACATTACAATACTGGCCTGCACTCAGAAAGGTCTGTAACTGTTTTAAAAGAAGTTGTACATGTGTTGTATATGTCATGTGCTTTTAATTATAGAGGAGTTAAAAATGGAATGGAGAATATCCTGGATAATAGCTGATTTTTCATGCATATGTAGACTGCATAACTTGTACTGGAAGAGCAAATAGAAAAATATTTGATTCTACGGGGCCTAGAGGCTTACCATTCCCCAGGAGCAAGAGATGTTTAAATGAGATCAATATGTCAGAATACTGTCTGCAGCTTTATTTTATCTTTTAGTCTGAGACTGCAGAAGAAGAAAGTTGTTATTGGTATGCTTTGGAAGATACAGTTTCAGAGGATCAGATTTGGCCAAACAAGTTGTACTTGACACATTAAAGCAGCCACTAACCAGTAAGCAGCTGGCTTTTCTGTAAATTTAGTTATTGATCCCTAGGTCTTAACAAACTAGAACACCTGTTGAAATAGCAGAATTGCAACATAAGTACTACTGTTGTATGTGCAACCAAAGCTTCTTTACTCCAGACTTAATTTTTATTAAATAATCTGATGCTTATGCAAGTTCTCAAGTTGAAAATATTGGAAAGTGATTTTTATCCATGCCTACCTCCAGGAAAATGCTTAAGTGTATGCCTAACTTGGTAGGCTTGGCAGCTGCTACTGATTACAAGCCTTATATGATCTCTGATATTTTTGCTAGACACTAGACAGAAACTTTAAATGCACATGCACATACACCTCTGCATTGTGGTGGTATCACAGTCACTGTATTTGTTTTCCTCCAAACAACAAGATCCAGAGGACAATCTTAGGATGGACTGCCAATGGCTGGTCCCTTCAAGCTTTCTCTGCAGTCTGGCCTGAAGCAGGGCCACTCTACCTAAGAAAAACTCATGCAATATAGGCAGCATACTCCAGAAGTGATTTAAAACAGCTCACTGGCATTTCAAGAGGGCTTTGGTGTTCAGAAGACACCCACCTGCCCGAATTATCTACCATTATTGCAGTGAAAAGTAAAGGTTCTAGTCAGCATAATTGTCCCTTTTTCCTAGACCTTGCACAAATGCAAGGTATGTCTTGGAGTGCAGCAAGAGAAGGACAAACAAGACTAAGAGTACAGTGATAATATCACAGCTTCAGGGAAAAAGAGTGGTGAAAACATGCTTGTGAGGTCTTGTCACTATTCTTCCCTTCTCTCTGTCCCAAAACTCTCTCAGCTACACCCAGACTATTCCTGACTGTTGTTTGCCCAACTTGTCCTGTAAAGCCTCTGGTGATGAAGACACTGCACTGTCCCTAGGCAAGTCATTCCAGCTCTTTTCTGTCCTGGACAGGGAAGACAGACTGTTCCCTTGTTCTTCACAGCAGCCTTTTACGTATTTCAAGACCAGTTACATGTATTAGCTTTGTTAAGAACCTTGATTCTGACTGACTTAACAGTTGGTTTATTTTATCAGTCAGATATTGATTGCTGGCCCATGCCCTGTGTATTTTCAAGCACTCTCCTATCTTTTGATTTGCCATGCTCCCTGAAGCCAGGAGTTCAGGACTCACACTTCAATCCTTACATACCCCTGTTCTTCCAAATGCACATGTTCAGGCAGGAGCAGCAGTGTGTGAAGCCCATGCTGCTCACTGGATATTGGTACAGAGGATCCACAGGTCTTCTCAGAACCAGTGGAGGGTCCGGAGGAAATACAGCTGAATTTCAGAAACCCATCTAAGTATAACATATTTTTTTTCCTAATAATGATAATTTTCCTAATTTCCTAAACAACTCCACTGCAACAGGAACCTTGGGAAATAGTCATAGTCCTTCTCAAAGGCCTGCAGAAAATTTTGAAGATCACTTGGGCTGACACCAGTGCCCACATGAAGTTGCTAGGCTGTGGTGAAAGCACTGCCACTTGCAGACACTGCTGGCAGGATGCCAGCGCACCGAGCTGCTGGGACAGGAGCAGGGAAAGCTGGACCAGTTGTGAGGCCCAGCTGCTGCTCTGCCCTCAAGCTCAGACTTTCATGTGCAGCTGTGGGGTTTACCACTGAAGGAAAAAAATAAAATAAAAAAAAAAAAAAATAAAGGAAAAATGCATATTAGCTTAAAACATCTTAGGAAACAGCATTTTCTTTGAACACATTCAGTAAAATATAGAGTACACCAGAGTTTTGAAATGGTATTGTTCACACAAGCACTTTCAAGGCCCTGTGTATTTGAGCTATGACACAGTCAATTACTTAATCAAATGCTTTTTTCCCTGTAAAAAATGAACAGTAAGGAGAAAAAAAAAAATTAATGAATATAGAAAAAGAAAAAAAAAGCTGAAAAAAAGCTGAATAACAATCACCAATGCACTGCCATTTTCTTACCTTCAAACACTTGGGTGAAAAAGCCCACACAGCAGTCTCTGACCATGCTCTGTAAGCAGTTTAGTTATGCACTAATTTTCAAAAGCTTACACAATAGGGTTTAAATACATACAAAGCATATCACTACAAGCCATGTTATAACTGAAATTCTCCAGACTTCACTGGAACAACCTTACCTTGTTCAGATTATTGTTATTAATCACATGATGAATTTTCCACCAAAGGCTGACTGTCTTTGGACACATTGTTCTCCAAAACCCAGCTCTTTTGCCAGAATATAATTAATAGGAAATACACTAGCAGCCTTAATGAGATTCCTCTGCTCATCTGCAGAGTTTCAGGCCCTGGGTGGAGAATGTGCACCTGCCTTAGCTCATTCCTCAGTGTTTCTCCTTTAACTTCTATTATGAACAACATGATCATGATCATGCAGGCTTTCTCCGTGTCTGCTAACTCCTTCGTTCCTTCTTTCCCAGGGCTCATACCCCACCAAACCAGCCAGAAAACTCCCTCCTCTTCCTGCAAGGCAGCACCAGCAGAGGGAGCATTTAGAGCATGTAGAACAAACCCTCCTTGCTATGGTCCATTATAAGGACTCACTGCTGGAAGCTCCTTTCAAAAATTCATCAGCCAAACTAATCTTCATCACATGGCAAAGCTGAGGATAATAAATTAGAAGAGATTTCATGAAATGCTTCCCTGACTTGAAGGGGACCTTTGCTAAATCTCTCCTACAGAGCTTGGTTATGTCTACAGTGGTAAGATTTTATTCCAATTTCTATGTGGAATATATATATATGTATTCCCCTTCTAATTATTGGGAACAGCAGCAACATTTTCAGTTGGAACTTATCCAAAAAGTTTGTCCAAAAGACAAACTCAGCGAGACATCTGCCTTGGAAAAGTTACTCCTTTCTGTCAGGAATTGTGCAGACCCTAAAATTTCAATTCAAGGCTTGGCAAAACCATAGAGAACAAAGTTTTATGAAAAGAAGCATGGGCAACCTCTCATATAGATGAAAACTAGATTGTAATGGCACTCATTATGTCAGACAAAAGCCAGAACAAAAGCCTGTTATTCCGCAGAACCCTGGCTTCAGCACTCAGATGCTTTTTTATATGTACAAATATGTGCAATATATATATTATATGTGCCAAAAATATTTAGGTGGATTAAAGATGTATTTGAAGCATAACTTATTCTGAATTCCAGTATGTATCTGTTGGCCTGAGTGACCAACCAAATGGTGGTTATTAGCCACTGAAAACACCATTCCCAAACCAGGTAATTATTCAGTGTGATCCTTTAAGAATTTACAATACAGAAACAAATAGCATGTCATTTCCTTGCTCTTAAATTCCATATTCACCTCCTGAGTATCTCAATGGGACCAAAGCTGGCATATCTCCCTGCTTACACCTACATTTTACTGATGCTTTTGCTCTCTGTCCATTTTCTACCCCTTGCATCTTACAAGCTTATATTATTTTCAGACACACTCCATTATGACAAAGTCAGTCAGTGTTCTGACCTTTACATTGGGACCAAGAAGAAAAATGGTTGTGGAAAAATGGTGGCTTCCAGAGCTTTCACTTCTCTTTATATAGTAAGGGATCACCTACAGCTTTCCTTTAGATTCCTTCAAATGAACAGTCTATTTTAGAGAGACATGTATCCATCATATGAATGAAAACCACTAGGAGCTTTCAGGGTGATAACATCATAAAAGCTACTAAATAAGGTTGTGTGAATATGTGAATTATACAAAAAGATCATTGTTCAGAAAACCTGAATTATTGTTTTGGAAAAAAAAAAAAAAAAAACAAAAAAAAAACATGACAAGGACTGAAATATGGCATGTTGTCTTTTTTTCCTCTCTACAAATTATGTAAAAGTACATTTTCTTCATGGTAGTGTCCCATATTTATGCACTGAAAATAGAGAACACAGGAACAGAGAAACTCTTATTCCTGCGCACAAATGAGTATGAAAAATAAGTAAAGACATTAGCTTTTCTAAGCTGAAAATATAGCCCTTACATTTATACAGCTGCCTTGTCTAATATATAAAATTGGTTTTTAATGTAGCTGTTAGCTGAAGTCAGTGGTATCTTGATGCATTCAGGAAGTTAAATATATATTTCATTAAATTTCTCTACATTTATTCAACAGTACAGTTATCTTCTCAAGTTCTTTTAAAAACCATGGATCTTTTCTTTCTTTCTTTCCTTCTTTCTTTCTTTTTATTCTTTCCTTCCTCCCTTCCCTCCTTCCTTCCTTCTTTTCTTCATTTCTTCACTTCTTTCTCTTTCTTTCTTTCTTTCTTTCTTTTTTCTTTCTTTCTCTTTCTTTCTTTCTTTCTTTCTTTCTTTCTTTCTTTCTTTCTTTCTTTATTTTGTTTCTTTCTTTCTCTCTCTCTCTCTCTCTCTCTCTCTCTCTTTCTGTCTCTCTCTCTCTTTCTCTCTTTTTTACTAAGTTATTTCAAATGCTGTGCATTGTAAAGTGCACAAAACAAGGAAGACCCCACCTCCCTTGTACACTGGAGCTGGGAGGAACTAAGACATTCAAAAGCCAGTTCTTTGACTGGACGTGGTGCAAGTGCCTTTTGTTGTTATGGTGACCTCTAAGAGTTACTGGGAGAAAGAAGAACTATGAGGTGAGCACTCTGCCGTGAAGTCCACACCAAGGCTAGTTGTCTACGCACAGGCAAAACAACTCCAGGCTAGGCTGACGTGTGTCTCTTTCGTCTATACTGTTTTATACAAGTGTGTTCCAGGATGCATATTGCTCTGCTTTGTTATGTAGGACAAACGTTGCCTAACCTGGTAGAACCCTGGGTCAAGTTTGCTATGTCAGCTGGCTTTCAATTTGAATGCTTGAATTAATAGCTCTTTAAATATTGACTGAGGGAGTAGCGCAAGAAGAAATATTTAACTCTATGGAGCAGCACATGATTGTCAAATGGGCACTACCTGCTCAGTTCATCTGTATGTAGAAAAAGCTTATATAATGTGGTTAACATTGACAAAATATACTTTCAAATGCAAACTCAAAATCAGTTCGGTACAATGAAATAAAACCAAATCTAGTGAAACAATTACTAACCATCTTGAGAAACTAACCCTCTGAAATGTGCAGAAAAACCTACAACACACAGATGAAGAATGTTTGAATCTTGACACAAATTAGACCAGTGCCTCACATGTGTAATGTTTATTACATATCATGCACTTCTTCCCTGAAAAATCTGTAAGCCAGGCATGCATAGCAAGACATATAGAAAAATGAAAAAGTGGGGACAGAAAATACCAAACCAGGAAACTATCTGTGATAATTCACATATATTTGTGGTGTTATTTTGCTGTGGGGCAATTAATTCCTTAAATATCTCAAAGATTCAGGAGTTCTGTGGCATGCTATGATTGTCAGCTCCCAGGGAAATCCTGAGCCCCTGGAAAGTGGGAGGTGAGTAGCTAGGGCAGGCTGGATACCACAGCCACCAAAAGAGCCTAGATTTAATTTGAGGCTTATTCCCAACTACCTTCCATTTGACTGAAGAGTACATTTTTAATAGATGTGCAAGGACATAGCAATTTATTTTTGCAAGCCATCTGTACAAACAGAGCTACACTGTCAGCCAAAATGTTCTTAAAATTGATTATTATACCAACATGTTACACCATTTTAATGGGATATTGTACCAGTTCTGGAAATTACCCAGAGATTTGGAAGAGGAAGAGAAAGCAACTCAGTTGTTCAGTACTTTAAATTAGTTTAAAACTGCAATAACCCATCAAAATAAGGAGCCACCAAAATAAGGTGGTCTAAAAGTGATATAAATAATATGTAAGAATGTGCAGTAACTAGTAGCAACACAAAGGAAATCCATTGTGCTTAGGACTGTCATTTAAGGGCAAGAAAAATAGAGCAGAACAGAACATTGTAACCAAAATTAAGGTAATCTCCCAGTGATAACAGAAAACATCTCCAAACTGAGTTCAAGTGAAGGACAAAATAAAAATGTCCAAGTTTGAGAGTGCTACAACATTGTGGCACATTGAGATCCGCCTATCCTGGGGTGCAGCCGTGATGGTGACAGCAGTGTCTCCCCTCTTCAGGGTCATTCTATTCTCATCCTAGCAGTGCTCCCACCTGCCAGACCCTCTCCATCCCCAGTGGCTGTATTTGCTGGGATGTCTGGGGGCCACCATGCCACAATGCCATCTGCTGCTTACGAGAAGCGTCCTGCCCTAGGAGCACACAGGGGTTTCCTGGGCTGGCTTTACTGGAAGGGGAACAGCCAGGGAGGGCTTCTCCGAAAACCATGTCTGCTGCAAGCCTTCAATGAACTGGGGATGGGTTTCGGAGAGCTGAAGAGCACGTGGGGCCACAAAAAGGAGGCATCAGGTCCCGGTGTCTGCGGTGTGGTATAGAGAGAGGAAACCACATGGGGCAAAGCGGTGGCTGAGCTGACGGGGCACAGGCTGGTATATTTTCCCCCGGAAGTTCAGAAAGAAACTTATCACAAAGCTGAGTCAGGAAGAGAGCTGACAGCCAGGAGAAGAAAGAAGTCTTGCAGGGAAATGACCAAACATCTGAACTGCAAAAGCTTCACCCATCTGGAGAAGCCAAACCACAGCACAGAGAAGGAGAGAGAGGAAATCATCTTCGGGGCATGGAGGAGATATGGAAGATCCCCTTTAGCCAAGCGTAACATGGCTTGGTGTTCCAAGGCAGGGAAAGCTTCCCTCACCAACAAAGGGCACCATGGAAAGCAAAGGGACAGGAGGACTAAATAGAAAGCCCCGATGCATAAGAGAGATATTTGATTGTTACAATAGGCTAACTCTAAATGAAATCATCTTCAGAAGAGGTCTCACAAAATGAATGTTTCAATACTTAATACATAATATATATATAAGAAAAATTGACAAAGCAGATTTCCTAGCTCTGCAGCCTTCGGAGATCCCAGCCTTCAGAGGTGCCTGTGCTTTTGGTGGGTATGCAGGTGTTGCCAGCTGCAACCAGTGCACCCAGCAGTCCTAAGGCAAAGCTGAAGGCATAGGCAAATTCCACATGTGAGACATATGCTTAGAGTCAAAGCAATGAAAAGGTCACATACCTTCTTCAGTCCTGCGACAGTATGGAGAAATATTGGAAGTAAAAAATTCCTGAGATATGATTTCTAAGCAAGTGCATATTTTATTAAGCAATGTGTGATGACAACATCAGAACAAAAATAAGCAAGTATGCATTTGCTTTGAGTCAGCTTTTCTGGTTTTCAGTTACTTCAATTTTATTGCTGTATTCTGCTTTTTAAAATATTGTTAAAATATTCCACCATTCAACCTGTAGGAGGTTATCTGTTTTCAACATCTGCATTTCCATGGTTGTGTTTGCTGCACAGTAATGCAGAGATACCAGCATGTGCTCCAGTGTGTTCCCTGTGGTCACAAAGTCACCCCGTTTAGCTGCAGCAGCAGAAGCACAGAGGGCATTCCCAGCCACTGCAAACACTCCTGCCCGTCCCGCCATCACCTGAGCAAGAGTGTTGCAGTGCATGCCAGGCACCAGTCCACGGCTTTGAAGGGATTGTGCTGCTAGGATAACCAGAGCAAGCAGTACTTGACACAAGTCAGGGTTTCAAAAATTTTACAAATTATTAATGGTGTTAATATCTCTCCGCACACACAAAATAGCAACTAAACTTCAAACAGTAGCCAATGTAGGACTTTGGCTACACCGTAAATATTAATTTACCACATAATAGAGTGAAAAGCTGGCATAAAAGTATACTGTACTGTATTGCTTTCCTAGTATGGTGACACTAACATTGATAAGAAGTATCAAAACATTCATCTGAATGGGTCCACAACAAACCATCAAAAATGTGAACCCAGACTTATTTTTCCTTGAGGAGACACATTTCCCCATAGGACAGGAACATTTTTTTTTTTTTTTTTTTTTTCTAAAATCTGGTAACAGAAGAGTTTCAGACCTTGTACCTCTTTTAGTTAGCAAATACTTAATAAGCTATTTCAGAGATTTTAAAGAAACATTTTCAAATGTAAGCTTAAAACTGATGTAATTGTCTCAATAAAATCTATGTAAGTATATATAGTAGATTTATTTTTATTCTGAAGAAATGGAACAGATACCTATATAAAAAAAAAGTTTGACTTGCACAAAAGAGCAGTCTACAATTTCTGTTCTTACTGCTGGCCCAAAACTTTGTATTTCTGATGATAAACTGTGTTATCCATAGTTCAAGGTAGTACACGATGCTGAGAATATCACTTGTGCTAAAAGCATGCTGATAAGAGCGACATCATTTGCAGACAATGATGCAGTGGTGTGCTTATCAAAGACTTTATCAGAGATATTTGCTGAGAAACCAAAAAAACAATAATTGCAACAGCTTTGGTGGTTTTGTTGTTGTTGTTTGTTTGTTTGTTTTTCCTTTGGATATTCATTTTGTTACAAAGAGAGAAGTAACTTTGGCTTGAGCAGACATAGATTCTGAACTCTCTTCCCAAGACAGTTTCATCTACTGAATGCACCAATTCTAACTTAGAGTTACAATGGACAGAATAATTTATTGTAATTAGCATTTATTTTCCAAGGCTCTAATTACACAGATTCTGATTTAAATGAGAATGACAATGCTGCACTTCCTTAGAAATCTTGGCACAACTCTTGCTTGAAATTTTCCAAACTGATCATCTAAAACTATTAAGACTGTATGGAGGAAACCTGATGACAGCATAAATCAATGGTGCTCTGATGATGAGAGCTGGAAGTCCACCTTGGCAGGTCAGAACTGTGTTATCATAACTTGCAGAATCTGAGAAGAGTCATAAAACCAGGATGAAATGCAATGCTTGGAAACAGAAATCATACCGGGGGAAGGGATTAATAAGAGCATTCTCCTACATGGTATTTTTTTTTCTGGAAGTGAGAAGAATGTGGGTACACCTTAACCCATCAGAGAACAGCTGTGAGTCACAGGTGCAACCCAGTCTTGGCCAACCTGAAGGTGACACCTGGATGTACTAGACATAGAGGTTCCGCATCAGCTTACAAACTGTTGTTTGGAGTACAGCACATGTCTGAGTCACCCACACTCAGCGAGTGTGAACACAGGATGAGACGGGATGAGGGAAAGAGGAAGTCTCTGCTATTAAATGACAGTAGAAAAAAATTGGCTTTCTAAGTTAGTGAGAAGAAAGCTGGAGGTGGTTACTGATGTCTTCTGAAAACACATCAAAGGAAATAAACTTAAAATGGAAAGTATGTTACTAGCCATCAGACCCATCAGTTTCTGGAGCAATCTAGAAGCTCAAACAGGGCTCAGAACTCTCAGGTCCCAAAGATTTCTGTGTTCTTTTTGCAATAGCAATAGTCATTCTTCTGTCAAGAGTCCACAGAGATATTTTTGACAGAAAGAATGCTGGTGTTCAGTGGTGGGGAGGCACAAAACATACCAGCTATGTACTGAATTCCTTGGGGAGGTTCTGGTGGATTGTTGGAAGTGTTTGGTGATGGATCATTGAGTAGTGGTCACTGCCTGTATAGCTATTCTGTTTCCATTGGTGAGTAAGTGGATGCTGGGTGGATGGATCTAAACCATAGCCTGTACTGGGTTACTGTGTTTTCAGAGTACTATACACATTACCTCTCCTCATCCTTTGCTGTGTTATCTGACATTCATATATGAGGAATCAATTGTATGAATTGACCAGAAACCTAAGAAGGAAACACACATAACAAGGAATTAGTATCTAAGACAATGCGCAATTTATTAGCCAATGTCTGTTGTAGTCAGTCATTTGTAATATCATTAACAGCTTCTAATCATTGGTATCTGACACCTCAGAGCAAGTTCCTGTCTTGTCTGTTACAGCCATCCCATTCCAGCACACCACTTCTGCCTCATCCCCTACGCCTCATCTCTGATCAGCATTAACACCTCTCCAGCAGCATGCGAGGTTTAGGGCCCCCTTCCAGGGAAGCAGAAAAGCCAGAACAGCATTTTTTCCTGTAGATGGAAGAGTGGCTCAGCCTGCTGGATTTGGATATATTCAGGAGGGTGCCTCAGCAGCAGGGCTGTGGACAGGGACTTGGGAAGACTGGGGACAGAGGCACAACAGTATGCACACCTGTGTGACTTACTGTATTGCATACTGCTTTTACTTTATCAGGAAAAGCATTTTACCAGAACTGCTTCCTTCTTTGAGAGGCCACACTCTGTAACTGTCTCTGCACTGAATAGAAGCTGCTCTGGGCAGACAGGTTACCTTCTCCTTTGCTGCGTATTTGAAGACCAAAACATGAGGGAGGGATTTCACTAGTTCACAGTCAGGACACCGCCAAAATGTTGGTCATTTTTTGGAAAGAGCAATGAGGCACATCTTCATCCCTGGGATATCACTGAGCCAGCAGAGCTCTCAGCTAGCTAACACAGGGCAAATTAACAAGTGTTATAGTCCTAAAAGGTGGCTTCCTACACTAATCCTGTCTCACTAATAGAGTTTTTCACATGACAGATCACACACTTGAGGTTGTCACAAAAAGATCAGTTGCAAAATTAATACCAAAATCAAGTAGCTGGCAGGAGTTTTGTCCCTGAAAAGTGGAAGAGAGAGAAATAGTTATGATTAGGGGCTATAAGCTTTTACAAGAGGCAAGAAACTGCTAACAGCCTTTGAGTGCTGGCAGGTCTGAGAGGTAAGCATTTATACCTCCAGCCAGAAATTACATCCAGTCCTTCCTCTGTTGCAATGAAGAAACTGAACCACAACCAACTTGGATCTCACCACATAAACCAAAAGGTTGCTGAAGAGGTAGTGAGGTAGTAATTAGTAGCAATAGTTTTCAAAGCTGCCTTATCTTCTGGGCACGCACCTTTGGAAATTTTGACCTAGAAAAGAGTTAATGAATTGGTAAGAGCTTTAAAGAAAGTACTAAACAGATGTTCTCATACAGCCCTACAAGCAATTTTGTTACAGATTTCTCTAAACTTATTGGCAAAAAACTACCTTTTTTTCCTTTTTTTTTTTTCTACTTCAGTACAACTACTCAAATATATTTCATTCAAATATACTTAAAAAAAAAAAAAAAAAAAAAAAAAGGTATGTCATTTTATTAGCATATTTGAAGCTTGTAGTAATACTAATGCATGATCAGTGAAGTGTTCGTCTAATCCCTGGGTGTACTCTCTACTGGGAAAAAAAAAAAAAAAAAAAAAAAAAAAAAAAAGTATAAGATCTTTTACTTAAATCTAGAACAAAAGCTATTGTTAAAATCTAAAAAGCCATTCTGATTTGCCCTTCACAGAGAAGCTTCAGCAATTTCTCCATCTCCTGTCACCACAGCATTCACAAAAACCACACCACAGAGGTTTAGTTTAGCAAACAGATAAAAGAAGCTGAACTAGATCACATGTAGCAGCTCACCACATTATCAGTGTCTCTTTATATTTAATCACTCAAGTCCCATATCTGACTTTTTGCAACTACAAGAGTTTATTTACATAAAGCTAGCAAACTATCTCCATCAGTGGTACACATGAGGCTGTGCCACTCATAAATGAGATGGAGAAACTGACGTGTTTGGTGAGAATAAGCACCACATTAATAAAAGATACTCTCAAGGGAACAAAATATAAGCCATGGCGATTGAACTGAGCAGACTTTTCTCCTGTTGTTTAGGAGTCCCTGGGGAAGAGCCAAGTGAAAGATAATTAATATGCCTGGGAACCCATAAAGCAGCCAGAGAAGCAGAATAGGAAGTGGGATTTCAGTGTCATTTGTATGCAGGTTTATCTGAGTTGATATCTAATAAATACTTTGGGGTTCACTTATATATTGAAAATTATTTTCCTTCTGGAGCAATGTTTTTTTAGAGACAAGTTGTGCCATGAAAGAAGTTGAACGGTTGGTGGTTTTGTTTATGTTTTTGTTTTCTAAAAGCAATTATGCCAAAAATATACTATCACAGAAATCTTTTTTAACTAATAGCCAGATAAATTTAATGACTAAACAGTGAATGTACTTGAAATTGAGATTTCCTTTGTACTGAAGACATCCAAACTGTGTTTATTGCATCTATTAGTACTAAGATCATTGGGAGTTATTAATTAGCATAGCATACCACTCTTTCTATATGTATTATAACAACTAGTGCACAGCACAGAGATTTTCAAGACAATAAAATTTCCTTGAACACTAAATCCACAGCTGAATTGGACCCTAGACAACTAAAATGATAACTTCATTTCTTATACCCTTCACACTGCACAGCAAGCAGAGCTAGAATTAATAGATAATAATTTGGGGTAGCTTTCTGTTTAAATGTAATTTATCCCAGAATAGACTGTCCTTCCAACTGAATCTTGAGTCAACAAGAGACATCATCTCCTTAATTTTCCACCTCCTATAATCCCTTTACAAAACCCCACTGTTCTCCATGCTCTTGGAGGAACATCTGCTACAATTTGTAATAAAGGTGATGTAGTTTTAAAATTGTTGGGGAGTCTGAATCTGTAAGAACTTAGATCTGTAAATCCCTTTCAGTAAAGTCATCAACAAAAAAGCTGAACCATCCCTGCAGAGAGAGGGAGCATCATCGAATCATAGAAATGTTTGGCTGGAAGGGACCTGAAAGAACATCCAATTCCAACCCACCTGCCATGGGCAGGGACACTTCCCACCGGATCAGGTTGCTCAAAACCCCATCCAGGCTGGTCTTGAACACTTCCAGGGATGGGGCATCCACAGCTTCTCTTGGCAACTTGTTTTGCTGCCTCATCACTCTATTAAATATAAAAAAGTCTGCACATATTTTTTTCAAGCCTGGCCAGGTATAGAAAGGGGTGTAGAAAAGCAAGCATTTCCTATACAATCTCTCACTGTGCTTTCCAAAAGAAATCCTGACGCTAGCCCTTTCAATAATATTATTGATTTATATACATAATATATATATAATATACATAATATTAAAAAACTACTGTTTGAAAATCTATCTGGTTCATTTCAACCTCGATGTGCAGGTATTTGTCTTTAAACCATAATATTTAGAAACCAGTCTAGTAATTAATGTTAATATAACAATACTAACATTTTACTAAAGAATACAAAACTGAATATGAAGCAAGTAATAAGGTGTCTTTCATTCACTGAAAGTAATCTGATCAATCACAAGATTTGTCAAGCAGAAGACTTGTTTTTACAATCCAGGCTAGGATCAAGTTCAAAACCAAAACACATTCAGTTTGAATGACAAGCATTTATGGTGGGAGAGGGAAGAAACATGGGAATAAAAGACAGCTGAGTGTGTGCTCCATTTTTAGGGTACAGGAATTTTTCAAAATATTCCTTTGAAGTTTGAGATTGTGTGTTGGTTTGCATAAAAAGCCTCGTCACCATAACTGAAACATAAAATAATTTTTTCATTCAGTGTTACTTATTCCATGTTTAATTAAACTTCATTAAGCTGTGCTATGGCATAACTCCCTTGCTTCTCAGTTCTGCCAGTAGTATCACAAAAATGCTATTTTATCAGCACTAAGCAGAATATAACAGCATCAAAATTTTGGAATTAAGGAATAAAGGAATCTAAGTTGTTGTATTTAAAGTCAGATACACTAGGACTGATCCTGCATCTACTATGACAATATATAATGCTTGTTTTAGTGTCAAAGACATGAGTTAAGGAAGTTGGTAGAAGACTGGAAACCTCTATGGGTTATATTGCTTGTCTAGAATGTAAAACTGAAGCCATAGAAATATTCCAGGGACTGGGAGCACAGGCTGAGATTGTGAGTAAGCATGTTAACGAAAACTACCCAAAGTTCCCAAAAGGGTATATAAAATCAAATTTGCTAATTTTCCATATGGTAGCAATTTCTAATTTTGCAAAAGTAGCAGAGCTGCTGATTCTGCAGGAGTTTCTAGGGATTTTGGAGACCAATATGTGGAAGAAATAAAAATTATTTAAGGACAGAAGATGGGAACTTTATGGTCAGTGCAGGTTCAGGGGTTTTGGGAAGAGAGGAGTTACAAATAGATTAAGGAATTGGAAAAGACCAGTGGGATGTGAAAGAATTGTCAGTACTTTTCCATCTTTTCCATCACTTTTTCCATCTGCTTCCTTCTTCGGTCTCACTTGCCCCACCACCACCTCCACTCTCCCAGTCCTAGCTGATCCCCACAGGCCACTACAAATGTTTCTCATGCCAGCACTGCTCCCACCATCTGAGACACATGCCATTCTCTCTGCAGGAGTTCCCATTCATCCCCTGTGGGCCACTGCCACATGAATGAGTCAGGAGGATGACATGAGATGCTAAATGTGGTGTCCACTAACATTGCCAGACAGTCACCCCTTATGAAGACACTTAATCCCTTTTCTTTCATGGGTGTGAACTAGAAATGTGATGCCTCAGGCAGTGTTTTTGCTGATTCTTGGCAGGTATATGTCTCTTTCATGTGAGAGTGAGGGTGGAAACCACAAAGAAGAAACTGTCCTGTTTCTCCATTCTTGCTTACTGTCACACATGGAGCAAAAGAGCAGCCCTAGTTTGTCCAAGCACTGACACTTGCATCTGAGTAATTTCTTCTTTGTCTCAAAATGTGATGGGGAAGACAAAATTTGCCTGGGCACCTTCCAGAGCACCTTCCAGAGCTCAGACAAAGAAGAATGGAGAGAAAGAAGAGTATGGGTAAAATGCTTGTATGGATTTTTAGCTATGGCCAGAGCAATGCTGAGAGAAAGCACAGAGGTGGCAGTGGAAAACAAGAAAAAAGCTCTTCCTTAAAAATGGGTGAGAGGAAGCAGTAAGGGTCTCCCCACTTAGTTCAGCACAAATGTACAGAAAGAACCAACTGGGGCAGCCTTTCAGCATGCATAGACTGGTATGGAAAGATAGATAAAGGGGCCCTCATTGTCCTCATGCATCTCAGTATGTTTAGAGACCACTGTCCTCTAGGACTATAGTCTTTAGGAACAAAAATAATCTTTAGGAACAGGTGAAGGGAAATTCAACATCGCTGAATACCTTTGTTATTTGTGCAATAGCCATACTTGTATTGAGTCTTTGGTAATACCAATCTGATTAAAAGAGATGTTGGTCATAAAACAAAGGGACTGAATGTGAAATGTGCTCATTTGATTCATGTCATTATGGAACAATGCCAGGGCCGCATTATGAAATATAACCTTCTAGTTAAGAAAAACAGAGTGATTAGTGTACATCATTGTTGTATCATGCAAAGGAACAGTCCAGCAATTTGTGTAAATAGAGGGTTTGAAGGGCGAACACTGAGACTCTCTCTAGTCTGGGAGATAAGAGGACCAAGGAGGTTTTTTAGGAAACTGCTAACTTTTGTATAGGACGCTGCCTAAGCCTCTGATATCCAGCAAAGAGATCCACCAAATAAAGAGAAAGGGGGAGTTGAAGGACAGTCGAAGGACAAAGCCTGGGAGGAAGACTACGAGCCTTCAGCACAAGAGACCCCCAGAAAGACCACCAGAGACTGATACGCATGCGTCCAGAGAGGGTTCAGATTCCAGGAGCTAATTATAATAACCCTGCCTTTTCTAGGAATAATGATGAATATGTATTAGTATAGGAGCATAAAAATCAGCCACCTGATGTAACAGGTGTGCATCTTGGTGGAGCAGAGACTCCTGGTGCACCCAGCACTGTTTGCTTGCCTCTATTCGCTTAATGAATTACAAACTTTAATTTTAATCCTATTTGGGACTCATTTGTCATTTATCACATGAAGAAGTCAAAACTCTTCATAGTAAAGGTTTTTGACAGTTTTTATTTTAGAGAGAGTGGTAGTTTTAGAGCATGGCTGTATGTGCACCTGTAGAGCTCCCCAAAGACTGACAGACATAGAAAATAGTCGGGCACTTCTAGATTAGACAGAGCAATACAACTCAAAAATTTGTAAAGATTTTCTCATAACCAGTGCCTCCTGTGATAATTTTAAGAAAGTCTGTATTTTGAAAGAAACAAACAAAAATCACATGGTTTCTGTTATTTTCTCAACAGCAGAGGTGTTGATTGTGCCCTGCATATTTTAAGTGCATATTTCATTGCATGAGGCTGGTAGGCATTCATTTTCAGTGATTTTTTTTTCCATATCACCTAAATCAGCAGTGCTGGGGTGGAAGTGAGGGTTCCAGAACCCAGTAAGACCATTCAGCAGGCAGCAACACTCTGTATGCCAGTACTGGGTCCAGACCCAGACTGATGTCAGAGTTTAGGCTACTATCAGGATATTTCACAGATGACACAGATGAATTCTCAGCTCCTTTTATGATAATTTGGCATGGTCCTTTGAAGAAGAATGGAATTATTAGCTCTGGAAATCAGACAAATTTTGACTTCAGAAAATACATTATGATCTCATGCTTCATTCTTTTGACATAAAAGGAAATTTTAAAGATGAGAAACTCTCTTTGTGCACCAGGTGCCCCAGTCTGGCAACTATAATAACAAAGAGCCAAATTTAAAAGCTTTTCCCAAAGGAACTGAAGGGGGTACCACATTTGCTCTTAACTTCAGACTCAGTTCCTAGTATTTCTGTATTTCTGCTTTGGAGACTTCCTCCTGAAGGGCAAGATCTTCTCATCAAGTAACCACAGTCTGTGTCTCCTGGATAGCTGTGAAAGACTAAGGAGTACTATTAGAAAATTAGGGGGAAATATTTTATATCTCCAGCTTTTTTTCCTAACCTAAACAATGGGACTTTTCTGCATACAAGAATTATCTGTATATATTTAAAAAAAAAAAAACAAAACAAAACAAAAAAAAAAACTCAGAATATGAGGTTCAAAAGCAAAAGAAATAGTAGAAAAAAATCAAACAATCTAGAAAAATAAACAGCACTTCCACTGTTTACCAATGGCAAATGACCAATTTGCATTTGTGGTGTCTGTGCATAAAGAGGTGACTTAGTAGCAAAGGCAGAATAAATAAACTGCATAACTTTGCAGAAGAATGAAACCCACCTTTCTGTGTTCAAGTAACTTGCCAAGTAGAGTTTTGCATTTTCTCTTCTGAGAGACATTCACAACTGTTTAAAGGAGATTTTTTTCCTTATGTCTGCTATTTCCATTCCTAAAACATCTGAAATTATAATCTTTTTTCATCTTAAGCTAAAACCTGTGGCTGGATGTTTCATCTCAGTTGGAAATACAGCATCTTTCATGTTACAGAGCATGATGCAGTTGTAAGATGCAAGTAAGGACCTGCACATTATGTTTATGACATCTGTGGCCTGAAATTGAATCTCTATTCCAGAAGAACATGTTATTTCCTATGCACTTTTACAAAAGAAACATTAAGAAGGGTTCTGCAGTTATCAAAATTTCATTTGTATCCTGCAGACTCTTGCACCTATTTTTCTGTTGAGTTTCACAGAATCCTATTCCTCTTCAGATCATGATGTATTGTTCAAATAAACGGTACCATGTGTTCTTTCACTTGACCTTAATAGTAGAACAGAGAATAGATACTTCATTAAAAATTTGCTTCCCGTGAAATTGACCTCATAAATCAATTATTTGTAGCAATAGGTAAATATACAGCACATTCTCCTTTCAGTAAATAATCTAACTTTCAGATACTTCTTAGTGCCATGTTACATTGCCTTTTGTTCAAAGACACTTCAAAGAAAGTGAGGTAATACTTTTTAGTAAGAGTTGATGGTAATATGTTGTATTTACTTCCTGACGTAACACACATATTCTATACTAGCACTTGGTTTAGAGAGAAAAAATATGTATTTCTTATAAGATAAACTTTCTTATTTCTGACCTTTTAGAGAATGGAAAACTGTAGTTCTCTCAGAAAGGAGTAGCTACCTCAGTACTCACAAAGAATTTTTAAAGGCAGTTCTTCAAGAAAGATGGGATTGGTCCTTTCATGTATTTCACTCAATTTTATCTTATTTTATTATTTTAGTTTAATTTAGTTTATTTATTTTAGTTTAGTTTTCTGATAATATTACATTTTTCCTAGAATTACTGCATGTTCGACTGTGCTTTCTGGAGGTTTTTTGTCTCACTAAGTGTAGAGTGAAACTAGCACTTATTAGAATGATGCATATATAATGAATAATGTTTCTAGTGGTATTTAACACTTAAATATCCTCAAAAATTCAGAGATTTTGCAAAAGATAAAGAGAAGGGAAAGGAGGTAGAGCGATGACATGGTTCTAAGCTTTTAACTAACAGTCCACTATTTTGAGTACTTTCCAAACTCTTCACCTGGATGATCAGACTAGCCATTGGGCTAAATAATCATGCCTCTAGTTTGCAGGCCCAGTAAATCTTGCTTTCTTACTGCAGAAGGACATTATTTCAGCTGGAAGGATCTCTCCAAGCAAAATGACCCATCAAATGACAATTTGAACACTAACCTGATTGGAGAAAGAAGATCAGAGTGGTTTGAAATGTCTTGGCTAGAAAGAGGCGATGAGATCAAGTTTCCAATTTTTAAAATAAAAGTTTTCATTATAAAGCTATTACACAAATATTGAGAAGTACCTTTATTTTACAAAGATACAGTGTCATCTGCTTAGCTGATTAAAATCACGGGTAGATGTGATTAACCATAGAAGGAGTTTCAGGTCTGTTGATACCAATATGACAAAGATGAACCAGCTTTGAGGATCTTTGAGCTATATTTTCTTTGCCAGCTTTAATTAAACCCTAATGAGCTTGCTGGACTTTGAGAACCCCTTTCTGAGGTATCCAGCTTTACCTGTGGGTGATCTCAGTCAGAAGAAAGCTCCTTTCTCATCTTCTCTTTCCATATCAGCAGCAGTCTTGTAGAGTGCTCTGATTATTGAGTAAGGAAGAAAGGCAAAGTGTCTGTTAATTTAAGGGTGCAAGTGTGCCACAGTGGGTGAGACCAGAAGCAATCACAAGAGTACCTAGTCTTTAGCAGCGGTTATAAAAAGATGTTTACTGGGGAAAAAAGAGCAGGCAAAGTCTGTATGGGATGTTCCCTGCCTAAAATACCGGTCATCAACACTGTGTGGCTTGGACATTTATTGAAAAAAAAACTGTTTTCTATGTATTTATTAAACTTCAGAGGATTCCCCTTCCATGAGCCTGTCCAGCACTCCTTCAGAAAGGATGTTATATAGCATTAAACAAAGTGTTATGCAGCTAATGGAGTGCACTTACTCATTGTTTTAAAGAGACCTGCTCTTCAAGTCTGGAGTGACAGTGTGCTCATTTCAAGGCACAACCATCCCATCTCTGAAATCAGGGCTGAACAGTATCTGTGAAATCACAGCCAAGCATCCCATACATTCATTATATTTTATGGCATAAAATGTTTAATCCATGGATGTCTGACACAGACATGATAAAAAAGAGGTGCATAAGTGCCAGAAACTGTTACAAAGTCCCAAAATGAGAACAGTCTTGTTGCTCTCCATCAGAAATCTGTTTACTCGTACAGCCATTTCTTGTCTTCGGTCATGTTCAAGTATTTGCTCCCTTCAGTCTGCAGTAGGCTGGGTTACTAGCTACAGATAAAACATATAAGACCTAGACCAAAGCTATTTGTGATTGGCTTGACATTTTGATGTATACTCCCTGATTAAAGACATCATTTGTGATCTTCTCTTTCTTTTATTATTATTTTTTTTCTTTCATATTTGAATCAGTAAAACTAAGGTGAAGGTTTCCATAATTTCAGAGATAGTTATGCACATACTATTTCATTAACATGAATTGTGAAAATAATCACATCTTAAAATAGAATTCACTTTAGTGAATTCAACCTTGTGTATAATGGGGACACAGAATTCTACAATTTAAACACAAGATATAGCTTCTGAAGTTATTATTGCGGACGGAATGTCAAAAGAGGTATTTGTTTCAGAGAGATGTTACTATCTTTGACTTTCTTCTGGAACAAACCTTCATGCTGAAGACCCAAGACATTACCCATTTGTAAAATATCGCTGAGGGTGCTGTAGTAAAGAATGATGTGTACTCTTAAAAATTAGCTGACTTGCTCTGCAAAAGTATATATTAAAGCCTCTAAATCAAATCATAGTAACTTTCATGTATTGGAGGGTTTTGTTGTTGTTGTTGTTCTATTACGTTTTGTTTTCTGTCAAAAGTATACCTTGGAATTCTGCAGTCTTTTAAATGATGTTTTATTAACAAACCAGCAGCATAACACAATAGCATCATTCATATATGTCTGGTACACCTAGCTTAAGTCTCATAGGCAATTGCTTTATTAAATTACCTGGTCCTCTCTTGTATTTTGCTTAGCTTTGCCACAGTAGAGAAGCAGTGCAGCTGTTCCTTAAGTCTCAAATTTATTCTTTTTTTTTTTTTTTTTTTTTAATTTTGCTGACTATAAGCTCAGTGAGTGATACAAAACAGTTCTAATATACAGATAAAGATCTTAAGAAACAAATGCCTTAAAATTAGGCCTATTTTTTCATCTACATGCTGGGCCTCACTTTTCAAATATCTAAGAGCAAAGGCTTTTGTGATTTTTTTTTTTTTTTTTCTTACAGCACCAAAATAAACCTATGAACCTTATGGCTACAGTGAAAATACATTGTTTTCTTCCTCAAATCAATTTTTTTTCCTACAAATAAATATATTTGAAGAACTTTTATGCAAAAAATAGCATCTAAGGCTTAAAAGCAGAGTCTGTCCTACCTAATAAGGACTAGAAGATACTTCCTGGTGTATTTGGATTAATATACACATCAGCTTTAAACAGATCTGTAACAGAAGCTGTGAGGTTTTCCAGCAACATCTCTGAGTCCGCTTCCAGAGGCAAAGAAATGAGCAGCTATCACATAAGCAAGGTTATAGATGAACATAATTTGAATTACTGCAGAAAACTCTCCTGGTGGTGGACTTAGTGCATGCAATGAGACTTCACATTCCCTCTTACAATTCACCAGTCTGTTAGTTGTCTCCTATGTGCATACATTTTGGAGATGCTTGGTGATGCTTTTTGTGCTTGCCCGGCTGCATTAAACAGAACTGGAAGGATATTGTGATCCAATTATAATCCCTGTCCTAGCACAATAATCATTCTCACAAGCAGAAAGAGAACAATTCTGGCACATTTTTCACAAAAACTGTGTTGTTTTGTGATTATTTTTTTTTCCACTCTGGAGTGTCAAGGCTCAAATCTCTTTTCCATTTTGTTCTATGCTAGCAGGCACAAATTTCTTTGCAAGTTTACCCAGATTCCTTGTCGATCTAATGGCCAAGGCTTTCCTTGTTATCGTCTGCAGACCTTTTTCTGTGACTCATTTTTTTCCTACACTACATGGCTCTCAAATGGCAGGATTTGTGGGCTGTATTTACTACAACGTGTATTTTGGCACTCTGAGATGTTGTTGTAGCTCCTGAAACAATCACTGTTGTTGGCAGCCAGACATGCATGCAAATTCCCCAACGGAAACCCCCCCAACCCCCCCAATTCCCTGATGCAGTGACCAAAATGAACAAAGCCCTGCTCTACACCCAAAGGACCACTTGGAGAGCAGTTGTCCTGTGAAGGGCTCTCCTGGCCGCCCACAAAAAGGCACCTCTTGGCCTGGCATTTGCCCCCTGCATGGAGAAGCACAACATGTTTGGGTGTTATCCAAATATGTGGAAAGTGAGTTAATGCCACTATTATCCAAACAGATGGGCATAACTCTGAGCTGATCAGAGGCTGCACTAGGACATACTTGCTGACAGCAGTACGCCCAACTGGGACAGTCAAAGGGGTCTGTCAGTTCTGAGCTTTTATGCTTCTGGCTAAGGACATGCCCTGCTGCTAATCTTGCTTTTTCCAAAATAGAGCACACTTAGGACATTCAAATGCCTTTCCCATGGCTTCACAAAAGCATTCCCTGTCTCAGGCCGAAAACATCAGGCACAGCAGCACAGGCTGATGTGTAAGCACAGCCCCAGCCCCACTCCATGCCCTTTTCTCCCTGTGGTTCTGAGCAGGATGGGTGGCTGGGGTAGGCCTTGCTGAGAGCCAGGCTTAGCAGGGCACCAGCACTAGGGCAGAATGTTTCTCATCTGCAACTGGGTGCCAAGGACATCCTCACCTCTGCTACAAGGAGGCATGGGGCCCAATCTTCACCACCTCTCTGGGGGATTTTGCCTGTTACCCTTATTTTTATGCATCACTGGGTTTTACCTTTGATCTTTTCCTGGCAGCAACCACCCTTAGTGATGATTCACTAGTGAAAATATCTGGCTGCTGTCTGAGGTAAATGTCATTCTTGTTCATACTGCACGACAAAAAAACACTGACTCAGTCACAGGGGTCCCAGCTTACCCACAGGCCCCCATGATGAGATCCCAAATGACAAGTCTAAGAGCCTGACATTTTCCAGTTGTTTGCAGCTGCTTATTCCTGAATGTCTGCTTTGCCTGAAATGAAAGTCACCTCCTTTTTAACTTTGTCTTTCTTTGCCTTAAGAAAAAATTATTTGCAATACATTATAGCAGGAAATTAAGAGCATGTTCTTGGAAATATCTCATAGTAACACCAGATTTATTTATTTATTTATTTATTTATTTTGCAGAAACCCCTAGGCAGATCACGTTCACCACTGCTCATATATTTCATGGATTAAATCAATCTGAAACAAACTTTCTTTATTTATAAGTAGAGTTTCTTTGTAAATTCACATTCACATGTGTGCATTAGGCAATTTTACTGCTTTAAAAATACACAAGATGAATTTAAAATTCATTCCTAGTAGCACAAACTGTAAGTCCTTTCCAAACGAAATCAGCAAATGCTGAAACCAGTAATTCTGCCTGGAAGAAAAAAATAAAATAAAATAAAATAAAAAAAATAAAATAAAAAAAAAGAGAGAGAGAGAAAGAAAAGCAATAAAAAACTTATGTATTGACGTGAAAAATACATGCTAACTTACACACAACTTTCTTGACTGTTTTGTAACATCTTATTAAATTGATCAGTGGAGAAACTGAACAGAGCCATTACTAAAAATTGAGGTTTTTCTGTGATAATTGTTCATAGAAGGAAGTCACTAGAAGACTTCATTGCAGAGTATACAGTATACACAGGATCTGAGATAAAAGCTAACATAAATGGAGAGCAAAAAGGAAGCTAAGATTTCCACGTAAAAATAACATGGTGTTGAAGTTGCTGGTAAAGTATAATATTTCCAGTTTTAGTCAAAATAACTAAGTGCTAAGGGGAAAAACAAACAAACAAGCAATCAGCCATGGAAACAGGTTTACATTCTTTCTAAGTATCAATAAACAAATACTAGGGCCTAGTTTTTGTATGATTAAATAGTGCATGTTCTGTGTTACAAACATCAAGTGCTCTGCCTGTGTCTGTGCCCCATGTATGTCAAATACTCATTTGGTTACTTTCAGAAAGTGATGGAAAATGGGTGAATTTTGATCCCTGCAGCTGCACACCAGGCACTTCAGCCAAGACACTACAAGCATAATAAATATTTTTAAAAGAATTCCAATGTAGATGTTACAAGTATTTATTTATATTTTATGAACTTGGTGTGTACATATATAAAAGTAATATCATTCTTTCTAACTTTTAGACCACAATAACTAAAAATTTTACTAAAATAAGACCAAAATTTATAACTAACCTCCAACATCTGCATCTATTTAGATAGTGAGTCCTAATAAAAAGCCAAATTCTCCAGATTCCAGAAGAGATAATTAAATACTGTGAAATTAATTCTAAGAAGAGAATACTGTGAACGCTGTAGGTAGGCTTCCATGTGCAGGAAACCAGCCTCTAACAGAAGGACTGGAAAGGAACATCTATTAGCAAATGCCTGCTATTACACTTTCTGCAAGGGTGGAGAAAGAGATAATCTATATATAGTAAGTTCCAGTTAATAAACAATTTCTAACGTTTCTTCTCACTGTTCACAGCAAACCCTAAGAGAGCTATCATTTCTATCCAAACCACAGGTCCCATCCATGCTCTTCTCTGCCTCCTGCAAGAGCAAATAAAGCCTGCTCTATCCCCTCCCTGCTAAGCAGAGACTTTGAAATAAATCACTTATGCCCATTTTTATTAAATAAGAACTCAATTATTGAGGTCATATCCTTTTTCTCCAAATGCTAATCCTCCAGGCTCTTATCACCTTGTTAAATGTTTAATGTTGTGAGCATGCCCTGGTGAAAGCTGGGTCAGGTCAGTGACCTTGCTGGCGGGGGAAGAGGACAGATTCTGAGATGTAATGTACATCCCCCAAGGGCTGCACAAGAGGAGGTAAAACAGCTGCTAATCTTCCATAGCAGGATGAGAATATGTTCTCCTGATGCATATTTGTCCTCATTTTTGCAATTCTTCTCACTTGATTTTCTTGTGTAAATGTATATCATTTTCTAATTTACTATATCCCAAGAAAACTAAGACAACTCTACAGAAAAATAATGCCACTGCCTTTGGCTATAGAGACACATATAAGTGTGATCAGACTCTAGACTGTCAAAACTCATCAAAACAGCCATAAAATTGCAGAGGCATTGTCAGCACTAGCTGTTTTTTGATGCTGTAATGAAGAAAGGATCTTTCAAAGATTTTTGTTAAGACAATTTGCATAATATTTATATATATGTTAGGTTATTTTCCCCAGGAAAGAAACACGGAGAAGCTCAGGCCAATGTTGAAGAAATTCCCATTATTTTAGAGACACTTTTCTTGTCTTCAGAGAGTAAACCATTTACATAAGAGAAATAGGTTCCCTCACGGAAACTCTTTTCAGTCCTCCTTGACTGGAATGTTGTATAGGTAAATACCGAGATGAAAACAGAATTTATTATATTCAAAATTCATGCAATCATTGAGGTTGGAAGGTCATTTGGTCTAACCCCTGCTCAAGTAGGTCTACCTAGACCAGGCTACCTAGGTCTATGGGCTACTAGAGAGTTTTTGAAGATCTCAAAGACTTCATTACTGCTCTGGGCAACCTGTGCTAGTCATCCCACAGTATATATATATATAAAAAAAAAAAAAAGTGTTTGCTGATGTTGAGAAAGAATCTCCTGTGTTTCTGTTTGTGCCCATTGCCTCTTGTCTGACACTGAATACCACTGAAAAGAGCATAGCTTCAAGTAGGTATAGACATTGATGAGATTGCTGCTGAATCTTCTCTTCTCCAGGCTGAGCAGTCCTAGCTCTCTCAGCTTGTTAACATAGGAGCAATGCTCCAGTCTGTTGATCACCTTAGTTGCTCTTCATTGGACTCTCTCCAGTGTGTCCATGTCTCTCTTGTACTGGGAAGACCAAAACTGGATTCAGTATTCCATGTGTGGTCACAGCAGTGCTGAGTAAAGGGGAGGAATCACCTTCCTTGGCCTGCTGACAAATACTTTGCAGCCTAGTATAACATTGGCGTTCTTTAAAGCAAAGGCACATTGCTGGTTCATGTTCAACTTGGTGTACACCAAGACACCCAGGTCCCCTTCTGCAAAGCTACTTTCCAGCTGGTGGCCCCCAGCTTGTGCTGGTGCACTGGTTGGCTCTTTCCAAGGTGCAGGAATTTGCACTTATTCTTGTTGAACTTCTTGAGGTCCTGTCAGCCTATTTTTCCAGCCTGACGAGGTCCCTCTGGATGGCAACATGACTCTCTGGTTTATCAGCAAATTTGCTGAGATTAAGTTCTGTCTCATCAGCCAGACCATTAATTAATAAGTTAAACGGACTGGACTCAGCGATGACCCCTGTGGTACACCTCTAGTTACTGGCCTCCAACTAGACTATCTCGGTCACTGATCACCTTTGGGCCTGGTCATTCAGCCAGTTTTTAACCTGCCTCATAGTCTGCCCATCCAACCCATGCTTTATTAGCTTGTCTATGAGGATTTCATGGAAGCCAGTGTCAAAGGCCATCCTGAAGTCCAAGAGTGCAATATCCACTGCTCGCCCCTCATTCATCTAGCTAGACATTTAATTGTAGAAGCTTATCATTTTGGTCAAACATGATCTCCCCTTGATGAATCCATGCTCACTATTCCTGATGATTTTCTTGTCCTTCATGTGACAATCCTGGAAATTGTTTCCAAGATTATCTGTTCCATCACCTCATGGATCAAGGTGAAGATGACCAAAGAGTAGTTCCCTTCTTAAAGTTAGGAGTGACTTTGGCTTCCGTCCTGTCTCCTTATATTACATATCAATTTCTGGAAGACTTCAGAAAGCAATAATTGTTTGAGTTGAAAAACGAGAATTATCATGCAGCAGAGTCTAAGGGTTTCTACATTTAAATACTAAAAAAATTACCCAAGAATGAAATAAGAAAATGTCAATGTGACAGTTCTACTTCATAAACTTTAGGATTTTATTATTCTGACAAATATCTTCATGATAAAAATGTGTCGTCTTCCCAATAAATTAATTTCATATAGTATTCTTTGCAGTCCTGGCAAACATGGGAAAGAAAATATTTGAATACTGTTGGTGGGAGGGACAAATCTCTATTTGTGGTCATGTATCTTGCTCAAATTGATTTTCCCTGATTTTCTACTTCTGATTTTCCCACTATGTCATCCTCAAAAGTTATTTCCTTTCTTCATGCCCTGTGCCACCAAGACTTTTCTGTGCCAGGAAGATGGCACATCATTTCTAAAAGACACAGAGAATCAGAGAAGTCAGACAGAAAGAGATTTTTGGTGTTGCTCTGATCATGGCTGTGCTCAGACCAAGGCAAACTTACATCAGGTTGCTCAGGGCTATGATCAGTTGAGCTCTGATCATTTTCAGGGATGGAGAGTCCACAACATCTCTGAGCAAACTTTGACAGTGTTAGACCACCCTTATGATGGGTTAAAAAAATAAAAATAACAAATACTAATATCTGATCAGAATCCTCCCTGATGAGCTTTGTGCCTGTTGTCCCTTTTTTTAACCTTCCACACTTTTGCTAATATTAAGGAGAGCAAAAAGCCCTTAGCAATACTGTGAATGAGACTGTACAGGGGCAGACAGAGGAAGTTAAAGCTGCAGAAGGAACTCTCCCATGAGGAATTTTCAGTCTGAGAAAACCTGCAATGCCTTGTCCACAGCTCATCTGAAGGTTAGGGATTCATATGCTTTCCCCTACTAGTTTCCCAGGCAGTTTTTTTTTTTTTTTTTTTTTTTTTTTTTTTTTTTTTTTTTTAGTAGTAGTAGTCCTACTACACCTCCTTCTCTGACTTGCTGAGAACAAATTATTTGTAATGTTACTGACACAATGAAAAATGAAGCTACGTTAACTAGAGGCAGTCAGTATGTGATGATCACAATATTTACATTAGATTCTTTCATTGACCTTAGTGTTCACTTTGTCAAAGGTACATTAATTATTTGAAGCTTGCATCATTTAAGTCAACATGAACATACAGTTCAAGATAAAGCCTTGAGAATGTTATCTTTTCACGTTGCAATGTACTTCCATTCTTGGGAATTGCTGCACAACACATGGTACAGTAAAAAACAAAGCTGCAGAAATGTACAAATGAACATTTTATGAGAAAGCAAGTTGAGAATCCTAGAGACAAACAACTCCATACAATGTTATGCAGATAGACCTTCAAGCAAGCAACAAAAGTGGGATTTTAGATAGGGTCTGCTAAACAGCAACCAATTTAAGCATAGATTAGAAATTAATTTTAAACATTTCTGTCAAAGAATTGTCCAGATTTCATCTTTCTTTATATTTCAAATATTGGTGAGGAAGAGTACGTCTGATACAACAGCTTCTTAAAGCAGAGTCCAGAGTTGACACTACTGGAGGAATCATACCCAAATGTATTTTAATTCATAAGACCATGCTAATGCCAACATACCAGGTATTTGCAATTCTACCATTTGTCATTGAGACATAAGCTGATGTCACTTTATTAGCATCTTATTTATGAATAACATTTACAAAAATGTTAGGAAGAATTTTCCTGTGCTGGAGCACAGGAATCTGTTATCCTCTTTTCAAAGGCGGTGATATATATGCCTCTCATTAATCTGAAAATATTTTAAATGAGACATCTTAGCTATGGGAAGCCATCCCCTGCTGTTAGGATGCACATGCTCCATCCATTGTGTCACCCTGGCCCTTTGGAAATGTACTGCTATCAAATCATCCCACAGAGATGAGTATGCTTAGTGAGGAGAAGAGGAAATTTTACAGTGGAGCTGATCTAGGTTTTCCTACTCCATCTTGGAGAGCAGCCAATAGAAAATGTATCTAAAGGAAGATGATCCTAAAAGAAAAGCGTAAAAAACACAGAGTGGGCTAAATTTAAGGCCGTCCTTACATTGCCTCTCCTGATATTGCACCTTATCATTGAAATACACTGTACAAGTCTAGAAGACCTAAAAAAATGTTTTCCCCTAACTATAACATCAGTGATATTCTTCTTCTTCATATAACCATCTGACTGATTAATTTTGAAACTTCTCGTATTTAGTATCAGCAATTCCAGATTCAGATCTAAATATTCACATGTGCATATTACTTCCATTTATCAGTATTTTATTTCTTGAAATTTTTTCAAGACAAGAGGCTTATTCTGTGACACTTTGAACACACAAAGAGTTCTTCACCTGTCTTTTTTACCACCTTCACTGCTTCATGTACGTACACAGTGCTCCCTATCACAGATATTCTCATATATATAATATTCATGTACCAGTATTCTGCCTGCCTGTAGTAAAACTACTACCCACCACCCAAACAGTACTAATTAAAATCCATTACTGAAAAAGCTGTATTTGCATGGAAAACTCATATCAACTTAGGTGCCCAAATAGGACAAATACTCTTCTGACTCCTAACTCCGGGTCCAGAGAAGGGCGACGAAGCTGGTGAGGGGCCTGGAGAACAAGTCCTACGAGGAGCGGCTGAAGGAGCTGGGCTTGTTCAGCCTGGAGAAGAGGAGGCTCAGGGGTGACCTTATAGCTCATAGCTCCAGATACCTCAAAGGAGGCTGTAGCGAGGTGGGGGTTGGTCTGATCTCCCACGTGCCTGGTGACAGGACGAGGGGGGATGGGCTTAAGTTGCGCCAGGGGAGTTTTAGGTTAGATGTTAGGAAGAACTTCTTTACTGAAAGGGTTGTTAGGCACTGGAACAGGCTGCCCAGGGAGGTGGTGGAGTCACCATCCCTGGAAGTCTTTAAAAGACGTTTAGATGTAGAGCTTAGGGATATGGTTTAGTGGGGGCTGTTAGGGTTAGGTTAGAGGTTGGACTCGATGATCTTGAGGTCTCTTCCAACCTAAAAATTCTGTGATTCTGTGATTCTGTGATAGAGAAGCATAAGTTTTCAGGACAGTTTTCCAGCCAAGCCTCCCCCAGCCTGTAGCATTACATGGGGTTGTTGTGCTCCAAGTGCAGGACCCAGCACTTAGCCTTGAACTTCATAGATTTGGTCTTGGCCCATCCATCCAACCTGTTCAGATCCCTCTGCAGAGCCCTCCTACCCTCAAGTAGATCAACATTCATGCCTCTCTTGGTGTCATCTGCAAAGTTACTGAGGGTGCACTTGATTCTCTCATCCGCAGTCTGACCTGAAACATGAGTTAGCCATCATGGACAAAGTATTTGTATTTCTCCATAATTTTGCATGTGTTGTTTTTCATGACAGAATTGGTTGTGAGGGCTTCATGCTTCAATGTTTTATGGACATGCTATTTTGTAAATGTTTAACGGAGACCTACATCAAATAATTACCTAATGAAAGATAACTTGGAAAATAAGATGTTACATTTGCTTCTTACTCAGTTTTACAGGACCTTCCCAATTTGAAACTAGCTGGTTACAGGCTATGCTAGCCCATAAAGAAGGAGGAACATATTACACTGCCTTAGTGTCATAGTGCCTGATATTTAATCCATACTATTGACTGTATGGTGAAAAAAAAAAGGATATCATCTCCCAGTGCAGTTTATCTGCCCTGCAATGCACAGCTTATCTTCAGCACAATTTAATTCCTACTGGAAAAGGAGGAAAGGGGGACAGACAATTCCAGCCCAAAGTTACTTCTCTGAAAAATCCCTAGTCAACAAACCTCTATATTACATTTGTCTTAAGGAAGATCATATACTCATTAACGTACTGACAAATGTCATTTTGCTGAGTAATAAAATAATTTCTTTTGTATAGCAGGAAGATGAGCTCAGCCTGGTTATTCCTGGGCAAGAGCTACTTTTGTCCTCATGTGGACAAAAAGTTGGTCTCCTGACAGAAGACAGAAAAGCAGGCTCATTTGGAAGGCAGAATAGAGCTCAATAATGGGTAGCATTGTGCTATACAGACATAGAAATATAAACTCTGAGAACAGAAAGAAGAAACTAGTAAAAACAAAGAAAAAGGGATTATAAACTATCCCGCAATAAAACTGAGCTTGAGAACTCAAAGAAGCCGTCTATGACAGAAATCATAATCTGTCATGTAACAGGGCAAAAACAGTGGTCATATTTTGGATGGAGATGGATCAGTTAAGGAAAGAGTATGTGCCACATTTTTGCCTGGGATGAAAGGACTGCCAACAAGCCGACAGCCAGGGTGAATTTCTGCCAGGGCCCTTTCCCTGTGCAGTATTCCTGGCATAAAGAGGTATAATTACCTATTTGTAAAGGTATCCTCTACTTGTGGGATGCTATGTGTTAAAGGAATGTTCTGTATGTGGGCTTTAATCATGCTTGTTAAATACTGTTACAGAGAATGTGACCCTTTAATAACAAGACTTACTGGAAACTGGCTTCTGGATTTTTTCCCTGCAAGCCACACCTGCAAAGATCTTCTTGGAAGGGCTCACATATATTTAGGTACCTGCTAGTAAACAAAACATGGATTCCAGTCCCATAGAAGATTTTTTGTGTGTGATTATCAAAGGCTTTTTATAGTTGCAGCATAAAAGGGCAATGTAACAAGCAAAGCAAATTGCAACAGAACCAGAACAAGTACTTGTGAGTGAACTGCACTGCTACTGCTAACATAACAATATTTTGCACTAGCACATTACTGAAACAGCCCAAGTTGTCCAGTTGTTTTGAGGGCATTTTTTTCAAGTAGGAAAGCAATACTTTAGGAATACTCTAAAGAAGGAGCTTACAATATTGGAAGTGGACCAGGTTTTTGAGAGTTCCCTGCAAGTGCTTTCATTTTGAAGGGCATAAAAATGCAAGGATGTACTAAAACTTACTCACAGGAAGGAGAGAAAGTCTGAAAACTTCAAATAGATTATTCCCAATCAGTTGAAATTATGCCGCAGTCTTCTGGTAGCCCATGAAATTTGCAGAGATTAGAATCAGCTGCTTCTTGAAGAATCAAGCCATAAGTAGCAATGTCCTCTCCCTTCTCAGTGCAGTCATCAGTGTCACTTTAAGGCTGCTTTAAGGCTAATAGTGTTTAGTTAAAACTTTCTTTCTTAACATTTTTTTTCTAAATTCTGGACTAACAATGTGATTTCTGGCTACAAAGAAGTGCATTAGTTTCCACATCTTTAAGGAGGGAAATCTTATTTGCTTAATGCACTTTGAAAGCTTCAGTTATGTGGTAATACTGGAGAACTACCAGAATGCACATAAACCAGCTTTCCCAACAGCCAATATTCCCCATCCCCTGGGCCCTGAACCTCTGCTTGTATGGGCATTTTTCACTTGCAAAACCTCTCTAAAGTTTGGCAAACAAGTGTTTGTAAGTTCCAGCAAGTATAACCATCTCTCTTCCTGTATAAGGCTGTGTCACAAACCAAAGCTAAAACATTGCATTGTGATCTCTGAACAAGAATGCTTTAAGGATACGAGGTGGATGGTGCATTGTTTTAAACTTCTGTTCCAAGTTGCCATTGCTGGACATTGTGTTGAGTCCTCACCAAGCTCAAAATTGGTGTGTGAGAACATGTCAAGAAAGGGCAGGACGTTGCTGCTAAAGAATTAGTAAGAAAAGCTTTACCTTCATAGGTGTGTACAGTTCTATTGGCTTAACTTTGCCTTTTCCCTGAGAAAGCTTAAGGGTCGATTGAAGACTTCAGTGAAACGAAAAGATTCTCAGGACTTTCAATAACTCCATGATCCTGATACAAAATAAACTGTCATAATCCTTGAGAATAGTAAGTGCAGCAGTAAGATTTGCATTGCAAAATGTATGGTGAAATGATGATGTTTTCTATAAAAGGTGTGTGGTCAAATTTCTGTTGGTGTAAATGAGTATAAATTCTGCTGGAGATGACACATAGTATACATATTGTGTGTGTGGGAGGAGGAGAGAGGGAATGAGGAAAGGAAGATACCTAATTTCCAGTATCCTTTTTTTCAATTCTTTTTTTTCTAGATTGCATGCATTCTCCCTTGCTAACTGTCTCCCTGGAGTGATAATGAGGCACAAAGGTCTTCAGGGAGCGAACACTTGGCATTTAATTTATTTTGTTGTTCCAGGTGGCCTTTAACTTAGGTGGAACACTCCCCCAGCCCACCCCCCTACCTCCACCCCCACCCCGTCATCCCCTTATTCTCTATAGCAACATCCACAGCACAGAGGTATCATTGCTTTGAGATATATGAGACATTACACAAAACTTTGTTCACCCTCCCTCCCACTCCTTCCCCAGCAAACCCTGAAAGGTCTAACTGGAACTGCCAGTGTCAGTTCACCTTAAGCATAGATGGCAGGAGGTATTTAATGCAATTCTCTCAGGGGACAGAAAATGAGATTGCACAGGTCATCTGCCCAGTCACATTCTTTACTAGGGAAGAGTTCCTCAATAACAGTCTCCTGTTACAACTGTTACAGCAATGAATTTAATCTGGTGCTCAAGGAAAACACTGAATAATCCACAAACTTGAACAGGCCACAAAGATTCTTCCAATTCCTTAGGCTACAGAGTAGCCAAAGAACATATTTTCCTGGTCTCATTGCAAAATAAAATACAAATATACTAATAAAATAAAATAAAAAATAGCAAGTTGACCAACTCTAGCTTTTTGCATGTTCTGAAAGTCTGCTTACAGTATGCAAAATTTTAGGATGCAAGACACTGTTAAGAAAGCCAAACAGCCGTGATGTTAATGCAGTTAGTGAAAAAGAAGTAACCAGTCCTGTTTTGTAGAGAGAATCACAGGAATCTATGGGGCAGAAAAGTAGAAATGGAAGCCAAGAGGCTTCTAATTTAGGTAAGACAAAAGCTATGAGAAGAAAGCTCTGTACTTAAATATTATCAGCCTCAGTAAGGGTTTTTTGTTCACTATTTTTTAAAGGACAGGGATACTGACAGACATTGCAAGTGTACATAACATATGCCAATGCCTCTTGTTTGGGGTTAAAAGGTTTTGGAAAAGAGACAGACAGAGATATAAGAAAAAAATATTTTGAGCAACTGTATTCAAGTTTTATTCCACACATGTAACTTTTATTGCTCATAAATCAGCTTCATGTTAAGAATGCAGCAAGGACAAACATTATCGTCTAAAAGCTGGTCTTTATATATGACAATTCCTGCACTTACACCCTTCTGGCTTTATAGTGTTTCAAAGCTCTTAGCTCTTAATTTGCTCTTATGTTGAAGGGCTGTAATACAGAAACAACAGCAGCAACTACACAACATTCTCATCTTCATACATTTTTTGATCCCTTGAAAAACACTTTACAGGTAATCAACGAGCCATTGTAAAACCACAGTATTTCTTCTTACATGACTTCTTGGCTTCATTACATTTTATAAAATAGTTATGATACCTGCTATCTGGTGATATATAAGCAGATAAAATAACATCCAGATATCTTTCAGACAAAACTTTGCAAAAGGCTTGATCTTGAGGTATTGATAAAACTTGTCAAAAAAAAATAGCTTATCAGTTTGAGAGACAGTTAAAATAAGCCTGCTCTCTGCATGCACTTAATCTCTCACAGAGCTCCACAAGTACTGGGAGCAGAAACATTGCCCCCAGGACCATGCCCAGAAGAAGACACTCTCCCATGCAGTTGGAGCAGAGTAGAGGTCTGACAGGATGAGACAGAGCCAAGCATTGAGCTCACTGCAGGAGAAGTGCCATGGACAAGTGCTAGGGAAGGTCATTATCACACCACCTAAGATCACCTCTTATATTTCAGACTTTTCCTCTGTCAAACACAGCCTAAGACTTAATGTGACATTTGGCAGTGTAGTCTGGGTTGTCCTGGCCTGAAAAATTAGAGAGAAGGACATGGTTTATCTGTGCCCACCAGCCTGCAAAAAATTGAATTTAGGGGAAAAAATCACTTTTGTGTTCACTATAAAGAAGTCCTGTCTGTTCTCTTCTCCACAAGACAATGTGTACATTCAGAAATGTGTACAGACAGACAGACCAGCTGTCTTTCATGAAAGAAAAAATTATAATGGTCACCATAGTGACCATTTACTTAAGATACTTCTACATATGGATCAAAATGTTTGCAAGACCTTCCTGCCTTTTGCAACATTTGAGAATTGCCCTGAAGCACGTTTCTCTCACTTTCTGACCTCTACGTGCTCATCCTCCCAAACGGCTGCTTATTTCCCCTGTAACTCAGTCCTCACAGATTTGCAAACTAATCCTGGTATTCCAAAGCAGCTTCCATTCCCTAACTACTCTCTATCCAAATTTGAGTTTACTACTTATGAAGGCTGCCAGCAGAGCCAGATGAAATGAGATGGGGAAGGCAGATGTCTTGGGAACAAGCTACCCATTCTGCCACCCAGGGAGGAGTGGGGACAGCAATCTGAGTAATGCGTCCACAGCACTGGGCAACCCAGCCCTGATGTTTGCCCCAGAGCACCAAGGGCTCTGTCTCATGTCCGAGGGAGGGCTCAGAGGTAAAACTGCAGGTACCAGTTGCCTCTATCTGGTAGCCACCTAAGAGGTACAAGGAGTCAGTAAGCTGCCATGTACCCATGGGAGGAACAAGATGCTGAGCAGAGATGCAAAGAGAACAATTTCCAGTGGGGATTTGAATAGCAGCTTTGTGGAATAGAGAAGAAATTCACCTGGGGTGATCTAAGAGAAATTCTTCAACCCTCAGCCATTTACTCTTCAGCCCCTGCCAACCCTATCAGCCTTCTCCTTTCTGATGCCACACAGTGACATTTTGCTGCTCTGCCAATGACAAGAGTGAGTTATTCTCTTATCTTTCCTAGGAATCAAAATTCAACCTTGCCGACTTTGCTAGGAAGCCCTGCCCCAAAGCCATTTGCTGTGTGTCTCTGCACTCCAACACACACTTTTTGTATCTGACATGAAGCTAAGCTCTAACAGGATTTTTTTAAACCATTACACTCACTTTCTACCCCCCGTTTTCTCATGCATTTCCTTTCCTCCCCCAGTTTACAAACAGTAATTACTGAAAATTAATAAGATCTGAAGAGAAATAAATAAGATCTGCCTTTCAATTACAAAAGTGTAATAATGGTACCAAAATTTCTGGAGATGCATAATCTACCCAGAAATTATTGTCCAGTTGTTGTGGGCTTGGCTGATGCTCAATCACTGTTTCATTTCTAAGTAAGCTAAATAAACAACACAACTGATGCAAAGTAACAGGAAATAACAATAAAATATTCTTTGAAACTTATTAGAGAGATCTTGTCTGAGCCAATGACTTCAGAATTTCAGTCCCAAAATAGATGTTTCCTGTTCTTGAACTTCAGTTATTACCATTTTGCAGGCAGTTAAGCATAACAGATTATCTTGCTTTATAACAAAAGATGGCAAAGTTATGAAGGAAATTAAATCCCAGGACGTTTTTACCAAGATAGAGCAATACAAAAAAAAATTACTTGGCAGCCAAAAAGGAGAGAAGTAACCAGATCAGTGTTTGTTCTGCTCTATTGGATATTTTTTTTTTTTTTTTTTTTTTTTTTTTGTAAACACACCAAAAATATTTATGCTGCTTCCAGAAGGGAAAAAAAAAAAAAAAAAAAAAAAAAATGACTAAAAGACTGCTGATCTACGGACCAGCAAGCCCACACAGCATAACCATATCAGTTATGTATCTGGAACTTCCATAAATGAGCTCTGAATTTTATTGAAAGCTTCCCTGAAGCTGCAAGGTTCCCATGAGATCATTTTGTCTTTCCCATTGCAGGGCCACTTGTCCTGCAATAGTTTTCTATCACTTTTTCAGGCTACAGAGATATTATTGCAATAAGGCTGCAGCAGAGCCTGTGAGATGCTGTCACAGAGCCAGACTAGCTCTGAGGATGCCCGGCTGACCTGCTGAGCCTCGTGGCCACATCAAGGCAACCAGGGTGGATTTCTGGATGGCAAGACCTACACACAGGGCCCTTTTCCATAGTACGTTTTTCAGCAACCAGAAATGGACTGGAAATATTTATAATATTCTCATCACTTTGGTAACAACTGTGGTATCACAAAAAGAAGGTTTTGTTTTCCTTGCTGGTCACCTCCATCTATAAAGGATTACCTGACTGCCTTACTGAAACTGAAAAGCATTTTGTTGAAACCCAAATTTTACAGAAAGAAGGAATGAGAGAAAACCTGGCCCAGTTTACACAACTTATCAAAAAATATAACAGTTTTCTTTACATTTATCTGACATAAAGGAAATTTAAGCAAAAATAGCTGTCTCCTAGCACAATTAAAACTAAGACTTAAGAGACACTTCTGTTACACTTACACTCAGACATGCGTGGAGGCTATACTCTCAACAGAAGGGGGATCTATGCCAAGGAAGCAGCTTTACCAAAAATAGAATATAACAGCCCATGTCTGACACAGGGCATATTGCAGCTCCCAGGTCTTCTTGTCAGCCTAAATGCAGGCATAGCTAGACCACATTCTTCTGTGATACCTTCCAGATTTGCTTGGATGTTAGAAGATATTTGACCAAGTTACAAAGCATGTGTTTTATCCTGTTTAGCTGCTCTGCACACATTATTGTGATGATAACTTGTTATTGTGATAATATCTCACTATCTTTATGAATAAATAAGATCTTGGACTCGATCATCTTGAGGTCTCTTCCAACCTAGAAATTCTGTGTGATCTGCCAAGTATTTGCAGTAATAAAATATTTACGTAGTTAAAAGCAAAGTGTTTGTGACCTTCCTATCTTGCTGTCTCAAGTACTGTCAAGTGGTGTCACAATTTTCATTATTATTCTTTCTTAAACATCTTTTTAAAAATAGGACAAAACTCTGCTGGTGAGGTGTGTTTGTAGGGCACTTAGAAAGATGCTACTATTTCATACCTGATGTACTACATTGCCTCTGGTTTTTCTATTACATCCTTTCAGATTGTTCCTAACACATCCTAGGAGGAATAACACATTCTTTCAAAATGTTTATTAACATTTAGTGTTAATTGTGAGATTATTTTGATCTAGACAATTTTCAGCTGAATTCTATACCAGAAACCTCCCCATCCATTTTATTTATTTATTTATTTCACAGACTATATTTGTTAAAGGCAGAATCATTAGTTTGGAAAAATACTCTCAGCCACAGTTTTTTTCTAACAGCCTATGTCTTGAAGTTAAATCAAATTATTAAAGTGGTTCTTTTCAGTTTGCACTTTCTCCAAATGTATCTAAACTTGAAACATTTTAAAACATACATATTAGTTTGAATAGATCCTTAAAGTGACAAGGAATTAGCCACTAAATGACATTTATGGATGTGTGTTAAAAGGCCTGTAGATACTACAAATCACTTGAAATATCTTTACGGCAGCAATACACTTTTCATCTGAACCCATTTCCCACTTCATGTTATAGCAAATTTTATTGATCATAAATCCACAAAGCTGACTTCTCACACAGGGGCCTAGGCTCACTAGAAGAACATAGTAAAGTAAAGTCTGGGGAGCTGATGTCTTCAGTGCCCAAACACATCTCTATGTCTGCAGGCCACTGTGTCTGCATCTGTGCTCATCTCTGGCATGTGCAACCCCTGGAGGTGCAAAAGTCTCTACACTTCCTCCTATATCTTGCTCTCTGTAGTAGTATCTGCTATAAAGTCAAGATGCTGAATTCCCCAGAGCATAGTGTTAGTCATCTCCAAGCAATATACACCCAAAAAGGACATTTTTTTCCTGTTGAACATATTTGTTGGTATACAGTCATTGATGATGGATAACAACAAATGTACTTCCTCCATGGGTGCTCAAGGCAAATTCTTCCTCCTCTGTCTGCCATAAGTAGCCAAAGTCTAGGGTTTTGTGTGTTGAAGAAAAGCAAACACTCACAATTCTTCACTGAGTAAGGCATTTAATAATAGAGTCATTTTTTGCTGAGCTCCGCATTGCTCTGCATCAGGTAATCCTGCTGTGAGCATGCTCGGCATCTTGGGGGAAGGCAGTGCCTATTCTGGGGACACAAGAACTAGGTTGTCACATCAGGAAGTGATGCTGAGTGCTACATGTAGCACCAAAGAAGGAGGTTTAGACAGTAGAGAACCTTTTATGAACTGGTCTTGCATTTATATTTTTAATTTGCTAAATGAAGAAAAATTTTATACTTTTTGATCTAAGAGGAGAGAGAGAGAAAGAAAACCAAAATGCCTGAAAACACCAACTCTGGTATTATTCATCTATTCAGCTAGATCTGATTCAGTACTTTGCATGCTCATGTTCTGTGTTAGGAAGGGCTTGTATTTTTTCTCAATTCTTTATTTTTTCCTTTAGTCAAAGTCCTCTATAAAGGTTCATTATATTTGCTCAACGCCAGACATTTTAATGGCTGCATATATTTAAGATTGTGAATGGACAACAAACTGAAAATCGTACTAAACTAGCATACTAAACATACTAACACAGGACTTTTAAAGGAAGTTGAAAGCAAAACTTCCCAAGGCATACATAAAACTTCCCTGCTCAGAGACAGAAAGTCAAGCTTTCAAAACAGGAAGCAGTAATCACTGGTGGGGACTTTTCAGAGGTGAAAGTGTGGTAGAACCTTCAAAAGCCAAGTGCAGTCTCTAATGAATACCTCTCTGTAGCACACCTCATCATACCATCAAAACACTTGCTTTCCTAGACATGCTGCGGGTGGTCTGAAAAGTTTGGCTGACTCTGTGTTTGTGTGTATGTGTGTGTAAGTGTAGATAAACATTTCCTGTCTGTATTTTCTCTAAATCTATTAATTAAATTCTATGACATATATTATTTTTTTTCACCAATATTATGTCAAATCTCTTTTCTTGAAAGATATTACTAAGGTATCTTGAAACAACTTCTGAAATCAATATTTTTTGTACTGTTTCACAACCCTATGGAATACCAACATTGACATGTTAAAACAGATATTTTCAGAAGTATCTTCAGGACAGGAGTTGGTCTCTGTCTGCATTTACAGTTGTATTTTCAGATGACTTAAACCAGTACAGTTAAAGGTCTTCACCAAATGTTTGAGACCAAAGTTCTGCTCTGCCTTCTCTACAGCTGGCTTTAATTCTTCCTGAAGCATCTTACTGTCCTGCAAATACTTTAATTTGCGATTCAATTTCAATATTGTCATTAGTAGAAAGACACTAGAGCTGAAACTGGGTACTGATTTCTGTTTGGACTTTATTTGTTTTGGTTTTAAGAATGTTTTGAGCAAACAACCCAGAGCTGGAAGGAAAAAAAAAAAAAAAAAAAAAAAAAAAAAAAAAAGTAGGGCAGGTCTTGGACCTGGGAACATTTCAGTACCCTCTTACAAACAGAACAGATAACTAGGCTATGGAGATGGAGGACGAGGAAAATATAAACTATATAAATTAAATTGTGCTTCTGTTTATACATTCTGCCCTACTGAAAGACTCTAAGCACGGGTAACTCATTTCTTCTGAAAGGAGAAGGAAATTGCCCAGAAACAGCAAGAGTCAAAAGCTGGATCATTTTTTTACTGCCTCACAACAAGCTGCTGAGTGATTTTAAATTACTAGGTCACCATCATGGATTTAAATGTTCCAAGAATCCTGGCCTTTTGTTTGGAACAAGAATTAAAATCCCAGAGAATTATTAAATCTCAGGAACCCTGAGTAGATAAACCACAGCATGAAAAATACAGAAAGCTGGCTAAAAGCAATGTGCATATGAAACACTAGGACTTACTGGTATTTTATCTGTAGGTGCCTGATGCAATCTATTTCTAGGTTTCTTTTGAAGTGCTTTAGTTACTTACATTTTGTCTAAAGAGAAAATAGCATATCATTTTTAGGGTGTGTTTAGGAAAGCAACTTTTTCCTTGTGGCATAATTCAGCCACAGTACAAACAAAAGAACATGAGTAACAATCACTGTCTAATAATAGTGATCAAAATCAGTAACAAGTAATGTGTTGATATTTCAAGTTTATTATTTCAATGGATTCTATTTTGCCATTTGATGAATGGGATTTTTAATTTATACAGTTTGTTACTCAAAAAAGAACTGTTTGTTGTATGCAGCATTGGACTAAACAGCTTTGGAAGAAAAGAAATCTATATTACTCACAACACGAATTACAGTTTCTTTTTGTCTTGATTGTATAGTACATAGCAGGAAGTGGCTGAAGTATCTGATCTTTGTTAGCAGCAGCAATAAGGTTATCCAGGCTCCATAGTTAATCTCTTCTTTGCAGACCTCTCTCCAGTCATCATTGTCTTGCTACAGACACCTGTCCTGATCCCCCCTCAGGCTGTTTGCTGGTCTGCGCAGAAGGCTGTCCTGTCATTTAGCCTGTACTTATCTCCTTGTTCCGCCTGTCAGCCCTTCCTTGACAGTCCAGATGCCCTTTAAGTCTTTAATGAGTTAAGGATGATCTGAAATGCAATAGAGGAAAGATTCTGAAAGCAGAGGCAGATTTCTGCTTGAATCTGAGTGGCCTGGAAACTCAAGTTATGCATCTTATTACAGGAAAAATGAAAAAGTGGAAAAAAAAAAATGTTAAAAAAATAAAAAACTCCCTATATATCAAGAAATTACTGTTACAAATAATCCCACATGCCACAATTTTTTATTGTGTGGGCTCATGAGCAGGTCTCCATTCAAGGCTTACATGTTCAAAGACGCAAAAAGCAACATTCACCTTTGAGATCTTCCCAAATTCACAGTCAAGCTGTCACATGTACAAATTTCCCATGGACAGTAACAAGGGATGCTTCACATATGCTAGAGGCAAAAACTTGTCATCAAAGTCACCGTATAGTCCAAATGAGACTATTGCTGATTAATAGAAACATTTGCAGCAACTGAACCTGAATTCCAGTTGGGATCCTTTACAATTGCAACATGCTCAACCCACCAAATACCTAGTGCAGATCATGGAGTAAAGAAGGAATTAAAACTTGTTTTAACTTTCAGGAAAAAACAGATAGAGAGCTAAGAAATACTCTGGGCCTGCCAGTCCTACAGTAGCAACCCCCTATGGCTGCTCACAGCAAGATGTGCTAGTGATGGTGTCAGTGTTAGGGTGAAGTTATTTCAGTTTTTTCCCACCCCTATGGCTACATGAAATTTGTATATGGGAACTAGAAGAGGTCACCTAATCCTCCTACAGGTAAGACAAACCACTGTCTTAGTTGTGAACAGTAGAAATTTGTTAAAGATTGTCACGTATGCAAACACACACTCTGACTTTTTCTGTCACCTCTTATTTAGCCCTTTCATTATTTCCATGCACCAGACAGGAGAAATCAACTTGCAGATTTCCACAGACATGGTACATGACAAACTCATCTGGGGCAACGATGAAGTTTGACTGAGGAAGGGATTAATTCCAAGAAACAGTAAACCTTTTGATTTTTTTCCCCAATCCTTGCAATGTGTTGGGCTTTTTAATCAAAGGACATAGCTTAAAAGTGGGGTAAAAAAAGATGAAACGTTCTGAATTAAGAAGGGGCAATATTCAGTGGGGAACTATCCCTTGTAGAAGTTTGTATGGGCTAATCCTTCTTTCCAAGAAATATTCAAAACATTTTTAATATAAATCACTGTTTTCAGTGAGCTGTTGGCAAATTCATCATGCCTAGGCTGTGCCTAGTGTAACTCCACAGGAGTGAGCAGTAAAGCTAACTGCTGGACACAGTGTATTCATATAGGTTTATATATGAGTTATGATTTAATTGTGTCAATTATTTTGGTAAATATTTTCTATTTTCAGTACTTTCTTTTTCAATAAATTTCTCTCAAAGATACAAGCATATTTATCCTAAAGTTGAAAGAAAAGAAAACACACAATAAGCCTAATCAAGCTCAGAAAATTGTAAATTGTTGTATTCCAGCATGAAAAGCAGGTCTGCATACACAATCATGACAGTAATGTATGAATAATCTTTATGTAGTAAAATAGCAGCAGTAACTATACATAAAACTCATAACTAAGAGAATTTTATTTTAAATATATTCCACAGTGAGCATTCTCTAAAAAGGTCCCAAGCACTTTTGCATTGTCACTGCAAAGAATGAAATTGTTTTAAGAAGACTTCAATGGAAAAATATAACTTTTACATAAAATTGCAAGGATTAAAATAAATAAATATTTGAATTATTACCAGTGAAATGACATGGAAATTGTAAATATGGTTCTATCTCATAAGTGGAAGTAAGTAACCTGAAAATCCCTATGCCTATTGGCCCATTTTAACCAACATGTTATATTTTGAGAAAATACAGTTAAATAGGTGAAAATACATAGAAAATGTGAGAAAATGAAACACTATAAGGACAGAGTTATATCATGCCTGATTGACCTGTCATGTCTAATAAGATAAACCAGAATGTGATAAGCTTAACACACCTTGACTATGGTAAATCTTTTGCTATAATATGAGGAAGTGGTTAAACTGAAGAAAGCAAAGATGAGAAAACCACTAGCACAGTAAAAGAGACTGAAACAAGCAAAGGCAGTAGGTCATTCAGAATGTGCCAGGCTGGAGGTGAGCAATAAATTCAGTTTCGAAATGATCATCATTGAGACGGGACCCTCATATCAAGTTTGTACTCTTGGAAGAAGACAGTGCTAATGCTTAATGCTAATGAAATAAACTATGCTGTTTGCTCAGCCAGCCCAAGTACTTCTATATTCCCTTTCTCAAAGCTCTGCTGCTGGCATTCATATTCAAACACATTGTGTCCTCAGGGACTTAGCACAGACAGAGTCCAGGGCAAAGGATGGCTATAGTGGCTACTGGTTAATCCTATTGTCTCTGAGCCTGGGTACATTTCTACCTCAATATAATGTGCCAGAGCTCTTTGACAGCCTTCCTGTGAGCCATACTAATGACCAGAACTTACACTAAACTGTGCACCTTGCAGAGACCCCTCACCTGCTTCACTGTCATGGCCTCATACCACTCCTAGCTTCAGCACCAGCCACAAGATCGCTGCACAAAATAGCTGCAGAGGGATCATGAGTGCACAGTTCTTCAACTCTCTGATAGCAATGCTGAGGTCCAAACTGTGGAAGTAAGGTTTAAGGTCTATCCACATGCACCACAATCATAGCACTTCCATGAAGAACCTACACTGGAGCTAGAAATCTTATACTTAGCAACATTTTGCTTTGCAACATTTTTTTTAAAAAAAAAAAAAAAAAAAAAAAAGATTCTCGCACCTTCTTTCAGTGAGGGGTTGAGTGTTGGAAGATTTTGCTATAACCAAGAACATTGCCTTCTTTTTGGTCACTGTCCACCCAAAACATACGTATTGAAAAGTAAAGTCAGAACTGAAGTTTGTCTTCCATGTAGTTTCTACTTACCATAATCAAAATATATATAACTAATTAGACAGAAATACATGCCTTCTGTTCCTGAAATACATGCATTCTGATATTTTCAGATGCTTGGTACTAGAACTTTTTATTGTATTCCACTGGAATACCAACAATACATTCTAGAAGAGGAAAAAGTGTTTAACAGGTGATGAATTATACCAATAAAAATAAATATAAATATTCTTTGAAACTTTCCAGCTTTGAATGAAGACACAGTCAGCATAGTAGCAGGAACTGAATTAAGATCCAGAAAAGTAGGTAGGCTGGTTACCATTTCCATCACTAAAAAAATGGTTCATTAGATTTATGTATTAGTGTTGATATAAGAACATACCTTATCTTGGCCTTTACATAATAAATAATGAAGTGAGAGAAAATATGTAGTTGACTGTTTATGAACACAGAAAAATATTCAAATACGTATAACTGCAGAAAAGCTAATCACTCACAGCAGATAAAGTTTAGTTGCCATTTCAGCACTGTCGTGCGTGATGTTCACTCAAAGAAGTGAGCAGATGTTATACAGAATGTAATGGCAGCAACACACACAGAAATGGAAGGAAGCCAAAAATAAGATAAGGCCTCTGGATGTTTCATTCACCAATGTTCTGCTATAAAATGCTCTTTGAAAACAGTTTCTGAGCCATTTCTAGCAGCTGTTGTGGAAAGGTATATGATCAACAGAGAAACAGAATAAGAACATCTGTTCTAATGCCTTCTACAGCTGAGACATTTCTGTATTTTTCATTCCAAGAGTTTGTCTTTCATCTAAGAAACATCTTTACTGTCATAGAGTATGTGATTGGTTTTTTCTACTTAGCAAGACAGAAACTACTCTACTTCACTTGGTTAAGCCCAAGGAGGACTCACTCCTAAACCTACCGGGCCTGACCTCCCCAGACCTGCAAGGTCTTCTGGAACAAGGACTGAGGGAAGGTGTTCACTGAGCCCTGGAGCAACCCACTGTCATGTTAGACATTGAGTTTTTAAGTATCAGAGAGGCTATGGTCATTGCTCTTCATGCCAGTGTCTTCAGGTGATCACATCAGATCAGACATTTTCATTTCTTTCCAAAGATCACCCCAAGGTTACCATATAACCTGATTCTGTATTCACCAGTCAGCAGACTTGTGAGCGCTGCACCAAGAGCATGCTCCTTGAGGCATATGTGTACAGAGGAGAATCTGTCAGCTGTACAACAGACAAGCATGTATGGATACTCAAAAATGCACTTACAATGCATAATACCTAAATTCTGCTCATGTTTCATGATGGTTATTTACCTGAGGTTCCTTCCTTATGGAGTCCTGTGTTATTATTCTTACAGGGAAAGTATCTTATTAAAAATGAGAGAAGTGTGCTGTAAGGCAACTGCTTAGTAAGCTTGCTTTATATTATATACAGTTTGACAGGATGTAGAAGGATCAAGATTGAGCTGTCCAGTTTCTTGACACTTAAAAGTGGGTAGAAAAATAGGAAACCTCCTAGGCAAAACCAGACAACTTTCCACACCAATAGAGGTTCAAGTTTGCCCCATTTAATTTTTGTGAGGAACTAATTTTTAAGAGTATAATAGCCCTAACCCTTTCACCTCCAGCAGTGTTAAACTCTAAGATGCAGTCAGATGTATTAGCCAGCACTGGCAGATACTATGAACATTTGAGGACACACTCCTAAGAAATTGTTGAGGAGAGACAACAGCACACACATTCCAGTAGCAGCCAGCCTAGACAGCTCTGTCCTAGCTTACTCTGTGTTTGAATGACTCATAAACCCAGTGAAACCATAGCAATAAAAACACAACAAAAACATAGAAGGTACAGTGGAGGTGGGTCAAAGGAAAACAGTATTTGTTTGGAGAGGTGGGAACTTTTTTACATGATAAAATGGATTTCTGTAGTGGAAAAAAAATATGAGACAAACCTATCAGGGGATTAGATGGAGTGGACTATTGGGGTGGATAATCAGTAGGCAGCAAAGGGATTGGCTACGTGACAACTAGCCATGATGGAGATGTGTCTTCAGGAAGATTCCACAGGAATCACTGAGGCAACAAGTTATTCGAAACCTTCACCAATAACCTGGAAAAGACAGAAAATAAATAAATAAATAAATAAATCTCTAAACAATCTATTAAACTCTTTGAAGTAATAAAGATCACACAAAACTGTGAATGGGCTAAGGAAAAGTCAAATGAACTTCAATCTGAATAAAGTATCTAGGCAAAAATAACCTAAGTCATACTGACCCCAAGCTCATGTTGAACCCTGAAGTGGCAGTCCTGGCACAGAAAGGAGATGGTGCGGTCACTGATGGCATACCCTGAAAATATCAGCTCAGCAAGCAGAAGCACCGAAAACAGTCCATAAAATGCCTCTTCTAAGTAACTTAGTAAAGTATTTAACTGTGGATTCTCTTCTATTACTTTTTTTTTTTTTTTCCAGTTAATATTCAAGGTCTCTATTTAGCCTTTCCATATCCAATATTCTAATAGTTATGTAATATATTTCTTTTTTATATCCATCATGCTTCAACATTTTAATGCTCAGGATCACTGTATTGCAAGAGACTTGGCTGCACCTTAATACAATGTCATATTTTGTAAGCTTCCTTTCTAAAGAACAGGAAACATTCCCTTTAAAATATTGCATTTGGTGGTTTGGCCTTGAAAAATGTAGATGATAGACAAGTTCAAATGCATCAGTCAGATGCACAGTGCTATTTTCTGGTGGGGGAGAAGATAAACTGAATAACACCTGTCCTGGATTTGGTTGGTTGGTTGGTTGGTTTGGTTTAGTTTGTTTTTCTGTAAGCTTAATTTCATTCAAAAGACCTTTCTTCTACAAGTTAACCAAAGCCATCCTTACAAGTATCCATGCCATTCCATTATACCAGATAATTGTAACATTTTTTTTCTGAATTGACATGGGGGCTACTTGCTAGTGCTTTGATGTTTTGTTTTTGTTTGTTTGTTTGTTTGTTTGTTTTTCTCTTAGCCTCTGATTTTATTTATTCTTTAATCAAACATGTTGATTGTGGATGAGCAATAGGGATTTCCTATTTTTTGTTCTAGGACTGGTAGACTATTTTAATATTGTATCTGACCAGCCAGCAAAGTACAGAAGACTTTCTATACTTTCAAGCTGATCAGAAGCCAAGCCCTTTAAAACAAAAATCCACAGTGCTCATTAAGGTTTTCAGTGATGTCAGAACAGTGCTAACATCCTCAAAGGTAAGGGTCATTGTGCTGCCCTCTCTGGCACATACATAATGTATACCACTCCTTTCTCATTATGACTCTGTGGCTACAACTGTAATTTGGAGCAGTTTAAATAGCTGAATCCCATTTTTTGAGTTCAATACACCGTTTGATTACACTGCTTTTTCATTATATAGTTAAATTTTTTACATATATTCTGCTTTTTTAAAATCAAAGTATAAAATATTTTTGGATATGCTTATTAGATCTAATTTCTTTGAGAAAGGATTAGTGTTTTCCCATCTGAATAGATAAATCTGGGAGGTTTAAGCTGGTCCAGACGAGCAGGAGTGAGTACTTCCCATGATGTACAAACCTTTACCTTGCACCAGATAATGCACCCAGCTGAGCTACAGCCCACTTAACTCCACTTCCCTGACAATCCTTTCAGTATTTGCAAACTCTGCAGCACAGCAGCTTTCATCTTATTCTGTACTTGTACTACACATGGTGTAAGAAGTTTGTGCTCCACTACAAGGATCGCAGATATTGCAGTAAAGTGAGTTCGCAGCAGCTATCACCATCAATAAATGGAGGTTTGTTTTTTCTTTCTACTACTTTCTAGAAGCTTATTTGATCCCCTGAAAGTCTCCTTTAAGAACATGAATAAGGTTATCTACTTTTCCTCAACTCTTTCTCTCAGCCTTGAGAGCTTTCTGGTTTGGCTGCTAACAAATCACCATTCTTGACCTGAAAGGTCTGCATGTTTTTTGACAACAGTAAGCTAAAGTTTGTGTTTCCATTTCGTTGAGTTTGAGACACTGAAGAAAAGTAATCTGCAGTGTGCAGAAAGTGGGAAAAAGAGATAAAATGCTAAGAACTGTGTTTTTTCTCCCACTCTCTTTGCAAACATTATCTGATAAGGTGTGTAGTTTCTGAACACCTACTACACCATAGATTTCAGCTCATGGAAAATTTTGTGGGTTCTGTTGTCATAAATTTTATTTAGCCATATGTACAGAGAAGCTTGTTACAGGGATGTTTAGACGAGTAACACAAACATTTGTATTAAAAATGCCACAAGGGTAACATCCATTGGAAGTACCAAAAAGTATGTGAAGTCTGTGTTACAAACATGCAACAGCTAAAAAAATCCACTGAATTTCTGCTCTGATATCTGTCCCACACTGATTCAGTTGAACCCTATATTTCAGATTATGAAATTTCAATTATAGAAAAACAAATGATTTTGTTTGTTTGTTTGAAAGGTATTGTAACTATTGATAACTTCGTTTTTACTAGTCTTTTTTTAAAGAGCACTTTGACTGTATTGCAACAATTGCCCCCAACATGAGGTATCCTTTCAACAAGAAGCAGAATGAGACTCTGCCAGCTATCATATCATATGCTGAAAATTCCAGATCTATGAAAATTTAAAGGTATATTTCCAAACTTGAAACATTTTCAGAGCTCATCTAGCCTTTCCATGGCCTCACAGTCTGTTAAGATTTTATACTAGGTCACCAATCTATGTGCCTCATCCTGAGGAGAAATATCTTGAGCAACCCAGAAGTCATGTTAAAATCATGGCCAGGAATAATGAGGAGAGCAGGGACACTAAAGAATCTTTGTGGTAATTGGGCTGGAATCACCTACCTTTAAAAAAAAAAAAAAAAAAAAAAAAAAAAAAAAAAAAAGACTGTTCCAAAATGAGAGAAGCTCCAAAACTCCAACACTTTCAAATTCATCTGAACTATCACATGTACCAGTCTGTGACATTTTGGGAAAGTGTAAAAATGTAACATTACTATCTAATGATGGTGTGTCAGTTTATGCAATTTCTGAAGTTCAGAGCATTGAGCACCAAAGTGAAGCAATGGACATAACTGAGCCTTGATTTTATCAAGCTTCTTGTAAGAGCACTGAATTCCAATCAAGATGAAAAATACAGTTAGTTTTGGTATGAAGGTGTTAAGTGTTTCTGGTCCCTAAAATGTTTCGTCTTCCAATTTCTCTTTGCACACGCACCAGAAACAAGAGTAGACCTCCAGAAACCTACAAAATATTGAGACTTTGAAGAAAACATTACATATTTCTAGATTCGTGACAAAACTACTGAGAGGTGCTAATACTTGTGCTTGTAACTAGTCAGTATAAACACAACAGATGTTTCCAGAAGATTTTTGACCTAGCACCAAATCATGACATGTCTCATAAGCCACCAAGTGGGTATGTTCATAGCAATATTCTTATTGATAAACCTAGTAAGATATTTTTTTTTCCAAATTTGCTTTGAAACATTTTGGAGCTCCTTCTACTACTCCTATTACTGCCAAAATTTCAACTGAACATGATCAATAAGAACAAGGAAACAGACAGTCTGAAGTTGGCTTCATGAAGATAGCAGGACAATTTCCACACAGAAACAGAAGCAGTCTTAGCAGAGCTCAGGACTGCTGAAAGATTCACCAGGACAGCAGAGTTCCTAGTTCTGCTGCCCTCAGAGTCCTTCACACCACCTCTTATCTCCTCACTGCCTTTCATAAAACTCCCAGACATTAGTAGCCTCTCTCAGCCATCCTCCTGCTACCTCTTCATGGTTCATTTTCCTTAATTTGCTGAGAAGCTGGAGTCAATTTTTGTCTCAAAGACCTTGAAAATGGCTGAGCATCCATACTTACACAAACAAGGAAAAAAAAAAAAAAAAAAACAAACCTGCCATTGTTTCAAGAGGTTTGAACCCTATGTTGAAATAGCACAATCAAAAACTGTTATTATGCTTAAAGAGTGTAGTTTTTAATCTTCACACTTCAGCAATTATTCTGAGATTCTAATTCAGCTGGGCTTTTCTCTACTTTTTTAGTTAATTTTATACACAAACAGTCATATGTGTGTGCATATTTTTGGTACTCTATATTAGGTATTTCCTGTGTCTAGAGATTCTTCATACTAGCTGCCTTCCCGTATATTCAGCTACACAAATCACACTAACCTGGAGGAACAAATCTGTTTTGTTTTGCTTTGCTCTGGTAATTTTCTTTTTTTGGCATCATGCTACACATAGTCTGTGGAAAGGAATGGTATGTCAACATTATCACATGGACTGATGAATATTTTGCAAAACAACAGGGTTTATAACCAGTTTCAATCTAGGAAGTTAGATTCATCATAATTTATTTCCCTGAGAAAACTTTGTTCACTCTAACTTATTTTTATGTCCATATTATTACCAAGTATTAATAGTACTAACAAGCTTTGAAGTTCAGAAGTTCCTCACCAACCCTTCCAACAGATGTTTTACACAGTTTGAGGAAAAGCCGTTTACAACATATAATAAATAGAATGTTTCCTTGCAGGCAGTGCAAAAAAAAATTGTGCTTCAACTTCATGCTGTCAGCAGATCATGCTGTCTTGAAAGTTTTTTCATTCAGTAGAGCTACGGCATATTTCATGTGCAAGCATGTGCTGTTGTTATCACAGCATTTACTAAAGCTGAGGTGCGGGTTTCAAATTATGACCCTGACATCATGCTTGGCTCAAGATGGTAACACGTGCTTACATGAGATTACTGGTATACTTACAAAGCACGCTCTTGGTCTGCAGCAGACTCTTAATTAAGCTCTCAGCCCAGGAGCACACCAACACAGGGAGAAAGTTCACTTCAGACCATGGGAACATTTTGTTTTATCCGTGTTAGGACTGCCTTTTGGAGCAAAGCACCAGCCAGTCTTCACACAACACTCAGAGGCATCCAGGAGCATTAACCTTTAATGGACTGTAAACACAAACTGTGTACACATCTCTTCCAAAGTATTCATTTGGCTCACAGGCTGGAAAATGCCATTGTGTTTAAATCATTGACGCTGATCTCATACAAGCTAGGTATATACTGTCAATTTAGGTTAATTCATCTCCTGATTGATTTGTGTATTTCACCTTCATGATATTTTGCTTACAACCATGTTGTTGAATATGAAATACTTCTTTTTATAGGTAGTCAGTTCAGGACACAAAGGCTCTCAGAGAAGCAGAAAGAGAATCTTATTAAGAGTGATTAATTCTGAAGACAGTTTTATATCTTAGTATTTGTCTTGGAGGCTCACCTACTGAAATTATTTTCCACTTGATTATTTGATTAGCATGCAACACTTTATGTAAGCACAGAACATAGCTGTTCTTGTACATAAACAAGAGCCAATAGTAATAGTGAGCTAACAAAATAATAATTGGAAATATTCTCCTTCTGCTGAAGAATTTAGTGGAACCTACTAGACTCAAAACTAAGGTTACATTCAGACTGTATGATGAAGTCATTCAAATCTAAAGTAAAAAGTTAAAGATATTTGGAACTTTAGGTATGTAGAAGTAGTAAAAATCCATAAATATTCATTGTCTTTGAATGTAAATGAATATTTATTGTCATAAATATTCATTGTTTTTCCTTAAAATGGCAAATTACCAGCTCTTCTAAAAATTCAGGATATAGACATCTGTAGTTACAGAATTGAAAAGTGAGAACAGAAAACCTAGCAGATACCTGGAAAATTGACATGAATGTCCACAGTAACCTTCTTGTTCTAAAATGGAGACACAAGATTCAAACTGGTAGGAGTATGAGACTCTATGAGATAACGGACACTGAGATGGAAAATGCTGTGTAACTGTTGTTATTGGTAGGATTACATAGCTCAGAACTGCACTTCAGCAATCCCAGCATGTCCTGAAAAGTATGCCTAATTGAAATGCTTCACACTCTTTTAAAAATATGCCCAATGCCTGTAAAACCTGTGATGGAATATTTTATTTCCACTTCACAGGGAAACAGAAGGCTTAAGCTTTATGAAATTAAGACAGAACAAACTATGATGAAACATGAAGCAACTAAAGTTTTGTATACCATCAAAACTTAATGAAGTTGTTTTGAGGGAAAAAAGAAGGGCAACCACTCTTTATATATATATATGTATATATATATATATATATGGCCTTAGCATTTGCACATGAAATTTTGTTCCATGATATTTGCAATCAGCTTTCTCAGTTAAAACTATCCTCCCTTTGAATTTGCATATGTTTATCTGTAGGCACACTCAAAGTTTGCATCAACGTCTGAATCCATGGTCCAGAATCTTAAAGTTCAAAATATCGAGAACTCTTTCTAGCAGGAGAAGAACTGAATGATGAAACAAGGCATTGTTGCAATCTTATTTGTTTTAAAAAGAAGCTATGTTATGTATCATGTTCATTGGGAATCCAAAAATAAAAGGCAGCTTCTTTGTCCAGAATCCCAAGTGTCTTTTGGTAGGTAAAACCACAACTCTTTCAGCTTTTACTTATTGGCTTTTCTTTGCATACTCATGTGGTGTTCCTGCATCATGTGGTTGTGCTTGTCTCTCTCAGACCCATACAAACACACATAAACATATATAGATACATGTACATATAGACACAAGCTTTGTCTGCCAATGCCAAATGTTTTCACTCATATGCAAAACCTTGCAGCTGCCCAGATGAATTCCCTCCCCAGCCTCCTCACAGTCACTGCGCACAATTGCTTGTGTATAACTGTGGCCAGTTATTTAAGAAAGGATCTTGGTTTGTCATCAGGACTCAGAAGTAGGACAGGTAATGCAAGGTGGCAGAGACACCTCTGCAATGTATTAGAAGCATGGTGTGAATATGAGGTGAAGAGAAGGCACTTCTGGGCAGCTCTTGCTGTAGGACAGCAAGAAGTGTGGGAGGGAATGAAGACCAGGCCCAGTCCTGCTCTGTGCACCAGTGGGCCTTGCCTGACAAGCAACACAGAGGTGTACACAAGTATGTGATACACGTACATATCTCAGGCACATGCTTTCATTCAAGTTTTCTGCTACTGATTTTTTTTTTATTATGTATACAGTTCTTGGGGAAAAATAATAATAATAATGATCTGATGCCTCTGCTGTTTTTTATGCTGTGGAATAAGCAAATATGTTTAACATATTTGTGCTTCATTTGCAACTTCAGTATAATTGTGCACCTCTATTTGCTCTTGTTGTTCTGTGCATTATCGGAGTATGTGGTGTATGTGTCTGCATGTTGGTATATAAACTTCTTGCAATCAGATCGTAGACCTGTAAACATGGAATAGAAGGTTTGAATGAAGCTACCATAGCAAACACCAGTTGGAAATTCATATGTCTCCTGGACAGTTCTTGATATGTGCTTCAAGCTATTCTGTTTTGAACATCATTAAGAGACTTTTCTGAACAATGAACCATCTCCATATCCAGGCAGGCTTCTGAGTGTAATTGAAAAGTTATGCAGAACTGCTGTTTATTAACAAAACTTTGTTATGGCAACTGCTTGAATTGAGGCAGCATTTTATGGCCAGATGTAACACACTGAACTTCTTGGGTTTGTTTGCTGTAATCATAACCTTAACATTACCAACTATCAGTTAAGCTTAACCTTGGTTACAAAGCTATATATTTTCTTCTCAAAATAGAAGGAAAGAAGGAAAGAGAGAAAGAGTGAAAGAAAGATTAGGATTATTTGGCTTGTCTAATGTAACAACACAACTGCTGTAGTCAAAGTGCCAACCAAGCTACTCAGAATACATCTGAAGGGAAGGGAAGAATTAAGAGCCACACACTGCAACCAGTTTCTTTATATATATATATTTATACTTATATTTTATATATATATATATATATAAAGAAAAAAATAACCTCACTGTATTCCTATTCTCATTCTGTGATACAGCCTTAGTTTTATAGAGGTGGTTACCAAAGACAAAAGAAAAATACCTTTTACAAAGCACATTTAACAAGACGTATTTCCGAAGGGAGGTGAGGTAAATAGGAAATAGTCCCTCCAATAACACCTCTTTTCTCCCATGCATGGCAACCACTCTGCAGCACAGGGTGGGAGAGAGGCTGAACTGCTGCAACCCCCCTATTACAGCTGCACTTGCATTCCCATTGATCCCAGCCTCAGCCATGTCCCTTCAGTGCCAGGGAGCCACACAACATGTGCTGTACAGCTCACTGAAGAAGATGCATTGAAAACCCTACCGGAGACAGGACAGCAAACAAACAGGTGCAAAGGAATGTTGACTTGCAGTCCTAAGAATGCCTATTGATTGCAATGTTCAGATAACTGAACAACAGAAATCTGTTGAAGCTGGGCAATAATGTGATCCTCACAACACAAAACCAGCAGCTGACCATATTTAGCAATGAGAGGCCAAGCTGTCTTTGCTGACTCCTACATTACCTGTGCTGCTGCAGAAAGTTGGAGCTTATAAGTGCAGTTCTATTTCATATTCTATGAGTTCTTCTACTTTTTTATTTTGCTTCATATTACCCCTGTATAAACTGAAGTACCTGCCCTGACATCAGAAACCACAACATTCAAAGAAAAACAATTTTTATTTAATGTATTTGCAACGACTTTCAGGAATAGAAAATTTCTGTATTACTCCCCATGAGTCATTAGCCACCAGGCATTTTTACCTCCTACACAAAACATTGATTACCTCCCTTTAGTCTTTTCTTTTCCCCTGCTGATCCTGTAGGCACTTGCTGTACTTACTGCACTTTCTCTAACTGATCTCTCCAGAGGTTATTTCCACTTCATTAGAGTAAGCTAGATAGAAAAAAAAATGTCTTTTGCAAACCCAGATACCTCCAGACATTAAGACAAATTAGTCTTGTGACACAAAATGCCATGCACTTCTGGGAGGAGAGAAGGAGCAAGGTGAGGCAAGGCCAGGAGGAAGAAGGCTCTGGCAGTAGCTGTGTCACAGCCCTCCTTCCTTCTCTTTGCAATCAGCACAAGAAATACTGGAGCACGTGGAGAATACAAATTATTCAGTTGGCTTGAAGGTGATCAAACATCAGCAGTGGCAGAGGTTACACACCAAGTTTTATGGGGGCTTATAAACATGGATGAACCCCCTTCCCTGGCTTTAGACCTCAGCCCCATACCTAAAACATCTTTCCTGCCAAGGAGCCGGCAACAAGTACTGCAGACAGTGCAAGCACCAATACTCTCAAGGAGAAACATGCTGACTGCCAAGCCAGCTGTTTATACATCAGGGACAGCTAACTCATGCAGGAAACAAATAAATAAATAAATAAAAAGCTGAATGCAACTGAAGCAGCACACTGGGTATCTACCAATTGTCCCTGGAGACTGAGTGTTCAGTGGGACTCCATTCAGGTATCACTTCTGGACTACAAAAAGAATTATTAATGCATCTGGTGCATTTCCCTCCTCCTGTTGTAAATATCCTCCTTGAGGGATGAATACCACTGGTTAGCCATTAAGAAAAAATGAGCTTTCCTGAAAGGAAAGTTGAAGAGTACAGCTCTAGGTTTGTAGTTTTTTTTGACACTGAGGTTTACATAACACTTCAGTATATTTACCAGTGGTATAGCCCCCACCTGATAATGTGGGGATGACAACAAGAAAATACCTTCAATGGAGAAATGCAGCAAAATTAAAACCTGGGAATCTGGCTTTTCATCAAGATTTACCTAACCACTTCTGTGCCCACAAATAACTGCAAATTCCTATAATTTAAATGTCTGAGTACTTTGCCTGCAGGCATGATCACATACTTAGTTGTCTAGCTGATGTCAAGCTCCTACACTTTCTTGTGCCTGCTTTTGCTGCTGTAAAAAAAAAAAAAAAAAAAAAAAAAAAAAAAATAGAGATGGCTTTTTTACGACTGCCTCTTCAAATGTGTCTCCTCAGTGAAAGGTAACATCTGTTCACAGTACATGCCACTGCCAGAAAATTAGGGAGGTTATGGATAGATCTGCAGCCATTTCTGAGAAAAAGACAGAATTTGAACCTTTGTGTACTTCCACTATTTATGGGTAAAAACAGTTTCAGCTTCAGTCTGCATCTCAAATGGTTCAAGACAATACTCAAAGAATATCTGAGGGAGAAAGATTCACAGTCCTTCACTACTTACCCTATGCCTCGGGCTTGCTGAAGCTCTGAAACAGTTCGCTGAACATTTCATTCCTCTACTTCTAAATGAGTATCAATTTGCCCAACAGTTCACAAAGGATGTTTTAATCGAACAACAGCTAAACAAGATCCTAATGAAAACAAAACTGTGCTATATTAGAGACAGGCCATGAGAAACGCTTTAAAGACAGACTTGCTTAATTACTTGTCTTAGTAGAAAATATTTCTTCCATCCCATGCTCTCCTTTCTTGTCTCCATGGTTTTCTACTAATCTCCCACTTTGAACTATTTTTGTACTGTATTTTCTTGCACATCTTCATTTCAGGTCCTTTGCTTCCTCTAAACAGAGGGTGAAATAGATGAGAACCTGGGAGTAGATAGGAGATGACCAGAAGGAATTAGAGGAGGCAGAGGCAGTCATTCCCAGCAGGAACTTGAGGAGGAAGAGGAAACCAATTTCCCAGCAGGAAATGAATTATGCTGTGACTGAGGAATATGCAAAGCCTGGGACAACTTCACTGAGACATGCAGCTCTGGTTTCCCAAACCAAAAGCTGGGACAGCAGAAATTGCAACAGGGAAAAGACCAAGAGTTATTTTGAAGGAGAGATCCTTGCTGATGACAGCACACCATGAGTCACGATCTCAAGGCTGACAAAGGAGTAATAGGCCAAGCAGCCCAGAAAACAACTTCTCAGCAGAGAAGGTCCTGTTGGGAAGCCTGTGCTATAAAATTGTCCCATCTTAGAGAGGATGCTGGGCTGTGAAAAGTACAGACACCAGCTCTTGTAGAGGCTATGGCCCTGCACAGAAAGCACTGTGTGAGGCCTAAAATGGATACACCCAGGGTCCAGAGGAAGAGCAGCCACCAGAGGTGTTTTAATAAGGACTCTGATAGCTGTGGTACCATCAGAAAGACCCACAGAGGTATCTGCTGCTGGTTGAAAAGATGGGAAGCCTTTTTCTCAGCAAGGGCAGCAGAGCAACATCAGCTTGGCCAGAGGGTGGCTACTGTCAGGTATCCCTTGATAGCCCAGTGAGTAGCAGCTGTGCTCAGGAGCACAGAAATTACCAGTTCCACAATACACAGTGTACAGTCAAATGAACTGAAACTTCAAATAACAGCACCCACATCAAGCTCTATTCACATCCTCACCTGGTTCTTCATGGGAATTTTTTAGAGAAGCCTGCCAGCAGTAGCTGCAGGAGTTTCCAAACCACCATCAAATCACATGCAGATGTAACCAGAATGCCATAAGGGATTAAGGATGTGAGTGAAAAATGCAGACATAAAATCATCCATTTACACTGCCTGCACAGCAACTTTTGGTATCAGCACAGGAAGGACAAAGCCACTGGAGGTTCATAAAAGGCTGGCAGATATACTGTTTGATGTATCATGTGAAAATGACTGTCTAATTGTAATTAATTACATTAATTAACAGAGAGAGATTGATAGATCCAGAGAGATAGGTGTGAGAATTGTGCTCCCTGATACAGGCTTTAGTTATATAAGTTTCTGTGTAATGCAAAGTAAGCGTCTTGGAGAGGAGTAGGGTCCCTTTTCCTACCTCTGACAAGGAGATAGCTTTACTGAATCCTATATAAACAGGTAACAATTCTTTTATGGTCCATGTGTTCAACTGACACATGGATCATATAAGGATTTTCTATTACTATCAAGATAATCATATCTTGGAATTTACACTAGTGTTAGCAGAGGGAAAGTGGACATATGATCTTGGTATGATAACACCTAGAACAGTACTTTTTTCAGATTCTTTCTGGGTGGAACTCGTAATTGAGTTATAAATTGAGTGTGAATGTCAAATGTTGGCCAAAATACAGTCTTAAAAATAACTTTTAGGGAAATTCTGAGTAATTGAAAGCCACTGTGAGAATTTCAGAAGCAGCTGGTGAAACAGCTCCTAGGCATTTCTGAGTTTTGGAAAGGGGGAGAAAACAAGAAATCCATACATTCAAAACCTGTCAGAGAAGTAATAGAAGCAGAAGTAATTACTTCATTGCCATGCCCCTAGTGGCCGTGACTAAAAAGAATACCATCAAGGGGATTTTCCCCATCTAGTCCCACCTTGCGGTGGTTGACCCAGGCATCACCTGCAAACCACCTGAGGGTTCTGCTGGATGGTGCTGGCCCTGGCTTCATGCTCCACAGCAAGCCCAGCACACCAGGAGGGAAAGAAAGACCTGCATCCCAGCCTGAAAAGTTCAATTAATAGTGTGCTGTACATGCTTGCAAGATGGAAGATGAAATAGAGAGCCAAAGAGCAGAAAACCCTTTGTCACCTTCACACCACCCTGATTTCAGGCTAACCATAATTACTCCTGACTCTCTCGTAGAATTATAATTTTTTTATGACTGTAATATACTCACCTTCAGTTCCCAAAGACATCAGCTGCACTTTTCCTGAACTAAGAAAACAGTAGACAAAAGAATTCATACATGGTGTTTATATAGTGTTGGTAATACAACGATGCAATGCCCAGTAACACAAGTAACAACAATATGCAATATCCTCCTTCTGGAGGAAAGTCCTGGGACTAGTGGGAACATAAATGTGGGTGCTGGACAAACATGTAGGAAGCACAGCCTCTGGAAAAAAACAAAAACATGCACAAGATTTAGAAGCATTAAGCAAGTAAGACAAGAAAAAATAATAATTATAAAAAAATAAAAATAAAAAAAGAGGCCACAGTAAAAACTCTGAAAGTGCCTGAAGGGATGAAAAGTAGACATGGCTGGATGGCTGGGAATTCTGATTTCAATAGGAAATAGAGTTTTCACAAAATCAAAAAGTTCATAAATATTGGCCTCAGCAAGACAGAAGGACATTTTATGCCTGGGGAAATGCAATCTCACGGACAACCAGCTCACAGGAGAAAATAAGGGCACAAGACATGTGAACTGCAACTGCTGAGAGAAAATCACACCCCTAGGGAAATGTGGGTTAGTTTTTGAGATGACTCAAAACAAAAAGTGTTGGTCTACTCTCAACAGATTCAATTGAAGCATTTTAATTATGAATCATTTATTCAGAAGTTTTCATTCCACTACAAAGGTCTTAAAAAAAAAAAATAAATAAAAAAATAAATTAATTCTGAAGTGTTAATATCTCATGCAGGACATAATTTTGATTTTGACTACTTTTTTACTGTCTTCCAGGCTCACTTTTCTGTAGTGCCCTCAGAGAGGAGCCATTTGGATAATGTGAGCATGTATACCATCAGAAAAGGAAGATCAGCACTGGAGTTGGACCAAGCAGGCAGGCACTGGCATCCAGGAGTAACAATGGGTCTTCCTTTTTTTAGGAACAGAGCCAGCTTAAAGCTATATTCAGACTTAGGTTTTATTCTCAGTGTATTTTCAAAGAGATCTGTGCTCCTAAACAGTTATCTTCTGGTAAGTGGATTCAAATTTTCAAATTTTCCCTGCACTTCTGGAACCTTATCTGCTGCCTTTTCACTCCACAAAATAACACGTGGTTCTGGCTCCACAGGTTTCTCCTGGTTCTCATTCTGTCGCTGTCTCTCACCACTGCCATGCATCCTTTGTAAAGCGGGGAGGGAGGAAAGGGCTGCCCAGCGATGGCTGTGGGTAGGATTTTCCCAGGGGGTGAGGAGAGCTGGGGGCAGCACACAGGGCAGAGCTGTGGCAGAGGGGTCTGCACACCTGAAACACTCCTGGCCGCAAGGCTGCCAGCAGGAGAGGGGATGTACAGTCAAGTGTTGAACAAAAAAAACAAGGCATCTGATCCTGGATGTAAAGCAGGGAGAGCATTTGGGCTGGACAGGTATCCAGAAGTCTGTTACGGGTGTGGTATGGTAGAGGAGACTTCACCAGAGGAAAACAAGTAAGCACATACAAACAGGTAGGCACACCACTACACTGAGATTGTAAAGCAGTATACGGGTTCTTAACACATCTGTTTCCACCTATTTAAGACAAGCTCACAAGTGATGCTAATTGCCACATGATTGCATCAGAGGCTGGCCTAAAAATAGGCTGCCTGAACTTTGTATTACATGCGGAAGTCCTGTGACTCCCTGCCCCAAGTCAGTCCCCAGCAGCTCCCTGTACTGGTCTGACCCTGAAATGTCTGGCACTGAAACAGCTTCCTAGGAAATCTCCTGTGTGCTGTATACAACCCAAGCTCTTAAAATTTTGCTGTGAAACTTGCTATTTGTATGCACATAACATTTTTGTCACAAACTAACTGAAAATGTCAGGCTACCACATACCTTTACAAACAGAGGTACGAAATTCTGTCACCTCTGGGGCTACACAGCACAATGTTAAATGAGACCTTGGAAAGCTTCAGATTCCCTTCCTAGCTGAATATGTGTACCCCATAATATAACTTTTTAGAAAGATTACTGAAATTAGCTTTCATCAGTATTTGTATATGGTACCTGAGACACTGACATTGAAAATGGCAAATAGAATGGCAGCTAATGTGATGTATGCCTGAATACCTTCTCCAGTAATCACTCAAGTTAACATTTATTTTATTCATTGATGTTCTGTACCACACTCTGCCTCTCCAACTGAATAAGCAAGTTGGACACATTCTGCTGCATTTTTTTTTCTATTGAAACAAGCATTCATCCCTAAGAGGGTGAGGGTAGGGGTGGGGGGTGTATATGGAGGATAAAAGGTTATGGAATAACTTAGTCCTGCTACAATAAGTGAATATAACTTCTATTTGCAGCAGTGGGACAGAAACCCTTAGACATGTAAAAGCTGTTTTCATTCACAGAAATGCAATGAATGTCACAATTAACCTGTTCTTGAGCTTTTAGCATGTCTGATCTTAAGATCTGGGTAGGGACAACGGCAGGCACTGAAGACCTACCTAGCAGGCAGGTCTCCATTTTTTTCAGGTGAGATGGGGGAAGGCTGCAGTAGTCTCAGTGATATTAATCTCCCAGTACTGTGAGGTACAACATCTTCGAGCTTTTGGCTGGCCATGAATGCATAATTGCCCAGCCACTGTAATGTCATCACTTCACACAGATCTTTGTTCTCTGCCTACCAATAAAGCCATACAAAAACATTAAAAATATTTAAAAGAGAGAGAGAAAGAGAGGCAAGATTTTTAGTATAACGTATTGCTATTCAGAAACTTTTTCTCTTTTTCCTCATTTTTTTTTTCCTTTTTTTTTAACTTCCAGCATAAACCAACATAATTGCATCAAGCTGCATCAGTTGTATAACCTGACATGAAGTTGCATAAGACAAAATATCTCATGCAATTTGCTGCATCATCCAGGAAATCTGAAGGAAAATAAGAAGAAGAAGAAGAAGAAGAAGAAGAAGAAGAAGAAGAAGAAGAA
>CM021763.1:48542494-48575869 GCA_011075105.1 Heteronetta atricapilla | reverse complement strand
AAGAAGAAGAAGAAGAAGAAGAAGAAGAAGAAGAAGAAGAAGAAGAAAAAGAAGAAGAAGAAGAAGAAGAAGAAGAAGAAAAAGAAGAAGAAGAAGAAGAAGCTAGGCCATTGTGCTTTTCTTGTCTTGTATTAGAGCTACTTTCAGATCTTTAGTCAGGAAACCAAATAACTCTTGGACCTTTTAAACCACCGCAGACAATGCATCACCTTTACTAAATCTGTCAGTCTCATCACAAGGCCCATTTCAGCAAAACATCAAACCTTCTGTAACAAGCAATATTTTTCACCAGTCATGATCTGGACTCTATTCTGGGGCTTAGTCTGTCACTCCTATTCACACTGAGCAATACTCCTGACTCAAGGGCCAGCACTGCCAAATCTGTACATTATTACATTGGATGATTGTCTCGTCAAGACAGTAGCAACATGTATTATTGGCAGATACACCTCTATCCCAAAAGCTCTTTCCACTTCACATCCAAGAACAGCCACAGCCACAGCAAGGACAAGTGAGCCACCCCTCCCAGGTCCTGGGAGCTCACTGCCCTTTACTAGGATTTAAGGCAGGGACGGGATTTGGTTGTAGGTTGCTATTCCAGAAGTGATTAATTTCATTTTATGTATGTAAACAAGAAAGACATTTAACCCAGAAAGGCATATTTCAGATGCTAGCAGAAAAGAAAAAAAAAAAAAAAAGATGCAGGCACATTTTCACATGAAAAGCTGTTTCTGAGATGTACTGCTATTTTCCCTCCTTGACAACTAGATATACAAAACGAGATCCAGAGCTAAAATGATCTTTGCATTCATTGGTTATTTTCCTTCTTTAAGATGCAACAAGTTCCAGCAAGACAATATGAAATGATTAATATTTCATCATGTTCTCTATTCAAGAACATCAGAGAAATTTCCATTCATTTTCACACAGAGACAACCATAGCTGGCACACCCAGCCAAGGCTGACTTTTTTCAAAGGAGAATGCAATTCTTTTCCTTACCAAGGGGAAGTATTATCTTTTGCACCATGCCAGAAATGGACGGAAAACTTCTCCCGTATGAAAATTTCATACTCTTCTCCCTTTTATTTGGACATAAAAAACACAGCTTTCCGTTTCTCCAAGGGAACAGACATACCAGTTCATATTCACAGCAGACTATTCTGCTAATGGGAAAATAAGATGTTCTGCAGATCCAGTGATAAAACCATCTGTCATGTATCTTACAAGCAGTGATTTAGGACCTCCCATCCTGGCCCAATCAAAAAGCTACCTATTTGAGAAATTTTGCTCCTTTTTAAGCAGCAATGTCCAAATGCCAGTGGCATTTGGAGATAATTCTGTGAACTAAATTTTCCAAATAATTCAAAGTGGTGCAATGGGGCAACCTATGCAGATGCCTATGCATCCTTTTCTTAACCTGAAAACAAACTGAGAACTTTTGCTTTTCTGGACCACAGTTCGTTAGCTTCCGATTTGCACCAGCTTGGTGACTTCGTCAAGCTGCAGACACTCCCTGGAGCAACCTTTGGGCCCTGGCTTCTTTTTACAACTTGCAAGCCCAGGTTTCCTATTTAGCCCCTCCCTGCTCTGATGCATAACCACTCACCTTATTCTGGACACGTAATCTCCCAGCAGGATGAAGGGTGCTAGCATCACTTGTCAAGCAAGGTATGTGGAGCTCTTGCTGGGGAGCAGATGCCATCTCTGATTTTTCACATATTTGCTCCATTTCAAGAGACCATAATCTTAATTTATGTGGCTTGTTTTCCCTTCTGGTACCACCATTTTAACTGATTTCATGGTCATTGTTAACTCAAGAGTTCAAGCTTTGTTCCAACTCTTCTTCAAGGCCCTGAAGTAAAAAGTGCTAGCCTTCACGAAGGATACAGAGCCTTAAAAATTTAAAATATTAATGAAAACAGGAGACAAGAAGCTGTTCTATAAACAGGAGAACAGGCAAAGCCAGCTTTTCCACAGATTTTGTCACATCAGGGCAGTACCAAGGATCTAACCAGTGACAGATCATATTCAACTTCTCCCTTGGCTGTGGTGTTCCTAACCTCGCTGTCATCTGGGCTAATTGTCCTTAACCTTGCCCACTAAGGGTTAATTAAGCTCACAGTAGTGCTTTCCCCTCAGTGAGAGCAACAATGTAATCTCCTCTCCTTTGTCTGTGCCAACTTTCACAAAACTTTCATATTTTCTACTATTTGTGACTGGAGATTTAGATGGCTGACTTACAGCCTCACAAGTGATTAATGGGCGATGCATGACACACACAGGCTGTGACCACAAAAGCCTCATTTCCCTGGCAGGATAAGGGAGCAGAATAAAATAAATAAATAAATAAATAAATAAATAAATAAATAAATAAATAAAATTAAAATAATAATAATAGTAATAAATAAATAAATAAAACAGACACCCTGGTGGTAGAATCACGTAAAACAGGTGCAAAGGAACAAATCCACTTCCTAGGGTCATAAAAGGGTAATAAAAATATTACGTTGCTCATACAAGAATCATATGTAAAATAGGCTTTCACTTGCAGAAGAAGGATAAGGTTCACCAGTGGAAAGATAAGGTATGATAAGAGGAATTCTACAGTGCCATTCTTTATTGAATGAGTAAATTCATGAGCTCCTGGTGGCTCCTGCAACCATTTATAAAATCTCAGCACAGACACAATATCAATGAAAACACACTCTAAATGAAATAGTGATTGCAAAGTCTAAGAGAATGTATCTGTTTTGGCACAACAGGAGCAGCACTTTCAGACAATGTAAAAAAATAAAAATAAAAATAATTTTTAAAAGACATTGTTTGTGTGAAAAAGAGAGATTGGTCACATATTGGTCACATATTTGGGCACCTGAGTCTCCAGGTTGAACAGCACTACCTCAGAACAGCACACGTTTATCATTTGGAATCTATTTTCTAACCAGAAAACTTGATCCTGTGGTCCCCTTGCAGCTTGTAATATCCATCTGTTACCTTTCTTTCTACTTGAAATGCAAGCTCGTCTAGTCTAGGAGCATCATTTGTTTAGTGTCTGCACATTGCTTAACACAAAAGGGCTGAGGCTGCAGCAATCCATCTGGCACAACCATACAGGTAGCAATTGCCTATGTAAGAAATACGAACCATGGCAGCACAGGTATTTTGTAGTAAAGTAATACAGCTGAACATTTAAACTACCAATCTTACTATCAGAAAGCAGGGCAGGGTAGCTTCCATGGCTGGCCCTTCATCCTGTCCCGTTCAAAACTTTCATTAACAAGTTGCACAATACAGTGCTGCTTAGTGCTAGTCAGAGTTACAGCATGAGAGGAATCACAAGCTCTCTCACGGACAGGACCAGAGCTCAAAATGGTCCCAAGAAACCAGGGACAACTTTTGAAATCAACATGATAAACTTCAGGAAAATATTAATATTAATAATAATAATAAAACTGCAAAAGAAAAAAAATGCAGAAGTTTATAATAAGGAGTAACTTGCTGACTGATTGATAACTGGCAGGTTGATAAAGGATGCAGGTTATGGAGGGTTGAAATTAAATATGAGAAGCTGGTGATCTGTTTGTATGTTTGTTTGTTGTAAGAATTATCACGAAAAAAGGTAAGCTTAAATTATAGAAAGGAAGACTAGGACATAAAAGGATCTTTTAATCTTCAAGCATAGTGAAATAGTGACAAAGATCTTGTCAGGTTGGATGTCAGCCTGGATGATCCCAGAGATGTTTTCTAGCCCAGAGCTTTTATGATTCAGTGGAGCTCCTTCACAGTAGGTGAATTTATTGCTTTGTGATTCAGAGAACACACCTCAGTGCAACCACTCTTTTATAACCCCTGTTAGATAGGTGAGCATGAGACAGAGAGGACAGGTCCCTGGGGCTTATCTCCATACTTGGCACTGATACAAACTTCCACATTTCCCTGTTTGGAAACTGAACAATATCAAGCCGTTACAGCAAGATGTTTTGCTTATTTCATACTGATAGAAAACAACTATCTTTTTTTTTTTTTTTTTGTCTTCTACATCCTCAATTACAATAACACCTGATAATGATAAGTGTGAATAGGGCTTTCCTGTTAATCTAATTAAGACAACTTTCATTTTTAGTAAAGAGGTCCCTTGTGTTTGATAAAAACTAATACATTTTTAAAAAATCCAGGTAAACCTTCCAGAATGATCTATTAGGAAACCCTGACCTGGGCTAAGAAGGAAGAAGGACATTACTGAAAAAATAATTGTTAGTTCAGGTAAGCATTAAAAACTTAAAAGCTTAAAAACAAATGAACAGGCTACTGCAATAGAAACTGTGGCATTTGTCCTCAGTATCTCCACTATCCTCTAATGAGTGCCTGTGTGCATGCTTCTGTCTTGCAAATCTGCTCACTAAACCTAAGGTCCCTCACCCACCCCTCTGAGCCAAAAGCCACCTGACATTTACTGTGCTGTAGGAACATACACACAGGGAGTTACCAAGGAGCAGCTGGCACACTGTAAATTCACACCTTAATTTACTTCACAGGAGTACATTTGCTCACACTTTTAAGATCTTAGCATATATTAAAAAATGGGACTAGCAAAGGTGAAATGCTTTTGAAATGCACATTGTTGGCTATGATGCTCTAGAGGAACAAGGAAGCTTTTAAATGATGATAGTTATATTTAGAATTATTAATGAAATTCACATCTTGCAAAAGGCTGAAGTGAGAGTTCTAATGTAGAAGCTGTTCCCTGTAAATAAATACCCAGAGATGGTGGTATAATGCACATTAGCCTTCAAAACAGCTGACCCAGGTTTGAGGGGTCCTGGTGGAAAACCAGCTGAACATGAGTTATCAGTGCACCACTGCAGCCATGAAGGCAAATCAGATCCTGAGCTGCATCCGCAGGGTCATTACTAGCAGTGGCAGAGATATGATCATCCCATTCTACTCAGCATTTGTAATACCTGGACTACCAGATTCAGTTCTGGTCCCCATCATTCAATAAAGGCATGAACAGTCCAGAGTGCATCCAACGGAGGGTCATGAAGATGATCAAAGGACTGGAGAACCTGCTCCATGAGGAGGGACTGAAGTAGGTAGGTCTTTTCACCCTGGGAAAGAGAAGGCTCAGAGGGACTTCTTCACACCATTCCAGTACTTAAAGGGTGGCTACAAATGGAACGGAGGCTGTCTTCACAGGAAGCCACATGGAGAAGACAAAGGGCAGTGGGTACAAGCTGTACCATGAGAGGGTTCATCTTGATATAATAAATACTTTAACAGTGAGAACAATCAGTCACTGGAACAAACTCCCTAGGGATGGGGTAGAATACCCATCAGTGGACATTTTTAAATCTGAATGGACATGGTACTAGATAATCTCATGTAGGCTCCCTTTTCCCATGAAAGGTGGAACGCAATGATCTTTGGATGTCCTTTACAGCCTTGGTTGTTTTGTGGTTCTATTGCTGAGGTCTATCACTCAATAACCAAAGGAATTATAGATTTGAAATACATCTGAAGCCACAAAAAAACAGTGTGTGTGTGTGTGTGTGTGCGTGTGTTTCTGTGTGTCTGTGTGTCTGTGTATCTGTGTAAATCTAATTGCAGAAGGGTTATACACTCATATCCTAGATCATTCTCTGATAGGTCAAAGAAAATCAGTTTCTACATAGACCTTTAAATGCATTCATTTTATTTTTAGACCTTTTCCTTATTGTGTAAATACCATTCTCATGGAGTGTCAATTTAAGCACTAGCCTTATGTTGAAGGCTTTTCTCTTCCCTCATTTTACACCCACCAATTTTTTTCCTTTGCTTGCTGAAATCTAGCAGTTCTAGGAGCAGAGTAATATTTGCCAGAAAACGGTGTCACAGTCTAGCTGCTGTGTGGGTCCACGTGGCTTAGTGTCAGGCAGTTACTGGTGCATCCCAGATCTCTACCTGAGAGTTGTGTACTTGGTCTGCTTCCAGAAAAGGCTTGTAAGGGATCCATTGTCAGCACTACCTCGGCACCAGGATGTTCTCAGTCACCTCCCATGGACTCACAGGACCATCACAGATCTCCAGGGCAGAGCTTCCCCCTCTTACTGGACATGCACACTCTCCTTGCCTCCTAGACCCTCCTTGGTCTCAGAAGAGACTGCAATGCTTTTCAAAGGGGGAAGTGATGCACTCGTGTTCCAAGCAGGAGTAAAATTGCTATAAACATGTAAGTCACAGCCTGTCTCCTTTCTATATGACCTTCTCTCATTGTGCAAGGTCCAAATAAAGGTGTCATAACATTTTTTTGCAAGTCGCAAACTCTTATCTGTTTCAAAAATTCACAGATAAATCCAGTAGCATGATTATCACCAAAAAGTCAAGTGCAGATTCCTCCCACACATCCCTGCTTCTGAGTAATAGACTGCAGTTACACAGCATGCATCATGTTGAATAGATACAGCTTTAAGCTTACTCATTTGAATCTCAGTATCCCACAGACGATGGGGAAAAATAAATGCAAAGTGAATTTATTTCCATCAAGTAAAATCTGCACAGCAAGACAGTTCATTATGGAAAACTGATGACTGTGACTTCACACAAGGTTCCTGTGACAAAGGATTTTCCTGGGATTACCTTTCCTACAGACTCCTCTGAAAACGTATCACTGTGTATGATTGCTGGGATAAAGAAACTAAAAGTAGACAGTTGTGTATAATGTACCATTCACAAGTTTAAAGGTATTCATATATTCATAGACATACAAGATAATTTTTGGTCATATGGTTTTCTCAACAAGAAAACAGAAAACCAACACTCTTTTCCTCTCCTTCCTTCTGTGAAGTGGAGCAACCTTTGCTTTCTGCTGTCTGCAGCTTCCATTGCCTAGGAAACACGGATCTCTAAAACCTTCAGGTGTCTCAAAGGCCATGGTGCAGCAATGTGGATTCCTAACAACCAGCCTGAAAGATTAATATATGTATGGATAAACCTGTGTTCTAACTTGAGCCCTCTGCCCATTGGCCATATGAATGAGTACCTTAGGAATCATTTTCTCAGAACCATCTTCAGCATCAGAAATGAATTATTTGTGAAAAGAACCAGAGACTTTTCTGTGAACACTTTTATGAGAGAAAATTTGAAGTAATAAGTGCCAAAATGTTTACCATTAGCCTTTCCCAACATTATGGGAAGCTACTAGGAGAAGCTGGAAAACAAACAATCAAACAAAACAAAACAAACAAAACAAACAAAAAAAAACTTTTCTCTGACCTTCAAGCATACTTGTATATTCCTTCCACATGCACACATGCAGCCAGCAATATGACCAATGGCACGGAAAACCGAACTATGGCAAACTCTGCCTGTGCCATGGATGGAACATGTCACCATGGCCATATCATTGGCCCTCTCAGTCATGGTTACCTTTTTTTTCCTGAATGAACAGTGATCTTAGTTTCATAACATTAGAAAGATTAAATACAACATCATTCATGTCTTAAACTTGAAAATTGCTAACTACATCTATTAATTCATGATTAAACTTCTTGTTACAGAAAGTCTTTCTAATTACTTAATGAAAATTCTAAAGGAATGAATCAATTTCCTTTTTTCATGAAAGCAAAGGGGTCTGTGATCAACTGTACTAGTAAATGATTTTGACTTATTAATTTTTAATTACTTCACAGGTAGTAAACACTGCAGAAAAACAAATTTGGATATTTTATGTGGCCATCATACACAAACTTATAGCAAGGTTTTCAGAAAACCCTAGCTTCTTTTTATCAAGAGGTACTTTTTTTTTAGACAGATACAGCTGACTATTTGATTAGATTAAATAAATAAGTGAATAAATAAATAAAGGGGGTGGGGGGAATATCTACAGAGTCAAAGTGTGCTTGCAGCCCAGAAAACTAATGTTCTGAGCTGCATCAAAAGCAGTATGGCCAGCAGAACAAGGAAAGTGGTTTTCTCCCTCTTCTTTGCTCTTGTGAGACCCTGCCTGAAGCACTGTGTTCAGCTCTGAGGACCCCACCACAAGAAGGACATGGATGTATTAGAAGGAGTCCAGAGGAGGGCCACAAGGATGAATAAAAGGCTGGAGCACATCTCCTATGAAGACAGGCTGAGGGAGTTGTAGCTGTTCAACCTGGAGAAGGCTCCAGGAAGACCTGATAGTGGCCTTTCAGTACATGAAGGGGCCTACAGGAAAGCTGGGGAGGGACTTTTGTCAGGGCACAGTGATAGGACAAGGGGTAATAGCTTTAAGTTTAAAAAGGGTAGATTTAGGTTAGATATAAGATTTTTTTATGATTATTATTCAGAGTCCAGTGAGGCACTGGAACAGGTTGCCAGAGAAGTTTTGGATGCCCCATCCCTGGAGGTGTTCAAGGCCAGGTTGGATGGGACCCTTGGCAACCTGATCTAGTGTAAGGTATTCTTGTCCATGGCAGGAACCAGATGATCTTTATGTGGGAATTAGATGATCTTTAAGGTTCCTTCTAACCCAGACCTCTCTATGACCTTATGATTCTATTCTATAATAAAAATGATTTCAGGCTTACTGCATGGTAGTGCTATAACTTGTCAAAAAGAAACAGGAGTACCAGTAAACAGAATGAAGGGTTGCTGTCCTCAGATTGGACAGAACTTCAAGGCAGAGGAGGAAAGATTTCCCTGCGCAGTATTTTTTATGCATTTAAGGTGAAGTACCAGTAAGTAAATTTTAATTTGGTTGAGTTGGGTTTACTTCTTCACCTTGAAAATTACTTGGAGAAACCCAATAAAATTCCTTAAACCACCTTCAACCTGATCCCATCTTTATGTTTTTCTAGAAAAACATATAGTAAAAGAAAATCAAGAATTTAAACTGGATACTGACATAATTTGAATGTCACAATCCAAATTAATGGATCTACACTATATCTAACTTAGGTTTTATAGCCACCAGAGCTGAGCCATTCAGCAGATTGTAATTCAGAAATCTGAACTGCTTATCTTCAGAATACATAGACAAGGTAATGAGAATGTTATTATTCCTTCTTGACACATGAGGAATGAAGGAATATAAAACTAAGGGTACAGATTTACCTTACTGCAATGTTTAAACTTGTGGTGTTGATCTGCAAACTGAAGCCATTAAACTACAGCTAGTTCAGTGTTTACTCTAAACTAGTAAATCACGCTGAAAGGCTAGATGCTTTGCCTAGGGCTCAGTAGAGGACCATGAATGTTGCCTGGCTGTGGCTGTCTTGGAGGGTGCACAGGAATCCTACAACTGCTAGGGTAGGGGACAAGTGAGCTCACAAGTCCATTATAAAAACCATGCAGACTTTTCCTTTTTTGCAGACCTCTTGCACTGCATGAAGAAAGCCAAGAATACCTAGCTTGAATCAAACTGCAAATGTTGGACACAATCAAGTAGGCCAAGTTACACTATGCCAAGATTTTCCTTTGCTCACACCTGTCAGAGGAAATTCAAAGAGATTCAAATTCAGGCAACAACTGAGCAATGATTCTGAGGTCGATGGAGGTCTTAGAGACATTGGTGCCTCCACCATGTTGTGAACTAAGACAGAAAAAGTTTGTCCAAGGTTACCACAGATTCCTGTGAGACAGAAGGAATATCAAAAGAGATCTCTCAACCTCCAGGTCAGTGCCTACTCACTGCAATATCCACACTTTCACAAGTATATCTGTAATTTCTTCTGTCTTACTGAATTTTTTTTTTTTTTGCAAATTCTTAAGTTGTGTCCTGTATGTACATGGAACACAGTTTATTTGTTTGTTTGTTGTATATATATATATGTGCATATATATATATATATATTCTAAAACTCTTAATTACTCTAGTAGCTTTGCCCCCACACAGCACCTTCTATGTAAAACACTGACTACAGAACAAAAGAAGATCCTGGTTTTGGCAATGCTTTGAGTAGTTTTTTGGTCCTTGGCATAGGAAACTGCTTAGCAGATCCTTTGATAAACTGATTTCACTTCCAGTTTCATGGATGGTATTAGGTCAAAAAACTACCTCTCTTGGCAAGATATAAATTGCCCACTGTGGCCTTGGTAACTTGTGGACAGGTGCATGTGCAGACTGATGCCATGCTTCTACATCTACACAGGACCCTATGCAAGTATTATACAAACACACTGCCCTAACACCTCTTCATTCACTATAATAGTCTCTTTCCATAGAAGTTACAGGAAATGCAAAACCACCAACTTTTCAAACCTGAGAAAATAGTCTTATTCACTAAATTATACATTAGAGTTGTCATTATCATACAGGAGTTAGCTATTCAAACAACTTTGTGAGGATCACATTTATAAGCGCAAACATCAAAGACTTTCTGCCACTTAACAGTAAAAATGGCTAAAATGCAAAGATGAGCCATGAGTGAAAATAATATGTTTTCATGAATGTGCTAATATGGTTTTTTTTTTGGTTGGTTGGTTGTTGTTTTTTTTTTTTTTTTTTGTCTGAGGTGGAGAGGGCACTTTTTGGAAGCCTTACCTAGAGCTTTTGCCCTATAACCAGATGCTCTCAGAGCCCTTAGGAAGAGAGTGCTTCCCCAAGCACATGGACTTGGAAGAATACAAGAATGCAAGAGAAAAAAAAAAAAAAGAAAATGGAAAAGTGCAAGAGCAAGATCAAGGACAAGAAACAGAAAGAGATGTATAGATAATAGAATTGGAGCTGTAATGAAAAAAATAATAATTGTGTACAGCAAATAGATAATGTGAACATTTCTCCTAAGTGTCCCAAGCCACTTTTAATTTTCTTCTATCAAACTTACAGTCCTAGCATGTTTGTTTTTAGTAGATATGAGAAGAGGTTTCTAGAAAATGCATTTCATAGTAACACAAATAATGAATGTACACTGGGAAAACTCAATTTTGTATTTCTGAACATGATTGCAGTACAGAGGCATCTGAAAGCACAGCCATCTCATCTGACGTTGCTGACCAGTGGTCACCTCTCAAATTTCTAAGAAGTCATCAATATTTTCAGGGAACTGTATTAGCCAGAGAGAGAAGAAAAGGGGAGCAAGAGAGTAATCCAGTGGAACACCAGACTGTTCTGTTATCCAAGCATCACTACAGATAACATATTCTTCCCCTTCTCTTAACATGTTAAGGTGACTTGGGGACTTTAGAAAATGAACCCATGTTGCACTCAGTGGGGAGGGACATCTGCAAAACTGATGGAAACTACATTATATTTTAACACTATAAGTCCATACTTCCTAAGAAAGGCTGGTTGCTCTTGTTTTCTAAGGCAATGTCACAGGTGTATTTTGTGGAGAAAGCAGGGTCTGTGGAGGTGTCGGGAAGTGCTCTTAACTTCACCAACAGCATCTATGGGACCTTAATCAGCAGAGCTCATGAAAACCATTGTGTTATTTGTGAAGGGCTTGTACAGACACAGACAGGAAGCCTGCTTCCTCCCTCACAACACACACACACATGCAGAGCTGGAACCACACTAGCTGTACCAAAGTTGTACTCTTTTGGGAAAACTTCATTCACTTTTTTGCTGACCCTCCACATTCAAACTGGGACTTTCTTCCTACATCTTCTAAAATTTTCAGGAGCACAATCATTTTTTTAGTGACATCACTAAGAATATTTTATTTAATTTTCTTTTTAACTGTCTGAAGTCTGAAGAGAATAACACTCTTAGGCAGAACAACTACTATATTTTTGCAAAGAGAGCAAGAGGAAGGAAGGAAGGAAGGAAGGAAGGAAGGAAGGAAGGAAGGAAGGAAAGAAGGAAGGAAGGAAGGAAGGAAGGAAGACTTTATTATTATTATTATTCTCCTAAGATGAGGAAAAATGCTGGTGTCACTAGATCTGGAAGTGGTAAAAGCCAGTCATTTTCTTCTGAATTCAGAAAATGAGATTAGCTGCAGACATATGAAATATCAGAAATTATTTTAAGGCCTGTAAGTATTTTAAGCTAACCACAACTAGTAAGAGATCAGCAACTTGGATACTTGGTCAAGGTCAGTAGTGTCTGACGGAGAGAGAGAGACGACTGTTTGGTGTAGAAACTTGGGTATATCTACAGTTAGTTAAAGTCATCACCAGGTCAAAATGGAAAATCACAGACTACAGCTGCTTTTACTGCACCTGGCAAGAAGATTAAGGGAAAAAAAAAAAATCACTTTCCATCCTGGCATGTAGCCCTGTCTCTAATTAGTTTTGTTGTTGTTGTTGTTGTTGTTGTTGTTTTGACTATCTGTAAAACTATTCACAACCTCTCCACCCTGCAGTAAAGGAAAATAAATTAACTGATTCTTGTCCACTGCTACCATAATCTGTTCAGCTTTACTGCGAATGAGCAACAAAATTCTCAGTTACTGTGAATAATAATAATTAAAAAAAAAAATGTATTCACAAGATTCACAAGCACTGAGAGCATCGTTCTTTTCAGTGTTATCCTTTCAGTTTTACATATGATGGTGGTGTAACCTGTTTTCTCCATGGACCCACCCAGCTAGCCACCTGATTGAGCCTGTAGAGCAGCTGAGTGCATGGAAATAACTTTCCCCAGAGTATAATCCCATCTAAAGGACCAGATGGCCCAATTTGTCATACAATAATGTTGCTACTCTTCCTCACTGAACAGGCTCTTATCCTATGCCAAAAGCACATAAGTCTGAAAGGCTCAATTCTCTTTTTGGGGGAGCCTATGTAACTTTTAGCTGAAACAATTAGATTTTACTAAATTAAAGTGCTGCAAAACAAAAAGTCAGACTTGTAGCCTAAGACAGAGCTGTGTATAATAAATTAAGCATGGGTTTGTTTCTGCAGCTGATCACACAGACCATTGCAAAGTATAGTAGACTTTTAATAAAAAGCTGTACCATAAAAAAAAAATAATAATAAAATAAATTAAAAAAAAAAATGCTAACTACATTGCTAGAACTCAAGCAATCTGTAAGGGTTATATGAAGATATAAGTGTGTGCTCCAGACCTGTGTTATGCAGAGTCAAACCTCTTCTCTATCTCATTTATATTCTTCAGAAGGACTTTGACTGACTCTTCTTCTGGGGCTAAAATCAACAGTTTTGAATCATTTTCATGAGAAGGAGGAGCTTTGCTCATCCCACTAAGAGGGTTGAGGTGTTCTTCTGACTACTAAATGTCTGCTCTGGGGAGCTATAGAGAAAGGAGTTGTAGAGAATCCATCACAGCACAGAAACAACAGCAGCAGCTGGGAGATTGAGACTATTTGACAGTAATGAGGAAAAAAAAAATGAGAAAACTGTTCAACTGTAGTGATCATTGTCCATTTTAAAACATTCCTGAAAGAAAAAGGGAGGTGAGGATGCAATGCAAAGAATGCTCTAAAGGCCATGAGGAAGGCAGTGAATGGGTGAATGTCCACATAGAGGATTTTTACACTCAACACTCAACTACCCTTAATATACTAGCATAAAGAAGCAATGCAGCTGATTGCTAAACATATGCTTAGGGATTATGTTTAAACATAAGTTTAAATATTGTCATTGGCTTCATTTGTTCACTGGACTTGTCAGAGTGTTTTATTACTATGAGTGAGTTCAATATATGCTTCAGGCACATCACTTTTCCTGAGAACAGTATAAAATATAGAAGTTGAAATTCAGAAAGATGGATAAGTGCCTGCTACTGTTGAGATGCTTAAGATTTTCCTCCTGCCTTTCCCTGAGTAATCTAGGGGAAAATCTCTAAAACATCATTTGTTCTGTAGTTTGTGTGTTTGCAAGTTAGCTGAATTCAGCCTGGTCCTAGCTACGGTACAATATTTCTCTATTTATCCTGTGTTAATACATTATACTTCCTGAAATGTACTTTCTTCCTTTTGGTAATGAAGAATGAGGCACTGAAGAGTCTCACTGCAAGGATACATTTATAGTGAAATATTCTTTCCATGGAAAATCCAATTATATCTCTTTCAATAGGAAGCCTAGAATGATATTTGGTTAGAGAAATGAGTCTTTTTAACTTACTGAGTCCCACAGAATTTCAATTTAAAAATACATTTCTAGGTAATGATGAATTTTCCCCTTCCATTTTTTATTTATCTAATTATAAATCCCAGGCAGCAACTGAGAAGTTGAAAAACAACAAAATGGCAGGAGCTGATCAAATCAAAGAAGCAGCACTTAAAAAACAACTTGATTGTACCTTCTAAAAGCTCCATAATTAAGTGTAGGGGGGAAAACATGCCAGGGAAAATATCAAGTCATTGTTAGAATACCCAGAAAAGGGAATTCTCACTGACTCCAGCAAGCAGAGAGAAATGACACTGATGGCTGCCTTTGGGTACATCTCGTCATGACAGCAAGCAGAAGGAAAGATGTGGAGATTCACCAAACAGGAACCCTAACGTTGAGGTGTCACTTCTGATTTTCACTGAAGATTTTGGGAAGCCCACAGCTCCACCACAAACAGCAAGCAGACAGTGGCTCACACAAAGGCAAGTACTAGCCATTGCCCTTATGTTCACCCAAGTCCTGCCACCAGCCCCTGAGCAGACTCTAAACATGGCAAGATACAAGGCTGCCCTCTCCTCTTGATGTTTGGTGTTATTTCTAATAATAGATAATGAAACCAGCAGAAAAACTGGGGTTGTAAGCAATAAAGACCTATATTTTACCAGTAATTTTGGGCTGCTCAGCATTCTCCTAAAAATGCTGAAAAGATATCAACACAGCAAAATAGCAGGACAAACAGAATTTAAAATTAATTAGAAACAAGAAAACCAGATGAAGGCTTTGATGTCCAGCTGCAATATCACTGTGTGCAAAAATCACAGAGAAGTATGAGCCATTGGAGGAGGAAATGACATTAGTTGTTAGACAAGCTTCCATGACATTCACTAAAACTAATGACAAGCAGAAATCAAAGCAAACACAGCCCCAGAATAAAAGTGAGAATTTTCTTTCCAAACACATCTTGAGGATACAGTTGCAGCATCTGGAGGTCTGCCAATGAGTTGGACAGGAAACGAGGTGTCTCATTAAACATGTGCTGCCAGAAGTCCTGGGCAGTGGCCAGAAGTCCTCTACTACCAGCACAGTAAGCACATAGATGTTGTACTGGACCTGAAACCAAACAGCTGAGTCCATACTGGATGAGGAAATGAGAGGAGATGTAAACAGTTCTTTTTCCTTATTTTTATTTGTCCTTGTGCTCTACCAGGGGAAATAAAATACCAAGAAGCCATAGGCCTTTCTGTTGGTTTCATCACTCAGTCAATATCTGTTGCAGCTTTGCTGGAGCAAAGCTTCCTACTTGTAGGTAGCATTAACACTTTTTTCTTAACTGTTATTGGTTATCGTCTATATCCTAGATAAATAACCTGGGATAGAAAGGGATGGATTTAATCAGTTTATCTTCTTCATCATATCTTTTTAAAATAAGTTATTTTTACAAAAAGCAGAACAGGTTCAATATTTATTTTATTTTTTTAAGTAACCAAAGACAGGGTGATCTCTGGTAAACTCAGTTGGGGGTAGCTGTCCTGAAGCAGGATAGGTCCTTAATTTTTCCTGTAAAAAAAAAGAAAAAAAAAAAATACCAAAGGCACCAGTTTCCTCTCACTGCGAAAGAGAAAGAATGAAAGAGAATGAGAGAGAGAGAGAGAGAGCAATCATCTGTATATGGAAGGATCTGTAGAGTCTTGCACAATGTGTCTTATCAACATTTACAGCAACAGCCAAAACAGCCAGAGCACTGTTAAAATAGAATGGTTTTAGTAGCAAGCACAGAGAAGTAAAAACTGTAACAAAGAATGTTCAATTATTTCCGTTTATTTCCTCTTGACTTAGGCATATAACATCACAATGTAAGTATGAAAATGTTAAATTACTGGCTTTCATCCACTAACAAAGGACGTCTTTGGAGTTGCTACAGGACAAGAGCAAGAAACTGTGCATTTTAAATGACATAAACACTTATGGACATAGTAGCACATCTCCCTCTTAGATCCTGTGTGTAACCTAAGACAGTGATTTTTCTCTACAAAAGTTCAATGTCTCAGGTGGAGTTACTTCAAATACTCCTTTCCTTTTCTGCTGCAGTAGCTAAACTGTAAAAAATCTGTATATGTCCAGTAAAACTGACACGACATGTAGCAATGTGGGTGCACATCTAAACAGTTTCTCTCCATAGCTTGGAACACACCAGACAAAAGCAAGCCTCACTTGTCCCCCTTTTGATGCAGAAACAAAGTAAAGGAGAGGTAATAGAGACAGGAAGTTATGGTGAACTCAGAAAAGAAGATTTTCATTGCCCAAGGAAGAGAGTTTGTTCAAAAAGTGTAGAAATAGCATTGTGCTTTTAATTGCAGAGAATTTGTATTAAGGATAGAAAATAAATGCATTTGCAGAAGACATCAACAGCTTCTGGATCTTCAGCTTTCTAAAAGAAAGGATAAAAACAGCTAGTCCAGAATACCATGGTGCCTCCTACTAGTTCATAATAAAATGATGAAAAATAAAGTCTCCAGTGATTAGCTTTTACACAAAACACTGTAATAGGGAGTGGAATGCAGGTTTCCTGAATCAAATCTGTCCTGGAACACCATGGCTCGCTGCAGGCCAGTGTCTTTTCATGAGGGGTTGCTAAAGTGAGGGTCAGACTTGAGACTGCATACAAGGCTGGAATCATTTCCACCTCTTTTCTTTCACCTCTGACATTTCAGATTTTTTGAGATATCTAAAAATAACTTCCTCCACACCTATAGACCTTTGATCCTGTTTCTTCATTAGTTCATGTATTACCAAATGCTTTCCTTTAACTATATGTGGTTTTGCACTTCCTAGAAGAAATTTCAGTCTGAGAAGTGAGAAGGATGTATGAGCTGTTTAAAAATTCTGTCTGCCCAGAAGAGAAGCTGCCAAGCAGCGTGCAGGCAAGTTCAGGTTGAGTATGTCAGAGCTGTGGAAAAGTACTCACCTCAGCTAGCACAGACTTTGCCTTTAGGTTACCTGGCCATCTTTATTAAATGGGGACAAAAATTAAGATCACTTGAACACTGGCTCAGCACACCAAACCAGCGTACCAAACCACTTACCTTCCTGCAGGAGCAGCTCAGGAGAGTGCTTCAGGTATAAAAACAGGCAGCAAATGATGCAATCCCCTTTACAATATTTATCCTTTCACCTTTGCCATTGTCTAGCCCAAAAATATTGAGTGTCACATACTTAGAGGAATCTAGACTTAAAATAACATTTCAGAGCAGAGATCTGTTTGTCTAGGCCACTTCTTCGGGATTTTTCAGGAGACTGCATATAATACATGCAGCTCATGCAATTACATGGTTGTATTTATGTATCTGCAATTACCCAACTGCCATCTCAAGTACAGGGACAAGGCTGAGTTCTTTACATCACTGACAAGTCCTTGGAGTAATCTTCTTGGACTCATTTTTACAAAGATTTCAGAATGAAATGAGGTTTTGCACAAAGTCATTAGATTCACAGAAGAAAGCAGAATACTCCTTTCAATCAGAACACAATGTACTAATCTGCCTGTAAAATAACACAATGAAATGGCATTTCAGAAGATTTAGCCTCTGCTACTTTGAGAATAGATAGATGCAATCTTCATGTAGGCATGTACACGGCTTTAGAATGTACCAGCTCATTTGTGTATGCTTTGCAATCTAGCTGTCTACATAGAGATATTACTGCAAATGTCATTTGAGAGGACCAAATAGTGAATTTTGGCCCAGGGCTTCAGTGTAGCAGTGGAAACAAATGACCACATTTATGTCATTGCTGCTTTTGTCTGCAAAAGCAGTGTAACTGCATATTGTAAAGCAAAAATCTGTATTCTTCAGCTTTCTTAAAACTGTAGAGGACTGAAAATGTTTATTTAATAAGAAATATTAAAAGTGTGTCAAGAAAATAAATTCTCACCAGATTCAAGTTAATATATTTTTTGTGAACTATGCCACAGAATTTTTAAAATGGAGATTTTCAAATGCAAGCAAAAAGGAACGCTGGAAAAGTATTGTTATCAAAAGTGTAAAAGTATGTAAACAAAACAAAGTACTGAAGTACGTGTCAAAATGCAGTCAAGAACTTTTATCTCTTCTTACATGATGGTTTCAAATCCTACAAAAAGTATTATCTAGACATGATATATAAAAAAAATTGTAATAAATTACAAGATCTTTCTATTTCATAGATCTTACAGTTAATGTTTTTCTTAAACTTCAGTTGCAGATCAATCTGTTCACAGTACTACTTGTGGAAGGCCTTTGGATAGCATTATCATTTGTAAAATTTTAAGAACTTAAGCTTACTCTTCTTGCTTTTGCATAACTAACTGAATAAACAGTGGCATTTGGGCAACAGACATTTAAAATCACCAAAACCAAGGAATGAGTTAGTGTATGAACTGACTGTTGAATCTGCACAGCCATTAGGGGCCTATGCCATCTTTCTAGTGACTCTTATTTACTGTGCATGCAGTAATACCCTGTTCTCAAAAAATAGGAGAACTGTACAAGAGATTTTACATACTGTGAAAATCAATAACTATTAAAGTAACTAAGAACTTAAACGGAAGATTTTCATTAGTTATAGCAGTTGAAAGCATTTTGTCCTTTATTTTACAAATGCAAGGAAAAAAATGAATAAATTTGTTATGTGAATTGCACAGAAGATTATTTCAGGAAACAAAAAGAGGTGAGTAGCAAATGCAGGCGAAAAGATAAAGCTGAAAAGACTGAAGTGGCCAGGAGAAGGCAACCTGCAGAGTAGGTTGTCAAAGAGAGGCTGTGCACCCAGGCACACAGGAGGTTTTCCCATTTTCAGACCTGCAGCCCTGCATTGCTTCCCCTGTGGCCCCACTCCCACTGTAAGCAGGCCCAGCACACCCCCTCCCATCCTCTGTATGCCCTCTGGGCACCAAACACTCATGGACCAATCCTGAATTCATCAACTTGAAGAATAAAGCCCATTACAATTACTGAGTTTCTTTTTTACACATGCACCTTGTCAGTTTCCCATTCTCAGCTCTCACTCTTCTCTTTGGATGATGAAAAGAGCTGTTTTCTCCCAAGGTCCACATCCAGGGCAGGGGCCTACGGATGGATCTGTACACTTCAGTGGCTCTGCAAGGTCAGTACAATTTTTGTATGGACATCAGTGTCAGGTGGGAGCTCGGTGATCTCATGGATTTTCACAGAAAAGGTCTGCCTCTTTCCCTTGGGCGTATGGTAGAGTCAGTACATCCTCCAAACTGAACAGCGCCTTGTCAACCTGAACGGAGGGTTTTGACTTAACTCCAGAAGCAGGGGTGGATTGAGATGTGACATCTGGATTTTTAGGAGTCGTCTGGTGCCAGAAAAGCAAAGACAAGCTGTGCTGCAGGCATTGGTTAGCTCTGGCAGAGTGGACTTTGCAATACATCAAGGATTTGTTTTTCATTTTTGTTCATCTGCAGCTGATTTGTACAATGCTGTTATTTCCCTCAGCTGGTGTAGAGGAACAAACAATTCCACCAAATCAATGTATCGGTCTAGATTCCTCACATCTGAGAGGTCAAGTTCATCCTTCTCCAACTTTCTTTACACATTCCCTAGAATGTACACAACTGTAATAATCACATTTTTTAAAGAAGTGACTAAAATCTTAGCTAAAGAACATGACAATGTGCCACTGGCACAGGTGCCCAACCCTTTGCTGCCTACAGAGATGTTTTTGCAGCTGCTGCTGCTGCAGCATGGTAAGCCCTGTGATGACTGGTCTATGAAGGCTGCTACAATCCTGCCTGAAAAATGGGAAAGGGATGGCGAGTTTTTGCACATTGGGCTGTCATCACTGCAGAAGTTAACACAACAGATCATGATCTGGAGGGAACTCACTGGAAATTTTTGTGCCCCTTGTGCTCTCAGAGTACCCGCAGGGTGGAAGCCATGGGCAGTGCAAAATAAGGAATCAGCATCTTCCTGAAGCATCTTTCTTCTCCAGAGGTCAGATGGCACCTACAAAGATCAAAGGTGCTTTCCCCTCTAGTCACTTAAACAGAAACAAAATCTGAAGCACTGCTTTTCTACCCCATTTCACAGAGAAGAGTCTCATTAGTCAGCTCCTGCACAGACAAATACGTGTCTGACTCCTAATAACCATCACACAGCATTCACTGATGTGCAGCAAAGACTGACAAAATGGGAGGGCTAATGCACAAACCCTTAACCACTATCAGATAAGTATGTGTAACCTTCACCATTACTTCAGATGGTAAGTAATGAAAAGCCCTGGTAAAATATGCTACAAGTTAATAAATGTCAAGAAAACCTTGCAACAGCAGAAACCAAAATCTTGTTCACCTTCACATATATATTTTTACAAGAAGCTTACTAGAATTATTCTTAATTTACAGTTAAAATGAGAATAAGAGTCAATGATATCACAATCCTTTCTAAAGAATTTGTGGAAAAAAATATTATAAAGGTAGGATTCTGAGGCACAGAAGTTACTAAAAAACATTTCATTGTGTATCTGTCCAACTGTCTTAGGACAGAAGATTAAGAAGCCTTCTACATTTCAACCAAGTCTTCATTTTCTTTTATAAATTGGTTGTATTCCAGATCCCTTTATTGTGTCCTTTCTATGCACCACGGTCCTTTTCTCCATCTCTCTGTCTTAAAAATAGGACCTTTATATTAATTAATATTTCAGATTTTTTTTTATGAAGTACTTACGCTAACATCTCACTTTCATTAAAAGAGCTGTTTCCATTGAAGTAAATGGCAAAACTTCACAGCAAGCAGCATCACGCCCAAATCAATACTCTGATGCCATTTACTATTTTTAAATTTTAATAATGGGAAGATATGCACACCCCAAATATAAAAGCAATACCCTCATTATCTAAGTTAGCTTAATTTAACTTGGAAACTGTTAAAAAGAAAACACCATCTCTATTCATGTTGGATCCCTTTCAACAACGTCTATTGAAAATAAATCCAATTACTTGTTCCCCAGCCCCCACCCAGTACAGCGCGGTGTCATTATTCCAACCTACACAAAGAGTATTTTTAATCACAAAGATACAGCTTTGGCAACTGCTGAGGCAACTCCTACATTCCTAAAACTGACACCCCGCCATGGTGTGAGCCATTAGGAGCTCAGCCCTGCTCCACAGAGGGTTGGAAGCTACCACCGGGCTCGGGGTCCCAGCACATCCACATGGCCACAGCCCACAGCTAGGTTGCGGGGAGGAGGATGTGCATCCCAGGGATGTGGTTTCTCCCCAACACACGTGTGTGGTGTTGGCCTTGGACCACAACCTGCCCTGCCAGAGCTCAGGAGGCAGAGGTGCTCCGTCCCCACTAGAACAGACCTCCACGGGCTAGCAGCCTCCTCAGATCTCACTGCTCCTTCTGCTCCAGCAAGGCAACCTGCTGCTTTCTTTCGTTGCTTGCAGTTCCTTTGTTAGCTTTCCAATGTTTTGGGGAAAGAGCAAGTGCATAACGGAGCATGGCTTCAATGGTTACAGTTTGTGTTTTTAGTCAACCTAATTAAGTTTGATTTTTTTTTTTTAATCTCCCAATGCACTCAGTGCCAAGGTTCTGATTTGAACCTTCCTGCAAATGGAGAAGTCACAAGAAAACCTCAAGTAAAAATATAATGACTGTGACACAGGATGCCTCTTGGAGAGGTACCTGGAAGTGAAGCTCTGCTTTAAATAATCTTCTGAAAGATGTCTAATGTATTTTTGTCTTCTTCCTCTTTTATAAGCTAATAACAAATTAATGTCTCCAGGCATGGTGTGGGCAATTATCTCAAATGATACAGTGGAAATAAAGTGGGGAGAGGAAGCTTTGGAGAAGCTTCATTTTCCAAACTTTATTTAGGAAAGAGGAACATTGTCCATATCAATGTGCTGAATGATCTGAACTATCATCAGGTCATGCTTTATCCAGCAGGTTTATGGTGCACTTGGTAATACCATCACTTGCAAAGCTTAAACACATGGCAAGCTGTGATCTGCTTTCACTGCTCAGCAGTCAGAGATAGCTCTTCTAACCCTTTGCAAAGCCAACCAGCTGTGCAACCTGAATACCTCGTCTGAAAACCCCATCCTAATATTATCATTTTGTTCTTATTTCTACCCATCGGCTGCCACGTTTTGAAGTAGGTGAGCACTTTTTTGAACCCAGATGAGTTTTGGGAGGTAGGTCCTTCAGGAGACACCAGAAGAGATGGCTGCAGCCACTTACCATGCTGCACAGTGCATCCCAATGAGCTCACCTCTGGGAAAGCAGCAGCATACCCCTCATTTGAGAAATGGTCCAACAGGGGGCTTATGCATCTGCAGTAGCCTTTTTTTTTCTTTTCTTTTTTTATTTTTTTCTTGCTTTTTTTTTTTCTTTTTTTTTCTTGATGCTGGAGACAATAGAAGTATTTATATGCAAAATACACACCAGAAATTTAAATTGAAGGCAAGAAGCAAGAGTTCTTCTGGAAAAATTATTCATGGTTGCCAGAACACTGCAATTGTCTCTTAATTTTCTGAGTGATTTCACCAATATCTCTACATCATTTTTCATAAGAAGTGTTTACTAGTTTTCCAGCAAGTTTCCAAATTGGTAACTCTATCCATTATCCATATGCCAAGTGTCAGACTGTGCCAGCTGGTTGGAAGACTGTTGGATCTCTTTCAGACAGCTTAAAATCAGTGGATTATAATTATATAAAGGTAAAGCCAGGCAAGATGTCATCAAAATGTTAACTTCAAGGCAAATGGGATGCCATATGCCATCAAGGACTCCTCAGGTTTTCAGGACACACTTCAAGGAAATCCCTTGTTTGTTTGATGTCATTCCACACCAGAGCATATTAGCAACAGGGAACTGCGTCTGAAATACAAGCCCCTTCCAAAGGGCCTGTAGAAAAAGCTGTTTCTTCTCAAGATGATGTGAACATCACAGAACATATGTGATGACTAATGGGCTGATCATAAACAGTCCATGCAGTCAGGCCACAAACAGCTAGAGACCACCCAACAGTGCAAAGAGCACCCTGGCTCTTGCAGGAGGCACAGGCTGGGTGGCTGCAGTGTCATCATTACACTTGTTCTTCACGCTACTAAAGTAATTACTCCATTTTAAAGGTAGTATCCAGGGTGAGAATGACTTTAATTTATCTACTTTCACTATCTTTTATTTGCAAGATCTGCCCTACAAGTGAATAAGATTCAGTTCCAGGTTATTTTTTTGGTGGCAGCTATTAAGAGCTTTTTGGGACTGTTCATCCTGAAAAAAAAAAAAAAAAAAAAAGGAGGCTCAGGGGGAGCTTATTGAAACATATAAATACCTGAAGGGACGGTGCAAAGAGGATGGAGCATGGCTCTTTTCAGTGGTGCCCAGTGACAGCACAAGAGGCAATGGGCACAAACTGAAACACAAGAGGTTCTATCTGATCTTCAAGAAGTACTTTGTCATTGTGCGGGTGACCACAGTAAAGAATAGGCACAGGCTGCCCAGAGCAGCTGTGGTGTCTCCCTTCTTGGACATCTTCTAAAGCTGCCTGGACATGGTCCTGGGCAACCTGCTCTGGGTGTCACTGCTTGAGCGGGGGGGTTGACAAGATGGCCTCCAGAGGTCCCTTCCAGCCTTGGCCATTCTATGATTCTGTGATTCAGAAGGATGAGCAAAAATTCCCACAACTTGTAGTGTGAGAGCAATTTGGTTATAGGAAGCTGTATTCCTTAATGTCACTTATAATTTGGCTCATGACAGGATTTATTTTTCAAGCATCCTGAAAAGTCCTCAGTGAAAATCTTCCTTGTTATCCATCTTCATTATCACAAGTCCGCCAGTTTATCTCCTCACTTTCAATCTTTCTCACCAGTAAACCCAAAACTAAATACTTAAAATATTTTTTTTCTTCATTTTTGGATATCTGAATTCTCTCTTTGTTTCACTTTCCCCAGTGGAAATCTTCATTTCATTGTGTAACTTCTGTTCCCTCTCAGAGAACTTCATGCTCTATACTCCATGAAGTTGGGAGCATCTCTGTTTTTCAGTAGCACCATTGTGTGCCAATAGCACTAATATTCTGAAACTTCACAAAATACTCTGGCCACTAGCAGATGAAGAAGATAAAATTTTGAGAAGTTCATGAACTGATAGTATGGATAATACGCAGAACTGGACCAGTTTTTGTTTTTTTTTTTTTTCACAAAATTCACATTTTATTTTGGATGTTATCACTCTTTAACTACACCTTACCAATACATATAAATACATATGTATATATATATACTTCTACATATATATATACTACTATATATATATGTAGTACCAATATATTACGAGTTGCCTCCAGTTGCCATGGCTGAAATAGAGATCAGAGGCTCTTTGCAGGGAGAATGAGCCTTCCTGCCTGGTACTGACCCCTGACACAGTGAAGGGGCTGCACACTGTCCCTGTGCCACCACCTCACAGGAACACCTACCTCCTGATGCACCTGTCCATGTTAATGGGGCCACTGCCTCTCCCCTGAGTAGCCTCAGTAAATGTATGTGTGATGCTGTGTGTAAATTGTTGATGCTCCCTCTCAACACTATAACAAATTCTATAATTATTCTCATTATAGTTAATGACAAAGCTAATACTCTTCAGATGATTCTTTGAACTTTTTTTTTCTATATTCCTCTGGATATCTTCGGAAATAACTGTGGAATTGTGATTTTCTTTCCATTTGAAATTTTCACACTTCCTTTTTTCCCCTTTCAAAATCTCCCTCAGAGTGCATGTTTGCTATTGCTCTTCTCACCTTGCATCCAGGCTATCCTTTCTACAGCTTAAAGTCTTTGAAATTCTCAGCTCTTTCCCTGGACTTCTAGAAGAACTATGCTCTGCAAACCAGCATTGAAACATGAGATTAAGCGTGGCAGCCTGAAGTTGCTGCCTTGCCACCTCCCCTGCCAGAGTCCACAGATCTCAGGGATAATTAACTCTTCAGAAGGCTCATTGCTGACAACCCAGCTGCTGGGAAGGATGTGTGTGAACTTACTGACACTTAGGGATTGTGACTCAGAGCTGCAGGAGGGCCAGACCTGGGGCTGACGCTCAGCCCTGCCATCCCCATGCGGAAGACAGCATGCAGCATGACTCAAAGCAGCCCTGCTCTCCTCCAGTGTGTGCTGCTCTTACATCTCCAGGCTCCCTCAGCTCATGTGATCCTGATGCAACTCCAATTACATCACCGACATCATGTAACAGCTCAGCAAATTGGACAGAGATAACAGCAAATAGAGCTGGAACAAAAAATGCAGATTTTCATTTTTAGTTCACCTATAAGGAACTTTCGAGGTTAACTGAAATTTTACCAAGACAACTCTATTGTGGCAGCCAGGTTATGGGATTTCTTTGGGTAGTAAGTATATGTGACTATTAGCACATGTAGCTTCAACTCCTGTTTGCACATTCTTAGGCTGGTGCTCTTTGCTTTTCATTTTTCTGAGGGCAGGCTGGGGAGATAAGAATGGTTTAGGACTAACCTTACTGCTGCAGCCCCCATTTTGCTACAGCCCCCATTTTGACCAAGGCTGACTCCATCCACAGTCCATTCAGAACTGGACTGTGATGATCTGGAAAGGGGAGCAGATCAGCTGAGGGTTCTCCCTACACCCAAAAAACAAAGTACCTGATGTCCAGGCATTACAGACTAATTCTCTTGAAAAATCTGCATACTCTAGTTTGTGGTTTTCTTTCTTTCTGGTTATAAGCCATGAGCAAATTCCACAGCTCACGCTCATCATCACTGAGGTTTGGACAAGGCTTGAAAACAGTGAAAACTATGGAACAGCAAACCCTCTGCTTTTTTAAACCCATCTCAAAAACACAAGATCTAAGTGTCCTAATCTGAATATTGCTCATTTCATTCATAACAATAAGGCCACCAATTACACAGAATTAATTACACCAATAAAACTCACAGGCTTTGACCAGATAGGTTCTTAAATGAACTGTCTCTCAGTTTACTGCACCTCATGATACAATTGAACCTAAGATAAATTAGCTTGCTTAGCTAATATACATATCTCGTTACTACATCTGAGATGAAAATAGAAACTTTACACATACACTTGGCCACACCTACCCCAAACATCCGTATGATCGTGTGGTATGCCATAGCTTGTAAACAAAACTGCAGCCGTCCTCAAGACATTCAACACGTTTATTGCATTGGCAGGAAATATATCTTCAGAATGTCTTTACCTGACAGTAGTCCTCATGGGCCTAATTAGCTATTCTTTCAACCGGCAACAATAATTCCATTGCAAATTTTCTAATTAAATCTGCAGTGGCTCAGAAGAATATTAGCAGAGCAAAGATTTTCTCTGAGCAGGCCTACTGGGAGCCTGCCAATGACCTTACCCTAGCTGTCAGCTGAACTGAGGACTATGTAATACATTATGCAATTTGGGCAAGATCACCCTGGCAGCTGCCCACAAGGAACAGCAAGCCCTGATGCGGGTAAAAGTCAGGAGGAAAACGCCTGCAGTTCCTTACTGGGTAAAAAAGCCTTTTCCATCTATGTCCTAAGAAAAGAGAAAGATGCAGGAAAAGCATCGGACTTGAAACAGACAGGAACTTTTTGTTTTTATACACAGAAGCTAGTTCAGATTTAAATCCAGCATAAACAGACATGGTCCTACTCAGTCTGATCCTCTGGCTCCTCGGCAAGGAAGAGTCATTGCAGGTGCAGCACATCTTGGAAAAAACAGCTGAATCAATCTCAACTTTTTGTCTGCTAATAACGAAAAAAAAATAAATGCATCCAGCTGTCTCAGCCTAGTGTAAGACTTCATGTGTAACGCAGCCAAAATTGCAAACCAGACAGGATAAGCAACTGCTCTGTTTTCAGAGATAATGCTCTGATATGATAGCCTATGGAAGATGGATTCTTGCTTTTATCTAGGGCTTTCAACCTCTAGATATGTAAAACCTACAGTTTTGGGCCAGAGGTTGAGGTAAGGGTTTGATGACTCGGGAGAAAAACGTCAAATTTTCAAAATATATTAGCCCAGATTTGGCACTTTTTCTATGTGTGCTGCCAGCTGAAACAGGATTGTTGCAACATAAGCATTATCAGACATACCTGAAGTTAAACTTTTGATTCATTGTTCACTTCAGATTAACTGAATACATGTTAATGAGGAAATTTACTTTTCAGAGCTCTGAAGGTTGGGGACAGAGGAGCTGGACTCAATGATCTTTGTGGGCCCTTTCCAACTCAGATATTCTATGATTCTATAAACCTTACTCACTTATTTCCATAGGTATGTATAAAGCAATAGACTCTGTTCTACTGTTCCCTGCAGACAACAGAGAAACTCAAGCAAACGACTGATGAGATTGCAGAGTGCAAATTTTCATACTTGCATGGCCTCCCTTATATTTCTAAAACCATGAAATAAAGACAATTAAATAAATAATAAAATATTTTTAAAGAATTCTGACCATATCTCTATCTAGTTTATTTTTCTTAGCATCCATACAGTTGGAAAATTTACAGTATATGAAAAAGGGCTGCAAGGGATGTCAAAAAAAGTTGCCACAGAGGGGTGCCATCTATCATACAGAAAATTGAGATGTTGATCTATGTATCCACAGCAGTAACCTCCTGCAGGCAATTTTATTTCATTTATTTCAAAGGTGTTAGTTCTGTTCCAGGGGATCCTCACTTATACTGGGGTGCAGATATTTTTGACATTCTTAAATACACTGAGTGATGCCTCAGCTCCCTCAGTACATTCCTAATGACTCATCCTGGTAGTAAGGTTTTCGTAGTACTTGCTGCTTTCAAGTGTCTACTACAATGTTATCTCTTTTTCTAACAAAAGCTGTCCTGAAGAACAAATTAGTTCCTTCTTTACTGAAGTTACCTTCTATATGGTTGAATATTGTTAATAGGTCTCTCTTCAGCCTTTTTTTTTTTTTTTAATTTTTCCCCTCTAGACTAAGCTACTCCAGATCCTTAAATTTGTCCTCAGAGGTGATATTTTCTAGACCCTTGATCCTTCTCATTGCTTTACCTTGAGTTTTATATAGATGGTTATCTATTTCTGGAAGTCCAGTGTTCAAATCAGGACACAGGTCCCCAGCTGCAGGTTGAACACCACTGTCATGTGTCTGGCAGATGACAGATCCAGCCAGATATCTCCATGTGATATTTACTTTTTACACAACAGAATGACATTGCTGACTTGTGTTCAGTGTGTGATCTACTATAATTGCTAGGAGCTTTCCTACAGAATTGCTATTTGCTTTGGTTTTGTCCATCCGAGATTTATTCCATGTGACTATTCCCACATCCTCACCGAACCAAATTGCCCTTGCTGAATTGCACCTTACTTTTTAAAACTGCATCCAGTTTGCTATGTTCATGTCAAGTTCTCATCCAATCGTTTGGTGCAATTCTTTCTCTTCTCAGTGAAGTGCCACGTGAACTTATTCAGCATAGTCTCTACTCCACTTTACAAGTAATTCAGAGAAAGATTGAATAGAGTCTGAAGCAGGGCAGACCGCTGCAAAATCACACCTTTCTGGTTCAACACAAAGAAGTTAATCAGTATGCTTTGAACCTGGTTTCCCATCAGATGATCACTCACTCTGGAGGAGTTTTGCTAGATTCTGTCCCCTGAGCTTGTCTATTAAGAAGTCAGCTGAGTGTCAGGCAGTCCCACTAAAATCAAGAGAGCTGGCTGCTTCACGCAAGGCCTGTCACCCTGTCAAAGCAGGAAATTAGATTGATTTGGAATCACTTGTCCTGAACAAATTCATTTTGGCTCTTACTTATCCCCGTATTTATCTTCTTGGTATTTTCAAACAGTTTGAGTGTTTGTTCCAGTATTTTTCTGGGAATTGAAATTATAGCCAGAGCCGACAATGCCAGTCCCCTCCTGTTTCTCTCTTTTAAAGCTATGCACTGCCATTACCTTTTACAGTCAATGGCCTCCCAGGAACAAGGTCAGCCTTTCCCAAAGGTGACAGTTCTGTGCAGGTCTCAACCAGTTCTCCAGGTTCAGGTCAGCTCCAAACAAACGGGAAATTTCTACCCTAGCTAAATATTCTCTAGCTTAGTCTCCTGCTTGTACACTGCTGGGTCAGCTGTTACTACAGCCGGCCTTTCTAGTAAAAAGAAGGACAAAACAAGCATCAGACATTTTAGTTTTCTCAGCACCATCTAGCTCTTTCTTCCAATTTGGTGACAAATTACAACTTCTCTTCCTCTCACCCTCACTAGCAGTGCACACTGAAGACACTTGTCAGTACTCTGCCCTGGCTTGGTCCACAGCCTGACATTTTTTTAATTCATCCATACCTGTTCATACTTTCCCTTGTATCACTTCTTATTAGCCTGAACTAGTTTCACTTTTTACACCTTTCATTTTATCTGAAAGGTCAAGGTCCAAGATTTGGATGATCTCTATTTAGAACTTGGCAACCGCCCACACCAGGATAGGCCCTAGCATATACCCTGTACAGGAACCACCAGCTCTACCAAACAGCTTTCTTTCCCTTTACACCAGTTTTGTCTGGGGTTGTTCCTGTTTATATCCCAAGTTCACTATCATCTGCCTTTCTAAAATTCCTGGTCTTTTTGTCACCCTGTTCCGTCTCTCCCCAAAATCAGCCTTGTACTGATCATTATCAACAAAAAATGCTGTTGTGTGCATATTCCCCAACAGTTCCTCCCTCTTTATTGCAATCACATGTTAACTTAAATAATAATATTAATAATTAATTAATAAATGAATAATAAAAAGTCAATTTTGGGTGCTTTTACTACCTTTAGAACCAATGACCATGTTTCTACCGTACACCAGTGAACCAGAGTGTAAAATTGAAGCTAACTGCCATTATTACAAGTCTATGTATCTCAAATAAGTTCTAGAGCCTGTGTAGATGTGTTTCCTCTCCCTCTGGTGTGGTTATGGGCTTTAAAGCTGTGCCTTCTGACTGACTGTGTCTTTAAAGCATTAGTCAACTGAAAGCAGGCCTGATACTGCAAAGTGAGTTCTCATTTGCAAACCTCAGACCAATTGAAGTGGATTGTGCTTTCTTATGAGAATAGTAGATAAACAGACATCAAACGCAGCCTGGGAGCAGTTCTAGTGCAGTTCTGAAAATGAGCAAATTGAGACCTTCTACCTGCCAGCAAGCAGCAAAGCAAAAGTTACAGAAAAAGAAACTGCAAAATCAAATAGTCAGGCAAAACTTTAAGGAATACATCCATACAGTCATTTTTCTTCTGTATTTAAAAAAAAAAATAGTGGGGTTTTGGGAAAAATAAAATAAAATAAAATAAATAAAATAAAATAAAATAAAATAAAATAAAATAAAATAAAATAAAATAAAAGCAAAAGCACCTGCCATTTGTATTTTTCATCATTACCAGCTTGTACATGTGCTAAAAATTAACACCTAGCTCAAATATCACAGTGGATCTAATGAGAAGAATCAGTGCAGGTGCCAAGAATAGGTGACTTTTGTGAGATTGATCTAAACTCTGAAAGCAAATTATTTTTTTTCACCTTGTTTAAATTTACAAGAAGATCCATTTCTATAATGACTCATTCCTGCACCACAAATTGGGTTATATTAAATAACTGCTTTCATGTCTTTGTGTGAGTTATATTTAGCTCTCATGTTTTAGTTTCCTGAAGGAACTTAAACAAAGGCCACTCAGTTTGTAACTACTCCCCTTTGGACTACAGAAGAATTGGCATGCCAAGAACAGCGACTTCTATATGGGAAACACTGAGTCCCTGCAGCATGTCACTTTGTCTCAACAGCTGCCCCCTTCCCCTGACTGGTGAGTCAATGGCTTGCCAGCAGAAGGGCAGAAAATTGCCTCTCAAAAAGTGTCCCCGTGCACCCTCAGAGGGCTGGGCTGGCCACAGTGCTGCCCCCAGAAGCACGGGGTTATGAGCGATGTGGGACTGAAAGTACTCCTACAGACTGCTGCAGCGCTCTTCTCTTCCCCACCCAGAGACGGTGTAATAACTCCGGTGGCTCGGCCAGGGTACAGTTTGGGAGCAGCTCTGCCATCTGCTTCACCTTCTCCCTGCAGGTCTGACTGAGCACAGAAAGCTCCCTCACTTCGTGCCCTAGACCCTGACCCTTGTCAGAAATCTGCCTGTGCAGAGACTGACATCCAAAGTAGGGTGTGTGGCTGCTGCACATCCCCTGTCCCCTTCAGTGATCATGGCGGTCACCTCCTGTCCTCAACAGCACCGCAACACTTTGCTGGAGAAGTTGATCCCTCTGTAATAATCCTTGAAAATAATAATAATAAAAAAATGTCCCTTCAAAGCAAGGGCAGCATCAATTTTGTCTTTGACAATAGTGGTATTAAACATGCCCTGCTGTACCTAAATTGATGAGGCGTTCTTCAAGATGAAGGATTTGCCCTGCAAAAGCTGATGCATTATCTTCTGTTACCACAACAGTCCTAGCTACTTCACATTATGATTCATGTCTGTTCAGAGTGCTGCTACATTTTGTCAGCATCAATTTAATTCTACACATGAAGTTTGCTGACACTTCCATAGTGTTACTATTTGTTGATTATACAGATTCAGAGATTATATTCAACAAATTCTGTTTGATATATTTTTATTGACTGCACAGAGCTGCAGGACAATATTTTTGTCTGTATTTCAACAGCAAACGGACATTAGAAAACAACTAAAACTAGACACAATAGTTGCAGAAAAGATGCATGTTTTCTCGTTTTCTTGGTCTGAAGTTTGCACTGAAAACTCTGAAGAAAAAAAAAAAAAACAGGTAGAGGACAAATCCTCATTGTATGTAGCAGAGACAATTAAAACCTGATGGTTTATTGATTTGATTGGTTGGCTGGTTAGTTTGGTTTGACTCTGTCTTCTCCCTACAGCCTGCTGCTCCTGAAGGTGAGCTCCGGGACAGGCATGGAGAGCACTGCTCCAGCTGGCCTGAGTTTGCCAGAGCACCCCCTCCAAAGGGCAGGCTGCTGCCACGTCCCGCTGTCACCCTGTTCCCTCACACCTCCCACTCACAGGCCAACAGCCATGCACGTGCAAGTACAGGACATGCAGAAATGTCACGTGAACACGAGGTGAAATCACCAAGCTCCTGTGAGCATACAAATATAAGAAATATAGCTGCTTGGCTGCAGATCACACCACTTAAAGAATAGAAAACCTTTTGAGCAAACCCTGCCTGATCACAAAGTGAAGTCAGTGGTCTGTAAATGATGCTTTATGATCCAGGGGTTTCTATGTCTGCAAACAACATCTTTATACTTTAGGCGCTTAAAACTGTTTGCTTACTTGACATAAAAATTAGTACACCACATCAAAGGAAAACAAGTACTCTAACTCTGCAGTCATCTGTGCCACTGCAGAGAGGAAAATTTACTTCTGCAAAACAGCAGCGCAGGGCATAGGCCCCATCCAGCCTCCAGCTGCGGCCAGAGCAGTACGCTACGTGGAGCTGCAGTCAGCCACAGGGATACGACCACCACGTGCAGGGAATGCATGAACACGAGTACATAGGGCCACAGGATTATGTTATCAGGCCAAAAATGCAGCTAACTGGGTACCAAGGAGCGATGTCATGCACCCAGTGCTCCTGCCAACCTCGCTGCTGCTCCAGGCCTCAGGCAGCCTGGGGACAGGGCCAGATGTGCCCCAGTGTGCAGCATAACGAGGCCAATGCCAGTCCCCTTTGTGCTGTCTTGGAGGCACAGATTTAAAGTGTTCCTGTGGGTCTCCCTGATCACTGGCCGTCAGAGTAAAAGATCACCAGTGAAGTCAGTGTTGCAGAACATTGCTTTCTTGCAGGCAGACAAGAATTTGTACACAGGCAGTTCTTAAAATGCTGCAAGTTAAGAAAATATTCCTACTACTCAGATGTATACTTCACAGCAAATGCCCAAGCTTTTGACAGAAAATCAAATATTATCCTTTTTTCTGACTTAGAAGAAGAAAGAAAGAAAGAAAGATTTTGACAGCTGCAGATTTAGCACGTGTCAAAAAAGCACAGAAACATTCCAGTTTTTAAAAGGCAGAAAATGAAAGGAACATTTAATCATGTAAAAGCTCAGACAGGGTTCTTAGCCCAGGGCTAAAACCTAGACTCCATGCACTATAATAATTACTGGACTCATGAACTGTTCTACAGCAGGTGACCATGGAGATCTCAGGCAGAGGAAGGGCATTAGCACTGTGGGGCCAGCTATCACCTTTATAAATAAAAAGCACATTAATAACATTCCTTGCCTTAGAAGACTTACTGTAGCAACACAAGCACAGCCTTTAGACTATTTCCTATTACTGCAGAAATAATCTCTTTGCAGTTCTAAATAAATTTATATTT
>CM021763.1:48459129-48542094 GCA_011075105.1 Heteronetta atricapilla | reverse complement strand
TCTCTTCCCTAATTGGTGTTAGATATTTGAGCATTTTAAAAATGTGGTTCCTACTCTGACATTAAACATCATAAAGAGGAGTACATGTATCTTTGCCTATTCCTCTTAAATTTGCCCCTCACAACTTCATATGTTATTCTCATTATCTCTCCACACGTTTATTCTCAAAAATTTAGTATGTAACTGCAAGAATAAGGAAATCCCCATTTAAAAGAAAAAAAGAGAGAGAAATTGGAAGAAACCTTCTCCATGGGTTAAGCAATTACTCATTAACATTAAAAATAACAAAAATGAGGCAATTAGGCCTCGCTTGTCCTTATCTAAAAACTAAAAACACAACTGCTGCAAAGAGTTATTAAGAAATATTTTTGTGACCCTAAATTATTTGTAGTTAGCAATGTAAAGCAGATAGCTGCACATACCACATTCTATAATCTCATGCAAGAGCCGATCTCAATTTACAAACAAAAAAAAATGATGCACACGAGCAGCATCAGGGCTGTCAGGTTTGATTCACACGGTACTTCATATGTGTGGAGCAATGGCATTAGGAAAATAAAACCTATACCCTAAATTTCATGACCTTGAATCAAATAATCCCAACTGCATAGGCTCTAAGATGACTAAGTCTTATTTTGAAATGAGCACACAGAAATATGACCCTTGTTTTCTGCAGCAGAGGTCTGCTCATAGCTGTCACAGTCACACCTTTTCTGGCAGCTGTGCAACTTGTTTGGCAGAAGTCACTGCAGACACTAGGATGACAGGTCAGTTTTGAGGTTGCCTTCCCTTAACGCACCTACATTAATTGAGGGTGTGTGTCAGGTCAGAGCTTTCCTCTGACAGACTCTTCTGCCCTTCATCCCCTCCCAGATGCTTTGTTCCAGGCCCCTCCAGTGCTTTGGATAAGAAATAAAACCCTTCACAGACTCCCATTGCTGCCCCATGAATTCCCCAGCACTCTTCCAAGGGGAGCTGAGGTGTGGCTCCCGACCAGCTGGGCACCTGGGCAGGGGGCGCAGGCAGCTGCGAGTCCCTGTCCCCGCATGTCGCACAGCCCTTGGGCTGCAGCTCCTGCCGCTCACACTGCTCCTTCCCCACTTCCTTACACTTCAAAGGGGATGACTGCATGCTCAGAAAGAAACATCAAATGCAACAGGTGAGTTTCCCCCAACCACTCTCTTTGATAGCCCTCTCTGAATGCTTTCTGGCTCTGTATCCCCACTGAACTCTCCTTTTTGCCAGCACGCACAAACAGTACTGCCTTTGCCTTTAGAGTCTTTTTTTTTTTTTTTTTTTTTTTTTTTTTTTTTTTTTTGACTCAAAGAGCCGAGGTCAAAAGAAATTTAAGATAACGCTAACAGTTATGTCCTGGTGCTGCTCAGTGTGTGAGGTCTGTGTGGTCCCACGGAAAGCAGTGCGTGCACGAGGGCTGGGGACTGCAGTGGGAAGGATGCCGGGATCATCACTGAGGGGCTGCTCTACATCCATTTGCTTTCTTCGTCTAACACGAGTAAGTACTAGAGAAAGACATTGTGCCTAAAGAGACTGGAAGAAGACACCATGTGTTTCAAAGCAATTACAAAACATGCATGTGCTTAATTCAAGTGCTTTCCTGGAGTTACACAAGCGCACACAGCTCTGACCCTCTGTGTCTTGCAGGAAACCAGCAAGCTATTGCTCGGGAGGCCAAGCAGGGTGGCACCGTGCCCAGACAGCCGTGTTTATAGAAGTCCCAGAGAGCTGTTGACCTACTACACGACTCCAAAAGCTGCCTTGCTGATCGTTGTGCTTCCTCCATGGAGGAAACAGCACTTGGCAGAAAAGGCTCATAAAAACAGAGGCAGGGCCCATGCTCTACACACTGTGTGTGACAGCATAAATGGTATTTACCAGGAGAGGCAAGCAAAACCTAGCCCTGCAAGTTCGTTACAGCTAAATCTCACAAGTGGTAAAGACCCTTTAAAGGAAAACCAGGGCCAGGGTTGAAAGTGCCAGCAGTTTCTATGTGACACCTGGGAGTTGGTATTTTTATCTTTCCTAGTGCCTCTCCAAATGTCTCAGGAGTTGGGGGTTTATCCTCTGTTTCAGTGAAACCGTTGTAACCGTGCAGCTCAGTTCATACAGTGAAAGGGCATTAAATAGCCCTGAAATGGCAGATGAAACATATCCATGTTGGTTAAACAAAAGGGCGTTTGTTAACTAATGCAACAGGTATCTTAATGAGAAATGTCTTAATGAGAAATCTGTGTGTTTTGAATTATTCCCCTGTTTAATCTTATAAAATCAAATATTTCCTAACCTGCTGAGGGCAAAAATACACCGTGGGTTGCCCTGGTTTGCCAGGCAAAGGCAGCAGCACAGCTCTCCAGTGCAACGCTGGCACAAACCAGCCACGTGCTGTTCACAATGCGACACTGAATCCCTGCAGGAGAGCCCCATGTGCCCCCACCTGGCACAACGACCCTGGCAGGGCAGCTGGGGATGGCAGAGTTCCAGCACATCTTACAAGCACCCGGGCTGGAGGAATCGGGCCTCCTGGAGGAAACACACCGCTTATACCCGCAGCATCTCAGAAGCTGACCTCATAAGGCTTGCACCTGCCTCCCATATACTCTTGTATTTTTTTCCCCAGACACCAAAGATATCAGCATCTTTCTTTTACTTTGCTAATTTGAAGAGGACTCATCACCTTCTTTTTATTACTTTTTGTGATAAATAAAAGTTGGCATAAGCAAAATCTATGCATTCTACATGCAGCTGAGAACCAGAAACACTTACATATCTGCTATGTTCCAATGAAGGATAAAACTAGTTATTCTTTCAACAGTTACTGCAGGGACCACAAATTTCTTAAGTGTTATTGAAAGTTTCATCTTTGCTCTTGACTGATATGGGTATTTTTCAGAATAAATCAGCATCCGCATTGAATTAAGAGAGAGAATATACGTATATGCTGAGTGAGAGTGCCTACATATAAAGGAGTTACCATACACTAAACTAATTTGAAAACAGTCTCTGAAATCAAAATTCTGACTCACAAGAGCAGAGGTAAGCAATTACATAAATTGTTCAGTGCTTTCTAAAAATAGAAAAAAAAAAAAAAAAGTGCCATGTTGGAGGGGCTGTGGGGTCAGTGGCGCTCTCAGTGCCAGGGTTCCCTAACAAAGTGATGTAGAGACCAAGACTGTTGTGAAAGGAGGAAAAGAATTGTGCAAATGTTAATTCTGTGTGTGTGTGTGCACTAAGAAATAATTTCCCAGTTGTGTCTGTACAACACTGCTCAGCATTTATCTGCACTGCAGATGATAAAGCAGAAATGCATCTCTTTTGGAACAATGGTACCCATTGATAAGGGTTTCACCAGAGGAAAATGCCATGTACATTCCTGACTCCTCTAACAGGTGGCTAAGAAGCACTACTGTTGCTAGAATACTAGCAGCATTTGAAACTTGGACAAATGGCTTGATTAGCAAAGGCACATTTCAAACTTCATTGTGTTTTTCACTGAAATCAGAGATTTTGATCCCTCCGAAAGCCAAGCACATTGCTGGAAATTAAATGGTTGTAGTAATTCTACCCCCAAGCCTTAAACAGTGGCTCACTTCTGCCATTAACACAGATTGTTTTGTCACAGAAGAGAGGGCAGGTATGCATGAGGATAGGTCATAGACTGCGGACCTTCTTCTGCAAAGCTTCTGCCTCTGCCATCTCATAAAACTGAAATGAGAAGTTCAGCAGGTCAAGTCAGCTGAACCAATTCAATTATCCAGCTGCAAAGGGGCAAAATACTTCATACACTATATTGTGTGCAAAGACATGACAGGTGATATCATTTAACTCCGGTAAAATTCTGTCATCCAGTGCAACTAACAGAGAAAAGTATCAATTTTACCTATTTATCATACTGGTGGAGTAACGTTTGTCTCCTCTTCCAAAAGCCTTATGAATTAGAACTCTACTAATCACCCTTACTTATAAAAACCCATGCACTTTTGAACCAAATCATTTTCGTAGTCATAATCAATTAAAGAAAGCACCAAGCTCTATAGGGGGGGATGACTTTATATATATATATATTTTTTTTTCCAGGAGTCTCTTAATCCTACACTGATATCAGCAATGCAATTTCTAGCCACTAGAAGAAAAACTTAAGATGAAGCAAAACTCATTTTCTGCTCTTGCACTCCCTCAAAAATTAAGGGAACAGAGATTCATGTGTGGCAGACCGGAAGAAAGCTGTGAAGGAAGGTGAAGGCTGCAGTAAGCATGCACACCAAATGCAACAGCACATGCTGCACTAACACTTTGGCTAGGATGTGTAACTGAAGCGTGATCTACTGTGTTCACTGAGGAATGCAGAAACCCTGAGGTGTGGCAGCAAGGCTTATTTTGCTGCGGTTACCCTACTGGTTTGCATTTAGTAATTAGCATCTTAAATAGATTCCCACTTAATTTAGCATTCTGTACTTTTTATGTTTTTCCTGTATGCACACACAAACCAGCCACCTTTGTGCGGTGCCAGTGGCACAACGTGACTAATGCATTTGCATCTTGGCAGTGGACTCTGGTAAGCTGCAATCTACAGGCAGGCAGGATTTATTACCCCAGCCAGGTATGTCACGTACTGGGAAGAAGATAATTGTGAACAGCAGGCTGCATTTGTGAATGCCTCATTCTGCCAGCTTTATTTTATTTTATTTTATTTTATTTTATTTTATTGTCAGAATTGAAAGGTGAGTAGAAAAGCGTTGGTGAGGGATGAGGCAGGCTGTAGAAGGGAAACCCAACTAAAATCTCACAGAGAAAGTTCCTCAGCTCTCTTCCAAAGGAAATCATTCATGTTACATTTATTGCTCATGCACTGTACCTGGGTAGTGATTGATCACTGGGCAAAGTGCCTTGCAGATTTCTGAATTATAATCCATTTTGACTTGGTAATGTTTTACCTACCCTCATGAAATTTTTCTGGATTTTGCATATTCATTAACTTATGACAGAGGACACTGCTGCCAGCTGTTTTCTCCCATCCTTCTTCCCCAAACAACTGTGTTGGATTTTGTGACATTTAGATTTGATGCAACTGTTCTGAGGAGAACAGAAGTGATTTTAAAGGCAATAGTGTAAGTAATCATGGATTATAGAAACTTTCATAGCTCCATTCCAACCATCAGGTATAAGCACTCTGCAAAGGGGTCTCCAAAAAGATGAGTCATTTTTTTTCTGTCAAGTAATATACGTGTCAAATTTGCATTAACGTAGAAGAAGGAAAAGAGAATAGCTAGATTGCTAAGGTCAGAATTTTCTCGGTTGTAAAATGGTGCATTCATTTTTACTTGAAAAGTATTGTGTTGTTACAAACAGTTTTTAAGTGCCAAAATTAGATTCATCTGTGGCAAATCCACATTCATTCTGTGCTTGCACCAACAGGGCCTGGGAGCATATGCACATGCAGGGAGTTCTCATTTATACATTTAAATAATAATAACAATAATACATTTCAGACATTGTCCAGGTTCAAGCACAGATATAGTAAACTGATTGTTTTTCATGGCTCTGTGTAAACAAGGACACACAAATTCACTTCAAACTCCAGAAAACACCTTACAGCCTCTGGGTAGGAATGATACTGTTGCAGAAACAGTGTCACTTTTTCTTTAGATTTTAGGGAGAATCTAAGACATCTGAATAAAGCTGACAGATGGTGCAGGACCCCTGTGCCCTTCTGGAGAAGCAACTGGGAGGCCCCCAGGCAAGGTTCATCTGCACTTCAGATGCTCGCATGAAGGCAATGAAACCCCAACCCAAGTATCAACACATCAGAAAGCCAGCTCACCTGGGGCTTCTCCTTTTTGGCCTCCAGTGCTCTGGGAGCACTGGGTCAGAGCTGAAGGATGGAGTGCTGGCGCTCTACAACACACTGTTTGGGCTTGGAGAGCAGCCATTCCTGAGCTGGAGGGATTTCTGGTTACTCTATGTTTATAGGGAAGCTTGTCCTGGAAGCCTAAATTATGTAAACAAGCTTTGCCAATAAACCTCCCCACACTTATAGAGCAAAACCTCTAAAATAAGCCTCTAAGTTTGCTTATTATACAACTCGGAGTAAAACTCAGATCTGTGAAGTTTGTCCAGTTATATACTTTTCCCATTAAACTCTAACATGAACAGGTTTAAAACCCTAAGAATGACCAAATAACTGGGGAACTCGTTACCTCAAAAGCGATAATATATCCTTGATATCAGTACAGTAACAGGTTATGCAAGACTTCAAAATGTAATTTATTGCAAGCAGGTATCATGGAATTAAAAGGAAAATGATATTTTATGTAAGCATATTAAAGCCCTAAGATATAATTGCTTGAATTGGTTAGGAAAGATAGCAGTCTTTAAAAGCCATCCTTTTTTTTTTTTTTTTTTCCCCTCTCTCTCCATGTCTGCATGGTACAGCATTGAAGCATTCTTAACACTCATATGAGAGAAAGAGAGTCTGTGAACTGCTATTATAATAACATTAAGGACTGGCCTCCCTAGAACTGGACTCAGAAATGAGAACTCTGCTCTATGAAGAGTGCAATGTAAGACACATATGGTCAGATCCAGCCTGTTGGCTAACAACCACATGCAAGAGCAAAGCCATGGTCCTGCCTGCCTCACCTTGAATTCTCATCAGCATTTAACACAGGGAATGGAGAAAGGGGCAGCAAGTGCTGAGGTTCCATTTTCATTGCTGCCGGCAATTAGCATGCTGTGATTCCTGTTAACACCTTCATAGAGGTGTTCCTTGACATCATAATTACTCACTAATACTATGGACAGTAGGCTTACTGAAGAAATCTCTGACCCAGAGGAACTATGTACTGAAGCAAGACCACTCCACTTGCATGACTATGTCAGAGTCAGCCTTTGGGAGAGTTAAAATAAGCAATCCAAGTATACATACCTTAGGGCAAAATTAAAATGACTCAACCTTGAAGGGCTATCAATGCTATCAGTTTCTGATTTGCTCCTCAGCAGGGGCTTGGATGAGATCAGGATGGTGAAGGTATGTAACACCAAGAACAGGCACCTTGGACAACCAAACAAGACGTGATCGGGGCTCAGCCCCACTGTACAACATGAAGTGCATTTACACATCACAATGAGAAGGTGACCCTAATCCATCACTGTTCTTTCAAGCACTGCGGCTCAAAAAGGTTTTGTTTCACCCTTAGGTGTCTCAACAGGCATTTGTAGCTTTACCCAGGTGGTGCACACTGAATTCCATAGCGCATAACTGAGCCAGAAACATGTTAGTCATTTCACTCATTGAACAGGGCTGGAAAGACTTTCAGTAAGTCTATAAGGTAATGGGACAGGAGGACAGTGTGGACAGGACTGGCACAGTCCACTATGTTAGCACATGAGCTGCAAAACACTTTTTGTCTTCTGTCTTACCTCCCATATATGTGCATGTGCAGGAGTGCATAAGAGAAAGGAAAGCAGAATGATAGCCATTACGTAGTTGTACAATAATGAAATAAACCCATTTTTATATTCCCCTTGTCAGATTATCAGCTATCAAATTTCCAACCCTGACATCAGGTTCTGACTGCCGTGCCAACTGCAATTTTCATCAGATCTTGCATCATTGTTTTGCAGGGTATATTTTTCTGGTGTTCTCTGCTTAGTCAATCACTGTATCTGAGTCTCAGTTCTTCCTCTTCTGCCTCCTGTAGGGAGGTGTTACAGAAATCTGTCTTTTATGTACACAGCCCTCATCAGAAATCTGATGAAATACTAGCACAGATAATGTTACTGTCTGATTGAGTCATCTGCTTTGGATGTAATCATTATTTATTCACTTGCTTTATTAAAATAAGTATGTCAGGACATCTATGTCAATGTTACAAGTGCTGAAATCAAATGACTAACACTGTTATTTAGATTCAGAACCTCTTTGTGTGCAGGCACATTGGATTCAACTGCACTCAATTGTCAAAAATTGACAAAGGCAGACACACACACACACACACACACACACACACACACAAATAAAATAAAATAAAAAAAAAAACCCTTCCCAGCACCTGCAGGACCTTTATGATTATTTGATGGCAATCTCACCCAGACAGCAGGCAAGCAACATTTTTAATGTCACATTTGCTCAAGCACACTGATAAAAATTGAAGAATCTGAAGGGTCATATCTACTTGATGTATGTGACCACATCTACTCGGGAACTGCACTGGCTTTCTGCTACAAATGACAGGGCAGTAATTGTACTTCAGTGCAGCCATAGTGCATGTAAGCTGAAACTCCAGCCCTGGGGCTCTCTGCCAACAAGTATGGTCTAATAGGCTTTCCTGGGAAGTCCTTGGTTAGGACAGCACCCAGAATACCCCCTGCTATGCCTCAATTACATTTCATCAGGAATATATCTTTGAGGAGAAAAAAAATGCCCAGAAACAGAAAATAGTTCAGCTCAAATAGCTATTTTGAAAGTACATTAACATCATCACAAAGCAGTAATGTGCAGAGAGCTGGCAAAAACCCAAGTCTTTAATTTGTTCTCTGCTCATAAAGCTTTTTAATAATCTGAAACTTTTCAATTAATGAAAATCAAAACTAAAAGAATACATAAAAGACACGCAATCATAAATCAACATATTTTTCCCAGCATCCTTTTAATCTCTCTGACAGTGATGTTACGTGTACAATAAACATAGTTTCTATAGTACTTCCTAGAGAAAGAAACCTTAAGAGACAGAACAAGAACACATTCATTTGCTAGTAGGATGTCTCTTGTTACACTTCCCTGAAAACTGAACTTACATGTGCCAAAGCACAGCAGATCAGTAAAACAGCAGCCATACTAGCATGTGTAATGCCTCCCACACACAATGTGACAAGTGAAAGAAACCTTCCCTGACCTCCCTGTCCCACCAGGTTTGTAATTTTCTGTTGTACCAGACCGTAAACATATAGCCTGATGGCCTGCTGGTCTCATGCAAGCTATGTGAGCCCTTGATTCTCCGGATGGGGAAGGAGAGCAACATCCCAGGCCACACCACCAGCCCAGGGATGAACCCTACAAGCTGTCAGGTTGTTTGTGTGTATGTTAGCCATCCCACTTCACATGTCAGTATAAACTGTTGCTCTAGGGGGGTGACGGGGCAGCTGCATCAACCTTGGAGCTTGAAACAGCTTGCACACCCAATCTGACTGCTGTGGAGGAGGTGGCGAGCACTGCTGGAAGGATCTGGCAGGCAGCTGGGGCCTGTGATGTTGTTAACTGACCATAGCTAGACCTGCTCATATTTCTCTGCCTTGGAAACTGCTGAGAAGCCTGGAAATCAGTCCACTATGTAATTTGAATCTGTCCAACTTGAAAACTTGTCCCTGAAATAAAAATTTTGTTTAAGTAGGTTTAGTCTAGGGGGTGGCATCCCTGCCCATGGCAGGGTTGTTGGATCTAAATGATCTTTAAGGCCCCTTCCAACCCAAGCAGTTCTATGCTTCTCTGATTAACTAACAGTCAAGCAGGGAAGGTGTGTGAAGAGCTGAGCCACGCGGAGGAAAAATTGTTTGCAAGTGTCTATTCATAACTGTTAAAATGCAGTTAGAGACAGGTAAGACCAACCTGTGATGTAAATAGACTAAATAACCCAGGATCCCATTAGTGAGAGTCCTAAAATACATGGCATGAAATACATTGCATAACATTTTTGCAGTTAAGTATCTGAGCTCTTCATCTGGGTGTCAATGAAGGTGATCTTTCTGTCTTCTCTCCTGTGTTCATCATTCATGTGCTCACACGTCTGCCTTTTTACAGGAAAATACACTTGAAATCCCAGTAAACGTAAATCATAGCAGAAAGGCTGACAATATAGTAAGTTGTGTATACACTATGAACTTCAAGTAATTTAATGAAAAATGTTTTGGTGGACTGATGATTTTTTTCTTAATTTTCATGGCTTTCTCCCCTCCTCATTTCTTCAGTTTTGCACCTTCTGCAGCAGTACAAACAACAAACTCTGACAAGCAATTCCCATAATTATGTCACCACTAAATCATTCTGCCTCTTGAACTCCTCTAGTGACTCACTGTAATATCATGCCTTAAAGTAATTTAACTTCCTCCTATCAAACCTACTAAGAATCTGCGGAAAGGTGAATCAGAAGACATCCTCTACCTTAATTAGGTTTCACAGTACTTACTTCCCTTATAGGAAGAGTTTTATTATCATTGTAATTGGTGAGATGAATGTAAGGTGTATATCAAAGATCAGCATCAATCATTTGTTCCACAGGAAGGAGGAGATACTGGAGCAGAATCCCAAAACCTACACCTTTGCTGTTTGTTGTCATAGTTTTTAAAGATGTGTGGAAAAATTTTGCAGTGCCACTAAAGTGTTATTGCAAAACTCAACACGGAAAAGACTCTCTGTGGTCCTGTGAGTGAGCCCCAGCTAGATCCCCATGAGCATTAGATACCCAGTGATAGGTGATTTCAGTGGAAGGCAGGAATGTCAAAACGACTTAAGTTTTCAAAGGCCTTCACAGATCCGAGCTTCCTGGTCTAAAGAAAGGAGAAATAGAGCAATCAGGAGTAGAATAAAGTAAATATTACTTTCTTTTCTTTTTTTTTTTTTTTTCAAGATTAAGAAGTCATGCACAAGCACTGAAGGTGAGATGTTCCAAAGCAGTCAGCAGCGATTTAAACATTTAATAAAATTATGTCAAAGTACTATAATATTTCAATGGTTCTTGGATTAGTTTAGCAGAGGGCATTTTTAAAAAATAGTTACATCCTTGTGAAATAATTTGTGGCAGAGATGAGAACTGAACCTACAGTACAGATGAGTGGAAAGATTGGTAGATTGGGAAAGACCTTTTACCATGGTTAGTCATGTTTTTTGTTTATTTGTTTGTTCTTCCTCTATCCCTATGGTTTTGTTGTTTTTTTTTCATTTTACAATTTAAAGTGTACAAACTTTGGTAGTGAATGGAAAACATAATGAAATGTCTTAGGCAATAATTACAAGAGTGCTTGGCACCCTCAATATTTCCTGAGACTCTTGAAAGGGAAGTTTGCAATCAATTTTTAGTTTTGTTTCCAACAGACAGTTTTGCTTGTTTGACCAATCTATTCCCCTTTTATTTAGAATAAATCTTCATAGCAGTAAGCAGCTTCCCCAAAATATACTTTTAAAACTGTCATACTCTTTGTCTATGATGCACTAAAATGCCCCTAAGTGTTAATCACAAGTGATCGATGTGTCCTCCTGTTATATAAGCACAAGAGAGCTGCTGTCAGTCATCACAGAGCAGAGGAGATGTTACTAACATCTGTATCTGTATGAGTTCTCTATTAATAATGTCTGCAATTATAGAGCAAACTACCTTTGACTTCTTGCTCTGGAGAGCCAGTAAAGTCCCTTAGCCATATTACAATACAAATACCTTGACTATGTTCCCATAAAATTTAGGAGTGCTATTCAGCTTCTTCATGCTCTGCATTATTGACAGTAAAGCAGTGTGTACCCACTGTGGTTGTTGTGTGTCATCTGTAAGCAATATTTTATTCAAAGAAAAAAACATTACAGTTTTAATAATTGTGGCTCTGAGGAAATATTTTATTTCAATATATAATTTACTTCAGGCACAGCACCCCTTAGAAGCATGGCTAGAATTTTAAAAATATCATTGCCATTGTTGTCTTATTGTGCATGATTTAATTTCTATACATAAGCACAAAGTAACATTTTTCCATAGTCATCTTTATTGCATTAGAGAAGTCTACAGTCTTCTCTCAGTTCCTTCATGATTTGACTCAAATTTCTCCATGTTATTCTCTTTTTTCCATATCTTCAATAAGTCTTACTTCCAATACATAATGGGGACTACAGGAGAGATGGGAAGAAACTCTGCAAGGAGTATAGTGATAGGACAAGGGGTAATGGTTTTAAACTAAAAGAGGACAGTTTTAGGTTAGATATTAGGAAGAAATTCTTCACTCAGAGGGTGGTGAGGCACTGGCACAGGTTGCCCAGAGAAGCTGTGGATGTCCCACCCCCAGAGGTGTTCAAGGCCAGGCTGGATGGGGCTTTGAGCAACCTGGTCTGGTGGGAGGTGCCCATGGCAGGGGGGGTGGAACTATATGATTTTTAATGTCCCTTCCAAAAAAAAATCAGTTTCAGCATTTCAGCAACATTCATCAAAGACTGTAGCATTGGGTTAGATGTGGCACCTTACCCATAGCTAAAGTGCCTGATGGAAGCAACTACAGAACCATCTCTGACCAGCTACATTCCCACTTCACCCCACAGCCCTGCTCTGACCTTTCTGTGGGTGCACTGCACTTGCTCTGGACCATGACACACCTGACCACACATGAACAGCCTTGTCTTTGAGAGCTACTCATGACTCCCTGCCTTCCCTTCCCCACACTGTCACTGTGCCAGACCATCAAAGGATGGCTCACCCTGCTTCACACTAGGTTCATGTCGAGTCATGTCTCTGTTGTCACCAAGTGCCACACTGAGAACACTCAAGCCTGCAGGCCAAATAGTATTGGAGTGACTTGACTAAATGCTGCTGTTGGCTTGCAAATCATAGGGCACTTTTCCTTACCCAGGTCAGCCTGGGATCCTTTGTAGCACCTCTAATCTCAAGAACAGTTTTCTCTGTAACACTCTGTTCAAAATGTTCTAAAGAAAGAGCAATTATGTCACAACCCAGCAGAGCATTTTTTGCAGCATGATGCTAGGACTTGCCGTGATGAGTCCATACTTCCCATCTGCAGGGACCCCACAGTATACTTAACCTACCGGCAAAGACCAAGAGGGAGAAACAGAAATCTTGAGATGAACAACGAGCAAGTCAACCTGACAATGCAGATAATGGGAATGAGCCAAGCTGGCACAAAAACACAAGCTTAGCTGCCAAGGTCCCTACCAGAAATCACTAGTTCGTACCACATAGCCATTAGCCAGCCTGCACGATTAAGCCCAAAGGTCACAGGGAACTTTCTAATGAGGAAAACAAATCTAGTTCTCACTGCCCTGGTTTTGGTTGGTATAGAGTTAATTTTCTTCACAGTAGCTAGTATGGTGCTGTGTTTTGGACTTAAGATGAAAATAATACTGATAACACACTGATGTTTTAGTAGTTACTGAGCAGTGCTTACACTGAGCCAAAGGCTTTTGGCTTTTAATGCTGCCCTGGCAGCAAGGAAGCTGGAGGTGCACAAGGAGCTAGGAGGGGACAGAGCCAGGACAGCTGACCCCAGAAACCATAGAAATATTCTATAGTATATAATGTCATACTGAACAATAAAACTGTGGGGAGCTGGCCAGAGGGGGTTGACATTGCCTGGGGACTGGTTGGGCATGGGTCACCTGGTGGTGAACAACTGCTTTGTACAACACTTGGGGTTTTTATTAGCATTATTGTTGTTCTTCTTTTTATAATTGTATTGTATGGTATTGTATTCCCCTTTTTATTAAACTGTCCTCACTTCAACCCCTGAGTTCTTTCATTTTTACCTTTTTTCAGTTCTCTCCCACATCCCACTCAGGGGGAGTGAGAGAACAGCTGTGTAGTGCTGCGCTGCCTGTTGGGTTAAACCACAACACTCGCATAGACAGACTGGTTGCTTCCTCTTCTTTTGCCTTCAAGTCCCACTTAATCATCCAAATATCTTTGTTATTAACTAATGTTAGGACTACACAACACTCATACTTGTGTGGTCTTATACATGAGCCTAAAATTACTCCAGCTGACTGCTGGAGAAATGCTGTGGCACACGCTGACATCAGGAACCAGTACAGAGAGCTGCACCACTCGTCCTAGGAAATCATTTGCACTGAGACTCAAGTGGTCTTTCTAAGAGGCATGAGTGTCCAGTGCTCACCTTTAAGTCAGGCAGCATACAGAAGCTTATACTGAAAAGTTTAGTAGAAGTTCATAACATCTGTTCTTTAGGCATTTAAGTCAGATGGCTCTGTCAGCAAGTAAAACTCCTTTGAGAAATGATGTAGAAGACATTGCCTCTAACCTAAAATAGTAGAAATAGCAGTGCAAAGTATGGTCAGAATTGTATATAGCAGAACATCCCTTTTGAAATTGTGGTCGTTTTCTTAAGGATGGTCATGAGTGCCACCATGCATGGACATACAGGTCCCAGCACAGACCCTTGTGGATCTCCATCGCTCTTCCCTGCTCCAACATGAAAGCCGACCCTTTGCCCTTCCCCTGTTTCTGCCTTTAGCTTGCTATTTATCTGTGACTTCCTCATACACCTAGATGCTTTATCTAGTATACTTAAAAGCTTTTGATGAAGGAAAATTGCCAAAAGCCTTTTGGAAATCCAGGTAGTCTATATGATATGGTGTCTCCCACATAACATTTTTCAGCAAACCACTTCAAAGCACAACCAGGTTAGTGGGGTAGGACTTCCCTTTAAGTGAGCTGTATTAACTCTTTCTAAACTGATCATATTTAGCTGGCTACCCACTATTTACATTTTTCCCTACAATTTCTCCCAATATTCCTACTCTGACATCACTGCCACAGGCCTGTAGCTCCCCAGAACCTCAGCTGGAACATGTTTTAAAGTCTGGTGTCACCTTTACCAGCTATCAAAGCACTGTAAAGCATGGGGTAACACACCAATCTTAATCACTCAGACATTTCACCCCTGAGTTCCACTAAAATTCTTAAATGAACACCATCTGTTTCTAGCAGTATATTACCAATCTTTCATTTTTTATTTTTTTTTACTCCTATTTGCTCTATAATTTTTTAAGCCAGTTCATTTAGGGACTTACCCTCCAAAGAGTCCCTCACAAAGAAAGGTTCCAAGGTGGAAATCTCTCCAGTTCCCTCTTCTCTGAAAATTGTTTATTTACTTGTTCTGAAAAAGCTTTATCTTGTGTAGGTGATTCTTTGATACCTGTATCATCTATTGGTCCGACAAACTCTCTGGCAGGCTTCCCACCCTTGATGTATTTGAAGAAAGATCTACTACTTTTGTGAGCTTTTCCTCAAACCCTTTTGGACAGTGAGGTTTTATTTATACATTTAATCTGCCAGAGTTTATTATACTTTTTTTTTTTTTTTAAGTGGATAGCACTTCAGCCTTTTGAAGGATTCCCTCTAACATGAGGTAAGTTTTTCCTCCCTCTTCTAAGAAGCCTGGCTTCATTTTGCCCTCAGTCCTTTGTTAGTAGGTGGTGCATTCCATCTGAGTCTTCCAGAAGCCTCTATGCTGCCTGTAAAGTTTTAATTCTCTCGGCTGCCCCATTTAGCTTCTCTTCTAAAAGCTCAGGTATTCTGGAAGCCCCACTACTATGCAGATTTAACCTCTCTCTTACCTTTCTATGCCTAAACTTTAACAGCATCAGCTTTCTTTTAAGTATCAGAAGGAGGAAATAAACAAAACCTTTAAGAGAAATGCTATAGCAAATGGTGTCAGATTTTACAAATGGAAGACTTTGATCTTTACCACGTATTTATTAATACTTACACAAATAAGGATTGCAGCTGCAGAATGTACCTGATGTACACGTGAGCTGAGGCTCCCAGAAATGCTAAGCATACTTTGTGAATTAGGTTCACTCAGCTTTTACTGCCTCCTTCTGAAGGTATAGAGCGGAGGAACGTTCTCCTCTGCGACAGTTGTTCTTTGAAGTGGACAAACAAAGGATCCAGAAACTCAAATGCACCTCTTGAAAGAGTAAGATTTAACTCCCTGTGATTAAAGGTACTGAGTTAGCCCACAGAATGAAGTATTATAATATGATAGTTAGGATTACAACTTCAAACATTCAACAGCAGATTCATTCAAGAACAGAGCCAGTTGTAATCTTTGAATTTATTGTCTTTGAAGATGTTGATCAATGGAACTTTTTTTCTAACAAACAGCTTTGAGATTTTAGTAGTAGAGGTCACTGAAAAGTTTACTATCCTACTTACTATAGAGAAGGGAAATTCCTCCTAGCTGTACATCTGCTAATACAATCCCTCCTCCCCTCCCCCCCCAAGGCAGCTCCCAAAAGACTAGGTCTCCTTTTATTTTTCAGAGCAAAGTATTTTTTTTTTCTTCTAGTGATCTACGAAATCAAGGAATCCTACTTTCTTGTCCTTGAACACAGAATTAAGAAGGACAAAGTCAAATTTCATGACCATGGCAAAAAGCCAGCTAACATCTCAGGGCCCAATAGGTTATGAAGAAAAAGGGCAGCAACGAGACCATTGCCAAAAAAATGTACTTTTCCAGCTAATTCGTATAAAGTACAAGTGCTTCATCTCTTTGACATTCTTCTAATTCTTTAAAGAGCAGCGCACACTTCTTAGAGCAGCTGCTTTCTTTTATAGGCATCTCTTACATTTGGCTGGAGGCATGTTAATCTGACCAGCAGCGACGTGCTGAAGGGCATCTGCTATCACCAAGCACAGCTAATCATCCTGGAGCGAGGTGCCAATGCTCCGCTTCTTCTGAACGGCACCTGGGGGGCACAACGAGTGCAGGGACAAGGGATGCATTTTAGCATAGCTCAGCAGAAAAAAATTACATGGGCAAGCCCAGTGTTCTCAACAGAGGAGATTCACTCCTTGGAATCATTCAGACTCTGCAGATGTCACCCATTTATGTGACACTTGCTGTTGCTTTTTAAGGCCCTTGCAACATCCTCTGCTCCTTCAGTTAAAATCACCGACTCACAGTCCTGCTATCAGCCATGGCATGAGGATATTTAAAATGAGACACAAGCAGCCCTCATAACAGACAAAAGTCACACAGGAGAACAGAGGACTTGCCACAGTGCCAAGCAAGCAGCAGATGCCTGCAGAGCTGATCTTCTCCAGCCAGCTCTGGATGGCACGCTCCAACTAAGGACCTTTAAAATGCTGCAGAGGAGGGTAGGATAGGAAGTAGGACAGGAAGACCAGCCAAGCAGGACAGAATACTTGTGCAGGTCAGTGAGCACAGAAATCCCCTAACCTCACTTCCCCTATCCTCTGTGTGGGGGGAGCCCAGGCAATGTCACCCCCAAAGCCGGTGCCAGCTCAGAGCATTGGTGGGGGCAGAGGTCCTGGGAAAGCCGCGGGCTGGCCGAGCCGCACCAGCACAAGATTGTGACTGGAAGACTGCAGCCTCGGGCTCCCAGCTTTGCAGCTTCACAGGGAGAAAGTAACAGGGGTACACCAGGGCCCATCGTTTCAAGCAAAACTTCTTCAGCCCTTAAAAATAAAATTTTTTAAAAAATCTTCCTCACTGAATGACACAAAGCTAATCACTTCAGAGAAATGGTGAATGCATAAAACCATATGACCCACACAGCATTAGAGAAATAAACATACAGAAATCTTGACCACTCTGCAAACACTATTTATAAGAAATTACGTTTGCAAGGAGTAACTTGCCTCCTTCTACCAACACAACAGCAATTCACAGTTTGGGATTAGGAATGAGGTCCTAGCTCAATCAAAGTTTGTGTACTTTTGGCAGCGCTTCTGCTTTGAAAGGAAACAATATACATAATTCTGTGTGCTTAGAAGCATATCTTAAGTACTAATGAAAGGCAGACAAATCTCCAGGGAGCAAAAAAAATGCATGCACATGTAAGCAGACACTGAACAGTACAGTAAACAAATCAACATGGCACCGCAGCAGTTTCTGTGGAGCACTGGAAGGTTTTGTGTACGTGCTCCAGCTTTCTTACCAAAACATGCAACTTTGTTTTGAAGGATAATTAACTAAATCAGCCCCAGAAACTGCAGCTCTCTTGACCCTTATGCTCAAATGAACTTCCTCAGATTGCAATGTTAAGGTCAATTTAACATCACGACAACACTTTCCAAAACAGTTTCATTTTACTAGTTTGAAGGAAATAGGGGAAAAAAGAAACATCATCACTTTCAACTGGTAGTATAGCCTGGAATTTCCATGTTTAAGACAATCTGCTAGTATGCACCTGAGCTAACTTCCTTTTTCATTTGATGTTCTTTACTTCTCACATGAAGCCCTTCTCAGTTATAAGAAAGCTAGTTAGAAAAGACTCTAAATTCTCTTTTATCATAGACCAGAAAAAGAAAGTTGAAAGCAGAGCACTATGTTTTCTAAACCACCTGCAAGCTCATGAAAAAGCCTCAGACTTAAAAGAAAAAGCTTACGGAGGTGCTTAACCAAAACAGTCTGAGTATCTATTGAAAAACCACAAGAAAAATTCCCCTCTTATGTGGGAAGATTATTCAGAAGAGCTAAATATTAGTGAAGTTTTTTAGGGTTTAGTGCAAATATCAAAGAGTTGCTTGCTACATTAAAAATAAATATATGATGTTGACTCAGAAGCAAAAGTTTGCAGGATGTTATTCATTTGTGAAGCTTGATCACACTTTGGATTTTTAGCTAGTATTTTATTTTGCATGCAAACATTTCACCAAATAATAATAATAATAATAATAACACAATAGACTCCTATCACAAGCATTTTTTGAGATTAGAGATATTCCCAAGTATGCATTCATTTGCACCAAAACATGGTGCCTCTCAGACACATACGTTCTTCAGAGCTGGAAATTGCAGAGGACAAGTTCTAATCACAGAAGTGTCTGCAAAAATATTTGCTCCATCAAAAAAAAAGAAAAAAAGAAAAAAGAAAAAAGAAAAAAAAAATTCCTTGGCCTGCTTGGCAAGGTTGTATTTTAAAACAGGGCCAGTACTCCCAGAAAATAAATAAATAAATAGATAAAAATTTAGAAAGGAACAAATCCTTGCAGTTAAAACTGTTGCATGATTTCTGTGATCCTGTCTAAGCACTGCCACTCCAGCTTGCTAGGCACTGCGCTACCTGTGTGAGCATGTAACCAAATCAATGAGGAGAGAGAGGAGAATGATGGGTTTGGGTTTTGTTTCATCCCGCAATCCTGTTTAACAAATGCACGTCTGAGATAAAGGTTACCCTGCACAGAGGGTGCGACGGGGATTTGTTCCATCAGCAGTGCCTGGATAACCTGTGCAGACACTGCTATGTCCTGACTCTGCTGCACTTCCCCCTAAAAGCAATGCCGTTCTCTCTGGATTGAGAGCCTGACCGTCTGTAGGTTTTGAGCCTGTCTTGCAACAAAACAAATTAGCTACATATTTCCCACTGGAGCTATCACCGATGCAGTTCTCCTGACATTGACCAAGACACAGGCCATTGTTCAAACAGGCACTCAGCTTTTTGCAATGCCACATCAATTAGATCTGCTGCTTTCGTCCTCCAGACTCCAGCCTCCCAGCTGGTTCTCTTTTGTCTCGTGTAAGCAGCGAGCTCTGTCTTTGATATTTGCAGTAACCCCCTCCTTCTCCTCTTTGTAAACTTGCCAGCTCTTTGGGTGCTTTTCCCGGATGAGAGGGAAATAGATGCTTTGTGCTGCTCTTTCAGTGCTCGCTGCCCAGTAGATTCGCTCTGAGCAATGACACTCCTCCCCTCCCCCACAAATGCTGACAACCTGTGTACATATGCCAGCAATCTCTGTGCTGCTGTGCCTGAAATTATTAACACTTAGAAAAAACAAACTGACAACCAGAGGCTCAACTCTGGGAAATACTTGGATTGCTTCATACAGTTTCTTTATAGTTTGATTCTGGCCTGGCCGGTTTACTTACAGCTCAGGAATACCTTCTGTGTATTCGTATGCCTTGGAAGTGTCATGTGAGGAGATAATCAGACCAAAGATGATAAAGGATTAAGGAAGAAAAAATAATAATAATAATAATAAAATTAAAAAGCTAAGTAAAAAATAGAAAGGTTTTTGGTTTTATTTATGTTTTTTTGTTTGTTTGTTTTCAATGATGGTGGTCTTTCAGTTGTTTGTTTGTTTGTTTTCCTTACAGGGTGCTCTGAAGTGTGAAGTTATCATAAAGATTTCTGAAAAAGTCTACCCCAAGTCAGTGTTTCTGGTTACATTGCTGCACATTTCTGTGACACCAGTGAAGAATTAGCTGTAGCAGGGTTGCTAATTAAGTTCTCAACAGAGCAAAGGGCAGTAGAATTCAAAACAATTCAGCTGCAAAACATCACCTCCTGAAGATTTGCAGACTGCAAGGTGGCCAAACAACACCAGTTTCTGCTGTTGCCTGCCACCAATCACAAAGCAAGCCACTGGCTTCCCAAGAGGAAGCCTGCTGCTCCTGCAAATGTGCTGCAGCCTCTTTCCCATGGATTACTTTGTGCAAGCTCAGCAACTACCGTCTCACATCGCTGCAATAAGATCCCTGGCAGCCCTGAAAATCCAAGTCCCAGCATTTGCTCTATTGCTCCCCAGGAGGATGCTAGGGCAAACAGGGGCTGCTGCTTCCTGGAGGCAGCCCCCCATCCTCCAAGGATTTGCCATGACACCAGGTTACCTGCAGCTGGAGCCTGGCTGTGGCCCCAGCTCCATTCCCCCACCTATCCCCAGAAAAAATGTTATAAAATGCTGCCTTTAAGCAGGTCTGGCAGTGGGGAAATTCATAATGTCTCTTACTCTGCCAGTCAAAGCCAGGACACAACCTACCTTTCAGGACTATATTTCTTTATATTTTCCCAAAAATGAAGTAACAGTGTGTGGATGGAAGGGGTGGGCAATGTTGGTCTGTCTGTTTGCAGTGATATACATCAGCCCCATACTTGGTCTGCCAAATTTAAGACCTATCAGGGCTGGAAGGTGGCACACAGACCCCAGCCTAGCAGCTGAACAAACTTCACAGCCATAAATTATGGGAAGGTACAAAGAGAAAGGTCAGGAGGAAGTGCTTCCTCATCATTGCCAAGTGACAGATTCGCACTCCAAATGTGAGCGCTGCCCATATGAACTGCATTGGCAGGGCAGTTAAAGGAAAGCAGCTGGGGGAAGAGAGGATGTGGTTACTGCTTGGGGGACTTAGACTGCAAACAAGGCCTTTTTCTCTTTCTTCCCTCCTTTCATTTTTTTTTCCTTCATGTTTTCTTCAAAGCCTTTTCCAGTCCATAAAATCCATCCTCTGAGTGGGTTTTGTACTGTCTCTTCTGGCAGGAACTGTTGCATCTTAGACTAACCTTTTTCTGGCTTTAGTTTTTCTTCCAGCTGAAGCTCCTGCCTTTTTCCTGCATTTGCCATGTGTCCTCTTTGGTTTTTGATTATCACAGCACCTGGTGCAGAGGTTTTCAGACCTTATCATGCTCTCTATACTACTTTTGGTAGACTGGTTACTGATAGCTCAAACTCTGCATATTGGGAGAAAATGCCATCTCAGTATCTCGCCTCTCCCTCTGGTTGAGCGTGGCTGCCCCAGTCCTTAGGGGATTGTTCTTTGGGGGGGAGAGGGGGGAACGGTAAGACAAAAACTCAGCCTCAGGGCTTCCCTGCCCTGTGCGTGGGGTGCCCCCACACTGGGAGATCAGCATGCACGCACCAGTCTGCCCATCCTCATGATTAGAAATGGGGGCAAGGCACCGGGCCTTTCCACAGCCTCCTCCAGAAGTGCTTCAGCAGAGGAGCCAGGCAGCAGCATAGGCAAAAGGACAAGCACTGGCTTCTACTCTCAAACCAGCCTCTCAGGGGTTGTAAGGGAGGTGGCACAAATAGAATTTGCTTGAATAACTAGCTGCACTGGTGAACAAAGAAAGATGGGGAAATGTTACCAAGAAAAATGCCACAAAAGAATTCTGAAAAGTCATTAGTTGCTTGTTACAGTTTCATCCAAAAGCTTTTAGCTGGCTATAAGTAAATGCCCTCTGGAATACTGGTCTAGTATATTTATTATATTTTTTTAAAACCTTCTAATAGTTTTACTTAGAACATAACTATCAACAGAAAAAAAGAACATGTTTGCTTTAAGAAAATAAAGAAAAACCAAATTGGTCTGGTTATTTGGAACATGACACCCACAGTATGTTTTCTGCTTACGTCTGTCCTTGACCGTACTATTTTGATGCCAGGTAAAGGTGTACGCTACTGTATGTGAATTCCCAGAACAGACATACAGGTTAACACTACATCTTCATGAGATGAAGTAAGAATGCAAAAACTCAGTGCTGCAAGAGCAGTGATTTACTACTCAGTGGTACATGGGTATACTCCAAGTCAGTGTTTGGATGATGTTTGTCAGTGCTTTGGCAGCACGTTTGCTAACACTGAAGTGATACTCCTGTTAGGAAGGCAAACACACAATAGGGGATGCTCAGGTCTATAAGGCATTTTGCAGTACCTTATGTTAGGTGCTGTAATTTAAATCATACAACTACAAAAGCAAACAAACAAACAAAAAAAATCTTCAAAAAACAAAGTTTGGTTTTGGTGCTGACAGTACCACACATGAAAGAAACGATTCCATCTTTTAAAGTTGTCTGAAGAATGAAAGAGAGAACCACCCAATTCTCTAGGTCCAACAAAGCCTTTTATGAAAATCAGACTTAAAAAAAAATGCCAGGTGGAAGGTGTCCTCTTTCAGCCCATATGGGGGAAGATCCACCTTCTTTTCCTTTCTAAGAAGAAATCTGTTCACGGAGTATTTTTTCTTACAGACTTTGTCTCTAATGTTTCTAACTTGCAGGAGAATTTGTATTTTTTCAAGTAGGACTATTCAAATAATTGTTGATAGGAAATAAATAAATAAATAAATAGAACACCAGCCATTGTGAAGAAGCTTCTTATCATATTAAGTACACTGTTTTAACTGTTGTTTTTGGTTTTGTTTTTTTTTTTTTTTAGTTCATTTATGTCAAAAGTCATTTATGCTTTGGCCCCATTATAATCTAATCATTCTGAAATGCTACTACAAAATGTAAGCAACCAATTAACTACAATGACGGTGTTCTATGAAGAAATATTTTCTGTGACAAAGTTATCATGGAAAAAAATATAAGCTTTACACTTATATTGAAGTCTACTTAAGATAAAAAATCCTAATGTGTTAAATATATGTCTCTAATTAAGGTAAGATTTATGCACTGGGGAACTAACAGCTGACAACTGTGAGAGCTTTGCAACTCAGACTGTTACTAGTGTTTACAAGTTTTATAAACGTAAATTCAGCTAAGGCTATTCTTTTTCCTGTCACTTATATACACAGCTATAATACTGCCAAAAGCAATTTGGCTTAAATAACTCAATCTCCTAAAAGTTAGACTGGCACAAACATGCATCTCACAGAAAACCCTTCATTTCTGCAGGTATTATGTTTGTTTGGTTTGGATAGGAAGTAGGTTTGCTTGGGGTAGGATGTGAGAAGGATGTTTTTCAAGTTATAGTGGAATACCAACCTCATGCTTCTTTTCTCATAGCCTCTCAAACAAAATGCAAACACTGCAAACTGAATTCTAACCATGAGGGTAACTCTCTGTGATGTCCCTCTTTTCATTGTTACCCCATTTATATGCTTTGTAATGGACAAGGTGCAAGAAAAAACATCTAAACAAAGGCCTGTGCTACTTATTTCTTCAGCACTCATGTATTTATCCTTGTCAAGTTAATTTCTACAAGGCTGAATGTTTTCAACGTACTCTGTGCTCACATTTCATTTGGAAACTGATGAGAATATCATAGATAGATAGATACTCCCCTTGCCCCCAAGCACGAGAAAACCCTGAAGAAAGAACCTATTTCACCCATGGCAAGCAGCTTGATCAGCACACTTTGGAGAGAACACAGGAAGATGCCCTGCAGCAAAATCAATTAAAGTAGACAGACTGGGTAGGACTGCGTTGTGTAACACACACGTCAGGGACTGCTGCGAATAAACCGGTGGCTGAAGAGCACCGGGAAGGAAGGCAATCTCACTGAATAGCTGGAGAGCTGTGGTGCATGTGCTGCTGCTGAGGAACATGCTCTGGGAAAAGGTGTGAGGCCTCCTGGCTCACTCTGCCAGCACACCCAGCTGCCCACCCATCAGCAGAGGGCAACGGGCAGCAGCCTCAGCTCCTTTGGCAGGCCTGGCATGTGAGGGACTGCTCTTTGGCACTGCACAGCCTGTGTCTATACTGTTCAGCCTTCCTCCTTTCCAGGGGAGGATGGCTGGATGCGAGCTGCTGCTGGACACGGGCCCTGGCCCATGCCAACTTCCAAATAAGTGCCTGGCAATTGTCGAGGGGAGCGCTGGCTGGCAGGGGCTGGAACTGCACATGGGACTGTTTTAACAATTTAAGGGTATAGATAGTCAGGTTCCAGCGCCTGGGAACATTCCTTGTACCGTATATCTTACAAATATAGACACAGGCAGTGCGCATAGCTATGCGCTGCCCTCACCCCCACGTGCGCACGGTTTGGCAGCGAGGGACGGGACTAGCGAGAACATCGGCAAGGTGCAGGGCATCACAGCTGAACCTCGGCCTTCAGGGCTGATTCAGTGCTGATTCCAAAGGTGCACATGCTGGCTTTTAAATTGCCTTCTCTGAAAAATAAAACTGTATTTTTTTTCTGATAATGTAGGAATGAGGAGGACAGTAGGACCACAGGCCTTCTCTGTGCTGCTTGGATGGGAAGTAGCCACAGCTGTTTTAGTGCCGCTGTAGCCCATGTATTTAAGATTATCCAAGATTTTCTGGAAGAGCTGTTCAACCTGAAACATAACACAATGAATAAATGTGACTCAATGAATGAGTGGAAAAAAAGGAGAGAAGAACTAAAACTGAAAACGTGTTCGTTATGCATGATTTTTTGCACACCATAAAGAATAGTAAAAAATTTTTCAGTAGCTGTACCAAGAGCCAAAAGTATCACACCAAAAAAAAAAGGTTTTTGTTTGCCTAAATGGATAAAAGCAAATGGATTACATCTCAAGTGGTACAAACAGCTTTTAGCTTTCACATAGAGTAAAAGCTCCTTAAATGCAGGCAACTGTATTACACAGAAGACAAGAAAATGTGAACACATACTGTTGTGCAAAAACAAGCCTCAAGTGTTCAGCTAGCTACAATATCCAACAGAAAATCTCTGTTGGAAATATTTTTTACCTTTAAGGAAAGTCCCTGAGAAACACGTCTGAGTTGTACTAAAGATCTGCTCCAATGTGGCATGTCCCAGATCCAGCAACAGGCTGCAGTATACAGTCCATTGCACCATGATTTCTGAAAATATTATTTTTTTCATACTGAAGGCACATTTCCAACAGTTTAATATGCCTATATTATAAAATAACAAATAAGCTAAGGCATCCCCACCTATTCTTCTTCTTTTTTCCATTATATGATCTCATCAGTAAGGATTCCCTAAGTACATTGCATCACCAGTACTGTGGTGAATACACGGCACAGCAGTATTTGCCAGTCCAGATTTATGCATGCCAAGCAGAAAAATAAATTAAAGTATTTTTTCTGAAACATAAAACGTTATACAGCAGGTGGGACAAATGACTACAGTTGTCATTTAACCACTTAAGAGTAATTAATTGCCCTTATCTGACAGCTGGATCCAGTAAAACTAGCAGAAATCTGACAGCTGCTGGTGCTAGGAGCTGACTAGCCTCACTGTGATATGAGCTGACCTCCTGCTTTGCAGAGATAGTAGGTGAGGGGAACAAAGGCCAGGTCTATTCTGTGCATCAAAACTTTTGCCAGTACCACTGTGCCAGCTAAGGGGAGTGATTTATAATGACTTTCCTATAATAGGAGAAGACCTGGTTTCAATACAGTGAGATGCTGCCAGATCAATGGCTGGCTTAGGTAGCTTCTTTCCCTATTTAAGCTGTGCAAGTAATGTACCTGTAAACATACACTCAGTGAAAGGAGTCTACAAATACAGGTATCCAGTCAAATCTTTTCCAGCAGACCCCAACAAAATAAAACAAGAAATATTTTCACTTTGTGAATTCACTCTGTGAATCTGAATCCAGATACTTTCAGAAAATGTAAGTCAACAACACTCCAACTTTTATGCAACTGCAGCTTAAAACACTGAGAAATGGCATCTTTCAGATCAGAAGACAAAATGTAAAATAGTCTAAGAGTACTTTGAGTTATGTTCCAGTTAAAACACCACTCCTCAGTAGTCATTTATTCCCAGAAAATACCTTCTTTGTTCTCCTGATACAGCTGTAAAATTAGGTATCTTTAAAATATGATGTGCAAGGCATTTTCTGACAAGAGCTAAAACTTTCTCCTTTATGTCATAACAGTCTCGTTCTCCTTCCCTCTTTTGATTTAAAAGAAATGCCAGTCAGAGCAGAGGTGATCACAGTTGCGAGGAAAATACAATTGGCAAAAAGGGCCTGTAGAGCAGCATATGGATAGAAGGTCCTTCTCCCCGGTGCCAGCCCTGCTGCTGGAAAGACAATGCTGTCCCCAAGGCACTGGGGCCACCTCGGCCTCGTCTCCCTCATCAAGAGAGGTGGTCTGCATGGAGCACGGTCACACCGAGCTAGACCCGACACGGGCTTCACACCTGTGGGCAAGGATCTCCACCTCACCCTGCCAGCTTCTGCAGCGCAATAGGAGGATTTACTAAACATGGCTTACAGAAATTCAAGACAGCTAAGGGGAAATCAGCTAAAACTGCCCAGGAGCATGCAGGCTAGGGACAGCCCACCCATGCCAAAAGGTGCCACCACACCCTGCTCCCCTGCGGACCCCGAAAGCCTCTTGCCAAGGACTCTGTGCAGTCTGGATGGTCTGTATCTACCAGATATCACCACAATGGGAGAAAGTAAGCTAAGATGCAGCACTAGTGATCTTTGGAAATGCTCTGAGCTGAATGCAGACACCAGTATGATAACTGTTGAGAAAAGTTCTATCCAGATACTTTCATTATTATGATTTTTAAAAGAAGATACACACAGCTCATTTGTATGCAAAATGTGCATTCACAATCCCTATGTTAAAGATAAACAACCCCACCATCACGCATTTAAATATTTCATTTGCAAGTGTTAATGCACATTAATGAATGCCAAAGGCACTGCATGTCCTGAAAGAAGAGCCTCTTCATAGCAGGTAGGGCTTGTGCCAATTATGTTCTGAAAATGTCATTACAGTAACCACTATACTCTAGTAGGAGATTCAGTCAAGGTATTTCTTGAACCATAATAACTGACTTTGAAAAAAAAACACTTCTCTGTGGAGTCAGAAAGTTATGTAGGTTCTTCCCAGTTCTGAATATCTCAGACTAGAAGAAGAAATGCAGGGGGGAATTTGAAGAACAAATGCGGCCCTGTTGACTTGCAGAGTGCAGCAGGTTGTATTGAAAACATATTTGTGAAAAACAAATGCGGCTCTCCATTAGTTATGTAGGTTAGCTATGTGAGTAATGAAGAAAATGAAAAAATAACAGTGTACTAAAACTATTCATGTGTTTGTTCCTATAATCTCTGATTTTTACTGGGGAGTTTTGTCTTGCTTAGATCATTCATACAAAAGTCTACTTTTCCTGTTCTTCAGGCAGTATCTCTGGTTTTCTGACATTTTTTATTTGAATGCACAAGGGAAAGTGCTGCTTGATTTGTTTAACTGATGAACACCTCTCCCCACCTATTCCACTGTGATTAGATTGTTACTGTTTGGTATGTCCTGAGTGATTTTGTAACCTCCACCCCAGTGTTTATGTCTGGCATAGATAAAAATACAAGCAAACAACTGGAGAAGACAATTTGTTTATTTAACATTTTGTTTGTCTTAACTTTTGGGGGTTGTCTGAAAACAACTTAGTTGAACTCAAACTTACATACTCCACAAGCAGAAACTACCAATTTATACTAAACACTTCAGGGTCTACAGAAATTTTATATAGAAAATTAGGTCTGGTTTGAATTTTCAGTCTCTGTGCCCCAAACAACATTTTTTAAGGTTTTGCTCTAGTATCTGAACTACTTTACTCAGATGCCCCTCCAGCTCTGGATGGGATTGTGGCATGTCCCTGATTTTTGCTGAATAAGTTTGGGTGAACAACAGTGTTATGTAAGAAAAAAAAGAATGAAATCTGTGCCCAATAACTTATATTCAGGGACTGTGCAATGTTCCTTGCTACAGGTTTTTAAAACAGTCCATTAGCAAAGCAAAGCCTGCACTGCAAGACTGTTTACCTGAAACTACAGACCCACTTGTGCTAGCTCTCTGGGGATGGTGGGTGTACGCAGGAAGGCTTCTTCTGGAAACCTCGCACCTTTACTCGCCTCTGCTCTCCTCCACCGCATTCACATTCAATAAGCACTGCTCTTAATGTTTGTGTCCTGCTCTGCTGGTTTATTCAGGCAAACCACTAAATCCATGGCAAAGAGTGCCTCCCTAACAGCTGCAGACACTCGAGCCAAAGGAATTGATTTTTACAGATCAGAGAAATCTGAGAAAGTTTACACAGCCCTAATATAGCCAGAGCTATTTTCAGCTTAAAAAAAAAAAAAATCAGGAAGGAAAAATGAAATCCCATGGCTAAAGCCACCTCACAAGTAGTCTGCGATTAATACAAAATGCAACTTTCAATCTGATCTGCATAAATTGTGCCCAGCATGGAAACAGTGAGATGATATGCAGCCTACAGCATACAGTACATCTCTGCTGTAGCGCAGCCAAGTAGGAGCCATCCCCCAGCCCCCGGAAAGATTTAATGTGTGTCTTTCCTTTTTACATTCTGTCAATGTAGAGCACCTCTCCTCTTCATGGAGGGAATCTCTCAAACCCACTGAAAGGGCAAAGCAAAGCACGCATGCAGTGCAGAAATGGTGCAAGAAGCACTCCAGTAAGATGCGGTTCCACTTGCCGAAATGGTAAAACCAGTGTGCCCCCATATCTTCTCATCTCAAGAGCTTTGCTTCTCTGCTGTTATCTTTCATTGGGTTTCTAGAAACACCGTTTCCTGCCCTTCCTCAGCCATCACACCAGAGGTTTTTTCATTTTGTTCGTTTCCTTTTTTGAGGGAAACTGGCACTTACGCAAGGGCAAAGTTTACAGGGGTGGAAACGTCAGTCTTTTTTCCTCAGAAGAGGTGCCATGGGCAGAGCTGCTGCCTCAGACACAAGCGACAAAGTGCAGTACCTCTCATGACAGAGCTGAGCCCCAGCACTACTTTTATCCTCAGCCCCTCTGTTGGTGGCACATGCCCTTCACTTCTAGGGGTATGGGGCAGTTCAGAAGCACTTCTTGGTATGACTGAGAGAGCAACTCGTGGCAGAAAATGCCAAGCAACCTTTCTCAGCTAACATCTCAGCTAGTGGGCCAAAGCCCACTTGAACTGAGAGAGCCATGACGGTTTGCTCCAGCCAAGGGTCTGTCTCTCCCTCTGCTTGTGGTACGAGAAACACCAGGGTGCCTATGTGTATTTTGTTGGGCAGACCTCCAGGGCCAGCTGCAGAAGAAGCTGAAAGCTTGACTAGGGAAAGAGCTGAGGAAAGTCCCAGCAGGAGAGTTAACCAAGGCATAAACAAAGGCATTTGCAGTGTCAGGCAAGCAGGGACCTTGACAAAAGCAGAGGCAGAGATTACTTAGGTCTATGTCTGCAACACTTCTATGCTGTCACTGTCCTGTGTGGGGCTCAGATCCCTTCACCCCACGCTCACAGACAGTGGAGGCAAAACAATCTGCCAGGAGAGCCTTTACAACCTCTTTAGCAGCAAAGCAATGGGCAAGAAGAGGTTATCAGCCCCCTCCACCACATACTGGTTGTTTTTAATGCTGAGATGGGTACAGCGTTGGCTCACCTGTGATCTTTGGTTCTCGCTCCAGCACTGGAGCTCAAAGTGCAGCCCAGGCATGACCTAGAGGAGCTGGCTGGCAAGTGGAAGCTTATTGCTGCCAGTGTGGTTGGTGGTATAAACTAAGAGGAACCTTGTCCCACAAGCAATCACAGGTGCTTCTCCTCGGGATGCTGGAGAAACCACGACTGCATTAAGCAAGGCACCATGTTCCAGGCCCTGCAGACTTGTCCCAGGTCAAATGCTTCAGCCCCTGTACACCACAAGCTAGTTTTGCAAGCTGGTGGGGACTGTTTTGCAACAAGCAAGCAAGCAAAAATTACCCGTTTGCGAGGAGGCATTTCACTGAAAATCTGTAACTTCTCTTTCACAAGGACATTCACTGTCAGCAGTGTGCTACTGCTTGTCACACCAGGAGAGCGGGGGCCACAACCAGGAGTCCTGGCACCAGAGCACACCAAGGATGATGGCCCCACTCCCACAGCAACTATCATGAGTGCCAGAAGCATGCATCTGGTGTTCTGGGGAGCCAGGTCCTAAAAAAATAACCTCAGATTTGGGGTTTAATGCACATAAAAAATATGTGCAAAATTATTTTAAAAGTAAACTGAAATTTTGCATGGATGCCCAGTGGTTAAAACATTTTGTCCCCATGCTTCTCCATAATTCTGTGAAATGTCAAGCACGGAAGTACAATATTAATATAATTAAATGCAAGAGAGGCACAGGCATGAATGATAGGATGTGTGGGAATTTCCACTGGGCATTGAGCAGTGCAGGAAATTGGGATTTAAATACTGTGGATCCTGATAGCTGGCAGAGAGGTTCACCTGGAGTCCTGCCAGCCAAGCACGGTGCTCCAACATCACTCCACACCTGTCTGAATCTAGCAGTGGGATCCAGAGCACTGCTACTGTTACAACAGCAGGCTGACTCCTGATCATGAAATTAATCAGCTCTTTGTTTGTACCATTATGCAGCAAATCACATTTAAGCGGCCTCTGAGCATCTGGTCTGTCAGTATCACAGCCAAAATCTGGATTCAAAGGTGTAGTGTAACCATAAAGCCAGGCAGATTTTCTCTGTAAAGTAACACCCCATCGACCACAAACTATCGTAGTCCAACAATTGTATTAGAATAATAACTGTGTCTTTTACTTGAAATTGTTTAGGTATTAATTTGGGGTATCTGTGACTTATGAATATGTCTAGAAAAAGGTCCTGACACAGCTTTTCAGACAGCCCCCCAGCTGTCTCATATTGCCAGGCATTTGAACAGCAGGTAAAGGCCAAGTGTGGAAAGTGGCACAGGGAGCATTGTAAAAGCCTATAAAACAAAATGAGGGGGTTTGCATGGACAATCATGTTAGTGGAGAGGAAAATTAAAAGGTTCAATTTACCATGCTACTTCAGGCCTGATCTACATCAGGAACTATTGCAAGCATTACAATGGTAATATCACACTTGCAACACGGACCCACAGACCCCCAGCATTAATGCACTGCAAGAGTTAACAAAAAAAAAAAAAAAAAAAAAAAAAGTTTGGGGGGGTAATTCCTCTGTGATTTACTCTGCTGTTATGGATTTTGAAATGTTTTTGCAGAAAGCTGGAGGCTGATTCTGATGCCTTTGTTGGTCAAAACAAAGGCACATGTGAATTTCACTTCCATGTATCTGCACATTCCTAAGGGCTGTGGTAAGCTAATTCGTTGGAAAAACACTGATAATGGTTTTCTAATAGACACCATATCCTACTTTGGGAGCTAAGCTTTCACTTACGTAAAGCTGATTCCCCAGTGTCTGGACTGAAGAAATAGATTTCAGGGAAGAACAGGTTGTAAATCAATAAATACCATAGCTATGGCCAGGTCTGCAAACAGCCTGCACCAACAGCTTGAGAGATGTGTGTTCCTATGATTCATCTTGGTGAACTCTTACCTCAAACCATTAGCAGGTGTTCAAAGAAAGGAAATGAAAGCTTTATTAATGTTATTATTCAATTTTATCAGAAATTCAGAATTTAAAACCTCATACAAGGTTACACCTGGTAGCATTTGATATCCCTTCAAATATGTATGCTATTTATTACAAATTCAGCCTCAGTACTAGCACTTCATGCTTCTCTTTTTTTACAGGTGACATCTGGAGTTTCCAAAGAATAATGAAGTTTATGGTTCTGCATTGATAGGCTGCTACTGTGCTACTGAAGGGAAAAAAAAAAAAAAAAGTGTCCTTGTAAAGAACATTAATTAACCTTTTCAAATCATCACTCAGCTGACCTCCCAGGAATTTTTATTGGTTTTGCTCTGACTTATAGTTAAGCCTCCTAGGTACGTACATTTTAAGGTAAGCATGGGTCTTGAACAAAGCAGCTCGAAATGACCTTTGGCACATCTGGTGTACTTTACATCACCAAACGGCGTGACCTTTAATACTGAAGACAATACTTCAGTGTTGTCTAGCGTGGATAAAAGCTTAGTCTCCAACTGGAACCTATAGTTTCCTCTTATTAAATTAATTACATAAGAAACTATGTCTTAAAATCAGTTCTTTGACTGACATATTTCAACCTTAAATGCTCAGTTCACTCTTACGTATTTCATCAAGCCATCCTTTGCATAATAGTAGAAGTTTATTTGAGTTAGTCTAAGTCCATGGTGACTTTGTAAAATATTGCCTAAAATCAAGCATACTTATGTGCATAGCATTTGTTTATTTTTACAGCTTTATTACATGGAAACAAGAAAAATGGAGACACACTGTCTCTGAAAAGGGTAGGAACCTGTTAATGAAAAACAATATTTCACCTAAGGAATCCAGAGAACATTACAGTGTTTTTTAGAAGTTGATCACAGCGACCTTTATTTATTATTAAATCAATAGTGTTTCCAGCTATAAGTAAGGGTACCTCAGAGCATACCTAGGTGATGAATGCCTGACTGTTGGAAATCTGACTCAAATTGGCATTTAGCTTAAAAAATGTTCTCGATGCAGCACTAACACTTCAGAGGAGGCTGCCTGCATTACTGATGTCCTCCTCAGGTAGCACTGGTTCTGGTGAATAGGCGAGACGAGGGTGTCACCCAGCTGGGGCTGTTCCCTGCCGGCCACCCCCTCTCTCTGCAGCCAGATTTTGGATGGACATACTGGGCTGTGCCCAGTGCACAGATCAGTCTGCTACCTCCTGGCACACATCCGCTGGCAGAGCAGATGATTCCGGTTAATTGCATGTGTCCTTGTCTGCTTTAACAACGCACTGCTGCATGAGCACACGAGCAGCCACACGCTGCTCCAAAACCTTGAGGAAGCCGCTGCTGGTTGGAGCTGCTGGAAGCACCTCGGGGCACAGCCTGTCACCTCGCACCCTGCTGCTGCTTTTCCAGAGGGATTTAGAGAGCCCAGGCTTGCACAGGGGAGGCCCAAGCAGGGACACCCCAGGGGGACACCCGGCACTGGGGTTGCCTCAGCCAGGAGGGGAGGCACTGAGGCCATGGCAGATGCGGCCTGCCTGGGATCGGGAGGCTTTGCCCTCCAGCTCCAGCTGTGGGGCTGACTCACTGCCTCGCCCTTCCTTTCCCAACCTCCCTCTGACGTCTTGCCCTGGGGACCAGCTTTAGCAGGTTAAGTGCAGGGCCTCTCGGTCGCTCTGCTGCTAGGCCTGGCACCCAGACACTACTGCTCACCCATCTCCACCACTGGCCATGGACACCCATAGCCTGACACCTTTTTGTCTTACCGAATCCTTTTATCCATCCATGGCCTCCACCTTACTACTGTTAAAGCTCAAACTCCATGTTTTTCCCTTAGCTCCGTCTTTTTCTGTGACCCCCTCTTGTCAATGTCCTGCCCCCCCCCCAGCCCACGCTGGTTTTGGCATCACTGACAAATGGGAAGACCCAGGAGAAGTTTGCAGTGCCCTGCTTGACAGCTCTCAGTACCTTTCCACAAGCAAATGCAACCAAGGCAATGCTGCTGCTTTCCAGGCCCAGATGTCCTCACTGGCTGCACCCACCAGAAGCAGACAAGACCTGCCAGCTCCTCGCTATGCCCCCACCCCAGGGCTTAGACCATGGACAGATTTTGGGTGCCAGTCAGAGAAGATCCCTGGAACCCCTGTACGCTGACAGCACACACTGCACCACGCTGGGGGTGATTCACCCCACACTGACATGGCAAGAGGGAAACGCAAGCTTCGAGGTTTTGGTCCAAGCCTGAACTTTCACCTGGTTTCAACCCCGTCTTCCCCAAAGTGCGTAAGGAAACCCCTGCACCAGCCCGGCTTCCCCCACCCACCCTGGAAAACAGCCTCCCTGAGAAACGCAGCAGCCCTAGCGTGGAAATCCCAGCAGAACCCTGAGAGCTGCGTTACTCATATTTAGAGAGTGGTACAACCGAGCTGAAAAACAGCAGATCTTCCAGCTGTATAAAGTAATTTAGAACGGAAACGTCACTGTGCTGGTTTCACTGCCTGGTGAGAGCCCCTGCTGCAGTTCCTGATATGCACCGATTAATGTGGTGTCTGAGTAACATCAGAGCTCCTGTGTAGGACGCTGCAGTTCACGGCCCCCAGCTCTGACTCTCCCCACCAGACCAGGGCGGGTGCGGTGCGCCACAGAAGCAGCTAGTGCAACCCTTCTCAGGGAGCACCACCCAGCAAAGTGCAGACCTCTAACACTGCAGGGCCCGAGGCTCTGGAGAGATGCCTTGCTCAACCAGACACAGCTATCACCAAGCAGGACTTTCAAGTCGATGGAAAAGTATGTGGAGCAGATGAAGGAGGGACACACTGAGCTGCCAAGGGAAATGCCAGTACATCTCTGGAGAAAAGAGGGAATTCCCAGATGCATACAGTCATTCCCCTTAAAGCAAAAGCTTGCTAACACTGAAACGAAGTTGGCTAACTGCTCCATCATGGTAATTAATGATAAATCATTGCTCATGTTGTTGTAAGGCATAATGCATTTATGTCGCTGTATTCAGATAATGCAGCTTCTGTGCTCAACATTCCCCAAGCGCTTTAAAAAACTCATGCATATGCAAACTCCTCTCCACACCATTGCTGCTTGTCTGGAGTTCTTGTTCTCCCTCACCTCCAACACATACATAGGCATCATAACAGTGGCTCAGAATATCTGCCCTCCCATTCTAGCAGCCTGCATTACCCTTCCTTCTTCCAGTTTCTAGGCGGAACTGGCAGCACAGCCCCGGGGCAGCACGGGGCTGCCCACAGCAGGTGCCTTGTTCTTGCTAGCTTACATTCTTGTTGAGTTGAGCCCAGGAGCAGGCTCAGGAGTTTCTGCAGCGCAGAGGTATTTGCCAGCACACGCTGTAAGGAAAGGGCATTTGTAAGAGCTCTGCTGAACCAGAGCCAGGGAGGCAGCGTGGCACGTAAGGTCGAGCAGCAACAACACACAGCTCTTCCGAGTGCAGGAGGAGTGCTGTAACCACAAGGCCGTCCTTCCTTCCTGCGCTCAGCGCCAGGCACCAGTTCACTACATGCACATCCACTCTGCCGCATGCACGCATACCTCAGTAGCATTAGGAACACAAAAGCGGGCATTTACAGTCCAGACACACCAGGGTGACATGCAAGAATAGGGAAGGGGCAAGGTGTTGCAGAGAGGTGAAAATGTGAAACACAGGCAGCATGCTTGGTCGCTTGGGCCAATTGCAAGTGATGGGATGATCAGTGGCATGTCCAAATTGTCCTAGCCAAAGCAAGTGCCTTTCCTTCTCCTCTTTCCCCTTCTTCCCTTCTCTTCTCATTCCCATACCCCTCAATTCATGCAGAAATGAGTAATTTCTCCCAGTTATGCTTAAGTTTCTGCAGGGGAAAAAAAAAAAAAAAAAATGTTGCAGGAGGGTTGGTCTTATCTCTGACAAAGCCAGCAAGGTAAGAAATTTCAATCAGTATGTATTTCCCACAGGTTTGGAGAACACTGTACTTTTTTTTTTCTTTTACCCGTGTTTCTGGAGAAACAAGAGCCAGCTTGCAGGAAGAAAACTCTTAATTTTGATGCTTATAAAGACATTGCCAATATTTCCCTCTAAAAAGCATTGAACTTGAACCCGAGGGTAAAATAAAATCAGATTCTGCACACATGTATATGCATTTATTAGGACTCTACCTCACAGAAAACAAAGCTAGAAAATCCTGGGCAAGCCCAGCTAGCAGCACCCTGGCAGGAGTTTGTCCCTTCCGTGGGAAGTCCCCCGAGCCCACGCCAAGTGCTCACCCAAGGAGTCAGATTCAGCCCAGGATAGGAATCGGGAGTTTCCAACAGCTGTGTGTGGGGCTCACTTGCTCTCCTGCTGCAGCACACATTGTTCACCTGAGGTCTCCAAGCACTCATACTTACAAGAGGAAGCGTCCTCATGTGTTTCAGAGCACATGGAGGATGCACACCATGCCAACACCTTTCCTCCAGCATAAGAAAGAGATGAAAACGAGCGTCTGGTGTTAGGTCCACATCTGAGAGTTGTGGACTAGTTTTCTGCCCCACAGCTGTAAGATGCTTTTTTCACACCTCCTCTAAGCTGATACTAAAACTCCCTTTATTCAAGCACTAGCGGTGCTGCCCAGTGGTGTGTCTCATGTACAATTTTTTCTCTATATAAATATCATATAAATTTTGGACACGTGAATTTGCTAAAGGTTCTGGTAACCACACCTGAGGGGAAAATAAATAAATAAATAAATAAATAATAAAAATGACCATTTGATTCAGACTTGGAATTCTGTGACCACAGACTATCAGTTATTCAAATAAGTTCCACTGAGCCACTACATCAGCTTACTTTAATGTAGTAAGCCAAGGGTATAATACTGCTGTAGTTATCAATAAACATAGAGGAGTGAGTGGTTAGGCATTACTGAAAAAAAAAAATGTGTGTGTTTTTACAAAGAACTAAAATGTGGTTCAGTTCAAGATGCAGTAAAAAAGACCTCACAGCTCTAAATGGATGCATATGAACAGTCAGGTATTTCAGTTCTACTCTTTAAACTGAGATGCTGTATTTTTCAATATTAGGATTAAAATAGTAAGTGTTAAAATACTAAGTGTAACTCTCTTTCACAAAACACTAAACATCTTATTTACAGGGATTACCATGGACAAGATGTTTTGCAAGGTGACTTTCTTCCAAACACCCTTCTATCAGCTTTTATGTTTCTAGAGCTGCTTTCACTATCTCCAGTATCAGCCTTGTGGGCTGATGATTTCCCAGTACAGCCTGGGGCTTCCAGCTCACACTGACAAAATTAAGGTGTCCTTATGTTCACCCCATGAGCCATACTATCAGGGGGTTCCCCGGTCTATGCCTCCATCCTAGTCTGAGAATAAGGTAACAACCAAGAAAGGTGTTTTCCACGAGCTTCTCCAGCAGCATTTCTCTTAGCCAGAGAGCACAGCTTGTTGTCTGAAGAACCTGCCTGTAGGACAGGTTGCCCCCACCCAGAGAGTCTCCAGAGCGCAAAAATAATGCATGCCCACAACTCTTCAAAGCAGTTACCTCTCCTGGTTGAAAATGGGAGGGATTTCAAGACACTGCTTGCACACTTTTGGTTCTTTGACAGAAACGTGTCACAAATGTCACTGGGTGAATGGCTGCCAGTGTCCTCAAGCAACTCGCTTATGCTATATATGGGAACAAATTATCCTGCTTTTTTCCTGTTCTGAAAGGCAGAGTGTCCAGAGGTTACTCCCACACTGCTGTAAGACACGTAAATCTACACTATATAATGCAGGAGTAGAAAATTTAGTTTTTCAGACTTTGGTATCAAATACAAGATTTTTTTCTGTGATCATATAGCAACAGGGTTTGGGATTTTTTATTTTTTATTTTTTTTGGTGGGGAAACTCATACAAAGCTCAATGCATGCCTAACCCAGAATGATTTATCGCTTCCACACACGGCAGCCATGTGTGTGGTTAACTGGCATTTGTTTTCTATGGGCTCAGTGCTGTTCACCACATTTTCTCTCCGAGTTTTTTCCCTATCGATGATCGTGCTGTGGTGGGTAGTTCTGCCTGTGGCAAGCTCAAGCAGATGCTACACATAAAATGACACTTACCACACTTCCACCAGCCTGTTAGCCTGTTTCCGCTGAAACTGAGTCACTGGGGTTTCCCTGGAGCCACTGAGAACGGATTGCAGCTGAGGGGTGTTGGGAACACAAGACATTGTCCTGCACAACCCATAGCCCCCAATGAAGCCTGTGGCTCTACCAGCCCTCACTCGGTGGCTTCTGCTTCCCACCGTCCGGCTCATTCTGACCCCATACAAAGAGCTGACCTCCCAACACTTGGAGAAAACCCCACTGTAGCATTTAATGTTGGGTAACACGTGGCTTCTCGGTATCCAGCAGGCTCAGCATGGGGGGAATGGGCCCATCTGCTCCAGGGCCCCCACTCACCAGGGCTCCCTGCCCACGAGAGGAGGGACACGGATCTGATGCCATTCACCACTCATGGCCTTTCACCCGTAATTACACTGCAGGTAGAAAGTCTTGCTGCCTGCCCTTGTGCACTCTTGTTGCCTATTCTGGACAACACAGCACCAAGCTAGGTCTGCAGTACAGCAAGGACTGTCTGTCCTGTAGAGATTACGCGGAGCATTTGCTAGTCCTTTGTCATGAGGACAGCCCCTGCTGTACCGCCTGCCATCTCAAACATGCACAAGTCCAGCTGGAGGACAGAATAATTTTCACTGCCAGTAACATAGATGTTTAAGCTTGCATTCCTGCCATAGTCCTGCCTTCTGGCTCTCCATGTTATCCTCAAGCTGGGGAGAACAAGGGTAGCAAGCAGCACTCTCTGCAGATGTGGCCAGCATCACTACCCACACAGAACCAGGGGAAGTCCACGTAGTGATGCGCTCTGTCACTTTACGTGGCATCTATAAAGATGCAAAATCCAGGGAAGATCATGCATTAAGTACTTCTCGCTGCCGTGGCAGCCACAGCTGAAGGACAGTTTATGGCCCTAACCCTAGCAAACACTCAGCCCAGGGTTGTACATATTTAATAACATGAATAATCTGGACCAAATATAATCTGAAAGATCTGTGCGTGTAGATGCATTTTTTCCCCACATACCTTGTTGACAGACATACTATCTTCTTATCCCCTTATTTCAGGGAGCATCAGCATAGGGGATTTCTGCCACTAGTGACCAGCTGGAGTTTGAGCTGTAGCAACTGAAATCTCTTGTGCACAATCTCTATAACACTGTAATTTGCACGAGCAACATTTACCTGTAGCTTGAGTTAGGACAGCCTGCAATGTGAATTGTGGTTCTTTACATTGGTGTCTCTAAACAGCGAAGCTGAGCAACAACTCTATTTTTTTTACTAATGTGTTGGACAACAGAGACTAAGGAAAAGGCGAGAGGACTTCATCTCTCCAGAAGCTTTAAGCTAAAATGTAGATGAGAAGCAATACCCTTTGGGCTAAGCATGCCCAGATCATCAAGGCAAACAAGTGCATCGCTGCTCAGCCCAGTGAGCTGTGCCTCCCAGAAGACCACCCCCAGAGGTCGAGCAGATTGGGCCAGCTGATATTCACCTGCTCCCCAAACGAGACAGCAAGAGGCAAAGAGAAAACAAATGGGACCCCATTGCTGCTGAACTGATGTTATCTGTGGGCAGCTGTGCCTTTGTGCAAGGAGCACACAGTGCCACAATTTGCAAATGTCACTGATGAATTGCTGCTGTCTCTGCAGCGCATTGTAAAGGACTGCCTGCTCTTAATTACCAGGACTTTGTCTTTTTGTAGCAGTAATGCAGTAATGCCATTTAGTAATGAGTAAACCTAGTCCCTTCGACAATTAACTTCACATTAAACAAAACCTTCCCTGCCTTTCTCACATACTAGCGTATGGAGAAGAAATTGTGTGGTGATTGTAGTTTTTGGCTCAGATTTCTTAAATGGAGCACACAAACATCACTACAGATGGAAAAATACAAGCTAAGGTCCAGATTCAGCAGTACATTTGAAGATATCAGGACAGGTGATCCATTTCAGGTCATTACAGGATGATGATCAGCTCTGGGAGCAAATCAAAGAAGGGGCATAGGAAATTAAGACTCTCATATTTCAAAAAAACTTTAGTTAAACACACTTCTGGCTATGAGCCACAAAATCTAGCTGCAAGGTGTGTGTCTTGGTTCCAATCCCAAACTTGAAAACTCTCATCGTGGACACTCTTATTCCTTCAGCAAGAATTAATAGTCAGTCATTCTAAAGCACTAATTAATTAATCTCCATTTTTCACTTCTCACATTCCTCCTCTGCTGAATACGGGTTACTAGTAGTGAGGGTGCAACTTGACCTGTTATGTACAGATAATGCTGAAGCACAGCAGTCACCCTCGTTCCAGTTTCAAAAACAAATTGTTCCAAAGGTCTTGGCTTTGGACTTGTATTTCATGCCCCACCACATTGTACAAAAGGAACAGTTTCAAATTTGCAGTATGAATGATATTGTGTCATAACACCCAGTAAGTGAGAAGTGAAGAGTGCTGCCTTGAGAGCTGATATCTCCACTTACTCCCCTTGTTTAGAAACAGTTGTATTACTACTCTTCCCCCTCTAAACAGCCAGCATAAATGCCAGAAACACTTGTTATTCTTCATGCTACTCTCAGCAAATTCTTCACTATTTTTTACTTTTTTTTTTTTTTTTTTTTTTTTTTTCCTGTGACCAAATAGAGCTGATGTGGCTGGGATACGAGGTACCAGACAGTAGTCCCACTTCAGATCAGAACAAGCCATTAGGTGAACTGCATTTTTTGACATTCTCTGCTAAACCAGACCATTTTCACAAGGCACTGTATGTAAGTCCTCTCTGCACCTTGCAGGGTTTGTGCACGTCTCTTTGCTCTTCTGAATGCTTTGCAGGAGACTGGTCACAGCCTCGAGTTTCTGAGAAGCTCCCAGTCTGTACTTTGAACAGGCTGGCACATGAACACTGTACAAACAGCAGGGAGAGCACAGAACAGCCTCAGCCCGTGCTGGCTTGGCAGGACACTGACAACCACAAGTAAGCTCAGTATTTTCTTAGGTTAACACCACAGAGATTAACCTTGTAATGTCTTGAACTACTGAAACTTTTTTAACTACTTTTTTTTCTTTTCTTTTCCATCTGAAACTATAGAGTGTGCCCTTTTATTCCCTGTAACAACAATCTGACATACTTACAATTTTGGCAAACTATCAAGGATTAATTTGACACCTGTGTTGAATGCCCAAGAGTGATTCAAGTTTTACTGCAGTGACTATGGCCCAGATTACCATTTTACACCTGTTTTATATCAAATTGTTTCTGCCACCATCCATGGTGTCACGCCAGCTGTAGTTTTTTGTTTGACCAAAGAGAAGACGGTGCTGTATAATTATCAAAGGGAATTCTTGCATCTCTAGTTCAAACAGGATCAAAATATCAGTCCTTAACAGTGGTTCCAAGTGCATTGTTGTGGTGGTTTTTTTTTCATCTTTAGCATATTTTTGTCCATGCTCTGTATTCTGTTTTTCAGACCTACACGCGTATGGTTTTATCACCCTAAATTCCTTGTTTTCTGGGAATGAATTACATTCCCAGATGCTTAGGTAGAAAACATCTAGGTAGAAAGCTACACTGTTTAGTTAGAATGCAGTCTCTCTCAAATTTTAGCACAAATCCAAGCTTTTACCTTCAAATGACTTCAGAATCATGTAGGAATCATGTCACAGAAAAACGGAAAAAAAATGAAAAACAAAGAAACAAAAAAAAATAAAATGCAACTACAGTTACTTAAATAATACAACTAATGGTTCTATTTAGTAATAATAAAGGACCAGTAATCCTATGAAACAAAAAGACATCTTTCATCTGGATCCACAGGATTTTTCAGGTGATGTACGGGATCATTGCTCATATGCCAGTATTTTCTTTGCATTCTGTAGACAAGGCTGGAATGCTGATCTAACTGGTGAGTACAAAGACACTGCCTGGGAGGTGTCACGCTACATCACGCTGATGATAACCCGACATCCGCCGTAAAAGAGGCATTTTACAAGAGTGTGATCCAACCAGCTAAACCCAGCCCGTGTCTGCCTCTGTCTCGTCCAACCTCCTCTTCCCTAAAGAAGGCAGAAAATGACAGTTCAGGCAAGCTGGGCTCTTCGAGGAGCCAAAACCTTCCTCTGTGCATGGCACAACCCTCCTGTCAGCAACCACCCCGTGAAGGGTGGCCATGAGCTGGATCCTGCCCCAGCTCAGCCATCCTTTTGTGCTGAAGGCACCGCAGACTTCTTCAGACAAATTACTGGGGTTAATTGAGGTTTTATCAGTGATTAAATGGCTATTGACAGCCATGTCTATGCCGTGGGGTGGTTTTGTTTTCCTTTTTTTCCCTACTGTTCTTATCCTTTTACAAAATCGTCTTGAAAGTATAAAGCACTAATAAATTCATTAATATTTCTGTCATTTTGCTGTTTGGGGCCTACATTCTTCAAGTTTCACCATCTCACAAGCAGCTTGATCTGCTTTAGTTACTCCCTTCTTTGACCATAACACGGTCCATCATAAAGTCCACCAAAGTACGAGTTTCACCACTGAATTGTGCAAACCCCACTGGCTCTGTTGCAAAAAGCTTCAATGTCACTGCAGAGACTTACCCTAAAAAAGATCTGTGCCACAGTCCTAAAATATATACATATAACTATATATAACTATATACATAGTTGTATATACTAGCATATATAATGGAGTGGATTTCATTCAGGCACTATCCAAGCAACAGGCAGCACAGAAGAGGAGGGTGGCAGTAAACCTGGTGGTATATGTATCCGCCAGTTTTTGCTGAGTAGCTAGGACATTCTGGAAAGGTCTTCACTCGCAGCCATTTGTCATTTATTAGTGTTAATGCCTAGTGCTAAATGTCTACAGCCTGGCCTTGGGAAGGAGCAGGGTTGATGCTCCAAGAGGCCTTTCCTAAGTGAACTTGTCTCTGCTCCCTGGGGAGCGTTGTTTCCCCAGGGCAGATGCACCGAGAAGCCTTTGAGCAGCCCTCCCTGGTGGGGATTTTCACCAGCAGTATCTGGGGCAGTGGTTTCAGAGAAGGTCAGATCACCAGGCTCTGCACGGCTCTGCTGATGTCTGATGTGAGCAGTCTTGTCATTTCTCCAGCAGGTGCAAATCACCACAATTTCAAACAAACTGCCCCAACTGCACCAGCAAACCCAGCTGCGGCAGCCTGGCCAAACGCTGCGATAAATGTATACATGCATGCGTACAGACGTGGAGGCTTTCTTCTGTGCCACTTATTGTGGAGAATAGCTGTTGCATCAACTTTTAATAGCAGTGCAGGGATTTACTTCCCCCTATGGTCTGTGGCACACTTTTCTCCTGTTCAGCGATGTACTTTGACTAATCATTTCTTAGACCTCTAGGTGCAAGCCTTTAAAAGCGCTGGGAGCCCTCGGTTCCCCCTTTTCAATCGCAAACGATTCATTTTGGCGAAGTGTGGCCTCCCTATTCTTCTGCCAGCCGTTGTGTTTGTGAAAGGACCGTCTCAAATTTCTTGTGCGGGAGCAGCTGTTGCTGGACCGCGGCGGCCTTTTCAGAGCCCCTCTGCAGCCGCTTTTCACTCCTCCTCCTCCTCTCCTTCCTCCCTGCCTTTGTCTCCCCCCCTCCCCAGCAAGAGCCCCTCTGACCCTTGCCTCGCTCCAGCCTACCTCCTTTGTCGGCCGCTGCAGACAAGTTCCACCCTAAATCAAGCATTGTCTCCATCCCCAGAAGCCAGCACGTGCCCACATCCCCCTAATCTTTTAATTTCCCCCCAGGAGAAGGCAGCTGTTGGCGCTAGGCGCCGCGCACAGCTGTCAGCCGGGGCCCGCTGCCCACCCGCGCCCCACCACGGGGAAGACAGCACCAGCGGGGCTGGGGAGAGCCAACATCCACGTCCCCCTGCCTTTGGCAACAGTTGGCAGCACGTGCTCTGAAATGCCGCATTGTGTCGGGAGCACCACCCTGCCAGCCCCCGCCGCCGCGCCGCGCACGCACCGGCTTGAACTTTGGCTGATCTAAGAACAAAACGCACGCTCCAAAGGGCAGGGCTCCCCGGATGGCTGCATTATACCTTCGCTGCCGAAACAATCCCCTGAAAAATTGCCGGGCATGAAAGGGACGGGCCTCCAGGAGCCCGGCGCGTGGGCCACGCATGCCCCTCTTTTACACACCAGTCACTTGAAAGGTTTGTCCTGGAGGGAGAGCAGCATAAGCAACCCTCAGCAGGGGGAAGAGTGTATACATCACGGTTTTACCTCTTCCACTGGGTGATGAGGGGATCCTGCTGTCCGAGATAAAGCAGGGACAGACATGAGTGCCTGTGGCTGGGTTGGCGATCGGGCAGCATTAACGTGCAATCATTTCACATCAAGATGAAGAAAAAGGTGGTAGTTTGGGGCCAGAAGAATGCAAGACATAATTCCATCTGTGCAAACACATGCACGTTTGCATGCCAAATTGGTAACTGTAACAATGGCAAGCGTGCGCATGAATGATAAATTGCACAATGCTGCAGTCATTTGCCGGTGCAGTTGCCTCAAGTGAGTTTGCAAACGCAGTAGCTACAGACTCCATTAGTCATGCAAATGTGCATGCCTCTTCACATGTACCGTGGTGCATATAACACTGCAAAAACCTCACCTCTTTGCTCCCTGCTGGAACACAGAGGAGAAGTTTTTCAGGAAATTCACTTTGCAAACTCACATCTTGTGGCGAGGACGTATAAAAACCTCATACATTCAAAACTGTTTCATTTCCTTTTCCCCGTGCAGTTTATTTTTTTCTTCTCCCACCCCCCGCCCTGCCCCTGCCCCTACCCCCCATTACGCATGTATTCCTCTCACCAGCCTTCTGGCTAATCATTAAATGAGAATTTGATTGATTTCTACGTGCAGTTGTTCCCAAAGACTAAGCATTTTAAAAGTGGCTGTCTCATCTGTTGCAGAGGTCCATTGCATAGTTTCCTCTCCAGGCAATGGAACAAACAAGCCTCCCTCCCGAGTCTGTCACTGCCGTAACCTTCCTGCAGCTAGGAGGATGAATGTGGGCTTACTTCACTGCTCCCAGTCATTTTCTGCGATAAGCAACAACTTCTGCGTTATTTGTGTATATTCCCCAGCTTGCTCCATACACGTGTTTCTACTCGCTTTATCTCACCTGGCCTGCAATTTGAAGTACTTAAGAGAAACCCTACACCGAGCCGGCCATATGGCATGCGGTGCACCTGCCCCGTGCTCAGCACCTGCCGAGCGTGCCGTGGGTGTCAGGCTGCCTGGCCAGGGAGCAACCGCGCTGCCACGCATTTGCATGCTGGACAGAGGCCACGTGCCTCGGCTGTGAGCGGATCTGACACAGCAGCGTGTCAGTGCTTTCAAGATTAGCAGATCTGTAGAAAGCAATGGATTTAACTGACAAAGGAGAGGCCACATCACAGAGACCTACACACACACACAGAGACACCTCGGAGATCCTAATGAGCCTCAGAGTGATGAACCAGGATCTTCAATAAATGGCAACTTGCTTTGGGTGGAGGGTGTCAGCATTAGTCACTTGGGTGCAGCCAGGGTTTTGCTGTAGTGCTCAGAGAAGTCACAAAGGGATGTGTTCTGCTTTCAGTTAGGCAAACACAAATGCAGTCCTTACTTACCCCTGTGCACAGCCACCAAAGGCACGGGCAGGGAGCAGTGTGCAGTGAAAAACAGGTGTCTCTAAATAAAATCATTACGCATTAAATGCAAAGGAAATGGATAAAACTTCAAGACTCGTAAGGGTTTAGGAAACGTGCCCTGGCATGTCCTGCAAAACCTGGTCTTTCGCTGTTTCATTTTCCCCATTGGAAAAATTGGGCCAGTAACCCCGTGTTTGTGGTGCAGAGTGCTGTGGGATTTATGGAGGAGGAATAGCATGCAGAAGGACCAGGAGGGACTATCACCAGGTGAATTTTTATTCTGCCTGGTAGCTGGAGCAGCCATGGAAGTAGTCCAGGTACCCAGGAAAGGCCTGGATCATCTCAGAGGCCCATGTGGGACTCCAACAGCAAGCAGCTGGACACACACACACACAATAGGGCGGCCAAAAGGATCTGTCCCTCTCACTTTGCTCACGGAGGAAAATTTACCATGCATGTGACTGGCAAAGGGAAGGTTGGGACAGAGAGGGCAGCCGGGCGCAGGGTGCTGTGCTGAGCAGCGACGGGCAGGCTGGGAAGGAGCTCGGCTTTGCACCGGGGGCAGCATGGGACCTTGTGCAGGGTGAGCACCAGCTGCAAGGCCACCGCCACGGGAAGGGACACTGCAGGGCTTCTCTTTTAGACTTTCTCTGACACAGAGTTTGAAATTATTCAGTTTAAAAGATATCCATTTTCTGATGGTGCTCTGTCTCGGCAGTGTGTCACGATTAACTTACATGTAGTAAATTTTGCAATGCTCTTTCTGTCCTCACATTGGTATTTGCAAGGGATGTTGGTATTAGCAAGAGATGCCCTGGCCAGCTGATGTACGGTATGGTGAAAACGGGAACATTGCCACGTGTCCTGTTACAGGAAAGAAGAGTCCTCTGGCTGGAAGGGGGCAGTCAGGCTGTCAGTGCCTTTCTTTATCTCCATTGCTAGAAGGTCCCCGTGATTGCCTTGGCCTGGGAACCCCCTGACCCTGCACCAAGGATGTGTTTTTCCTAGCAGAGCTGCAGAAGCACTGAACCCACCAGACCCCAGTGTGCCACCCCAGAAAGGTGGCTCCCTGGGCAGGCTGCAGGAAAGCAATTGAGCTTCTGGGGGGGGGGGGAGGGGGTCTTTTTATTCCACAAAATCATTCTTGTCCCACAGCTTTTGGCCAGCCCTTCAGGTCCTGGGAAACAGCAAAGTGCATCCAGCACCAAAACCTTTGGCATTCCCCAGGCACGGGGTGCAGGCACGGGGTGCAGGGCCTGGCTATGGGCAGCCGTAGGTCCTGATCCTGCCTGTGGTCATCTGCGTCCCACTGAGCGACCAGCGAGTGCCCCCAGGCCCCATCGTCGCCTCAAACTACCCCAGTCCCATCTGTCACCCTATCTGGGGCATCTTTGCCGCATGATTGGCACGGGGCTTGAAAAGGCAGCACAAGAGGGGCCATGTGGCAACCCTGCCGACGGGGAGGGGGCGGCGGGGGAGCAGAATGAAATATTGTGACAGGACACTTCAAGCCCCAGCTAATCACAGCTGCCGAGGGCTGAAGAGTGCTATACATCCCCTTGTATCAGCCAGCGCATTCCTGGCAGCATTATTAATTCAGAGGAGTCCCTTTAATTTGAAGCAGAGATTAAGGCTTTCCCCGGCTGGCCTCACCGCGGCTGCAAAGGCAACAGGCAGGGCTATTGTAAGGCCATTAGGGAAGAACAATAGGACGCTGAAAGGGGAGCGCGGGTGAATAGGAGAAAGAGACTTGGCTTGTGCCGGAGCCGGCGCGGCGCGACGGGGAGCGGCAGATGGAGCGGGGCGGGTTGCCGGGCAGAGCCGGGCGGGCAGCTGGCGGGGCGCGACCCTCCGGCGGCTCGGCAAGGCAAGGCAAGGCACGGCAAGGCAAGGCAAGGCACGGCAAGGCTCGGCAAGGCACGGCAAGGCATGGCAAGGCACGGCTCGGCCTCCCTCCGGTGGCACAGCCTCCGCTGGCTCGGCCTCCGGCGGCACGGACTCCCTCCGACGGCACGGCCACCCGAGGGGCGAGCCGGAGCGCCGGTGCCTGGCCGGGTTTTTAAAGGTTTTGTTTTTATTTTTGTTTTTATTTCTTCTCGGATCTGGTGGAGTTGCTCCCCAGATGCCCTAGGGAAGGTCGGCCCGGAGATGTTGGTGAACATCATGACAGAAGCCGTCATATTTTTCAAGCAGGTGTAATTTTATGGTTGGGTTTCTCAAACTCCTTCACAGTGCTTTTGTGCAATTCTCTTTGGAAGAGAAATGACCTGAAAGCGAGCTCGTGGCTGAGCAGCTTGGCACCGTCCCAAGCAACTGCAACTGCAGACACCCAGACCAGGCACTCTGCCTCAAACAAGCTGACATCCCCTTGTCTTCATGGTCTCTGCTCCCTCCAGTTCATGGTCATGCATGTAATTGCTGATCAAACTGTGACTGCCTTTGCTTCCATGGAAAAAAGTCACTTTAGGAAACTATGGGGAGTATTTTTAGACACAGAGGTGGAAACAAGGAGAAGGAGCCAGCACCCTGTGATCAGGTCACTTTGTGCAGACCATCACCAGGCACTCTTTGGACCACTCGCTCTGCAGAATGCTCTTTGGGAGCAGCCGGGTCATTAAAGGTGACAGCGGCAATGCAGCACGCAGAGAAAGGTCTCACTGTTCAACACGATGCTGCCTAGGCTTTCTTCAGCTTTTCCTTCTCTTAACCACAGTGCTCACAGCCCATTTTCTTTCACACTCATTTTTCCACTTTTTTTTTTTTTTTTTCTTTCATACCTTATTTAAAATCCTCACAATCTTCTATTTCACCTTTATTCAGGGCACAACTGTATTTTCTGTACCATAATTGCATTGGAAGTGATTATGGAAACTAACCCATCTTCTTTTATTTTTTTGTCATTGCTCGACTATTGCTTTTATTTTAAGTTTCTTGTGGGTCGAGCTCAGACCTGTTCTGTCTTCCTGCACAAAGTGCTGACTTCCAGGCAGCTGCAGCTACATGGATCTGCAAAGGGTTTGCCTTCCACCAATATCTCTGCTGCTCTCCTGTCTTCCTGGTCTTGACATGCATTACTTACCATCTGCAAAGCTTGTCAGAATATCAAGAGGAAAAAACATAAGAGCACTTAGAAGTCTTGCTCTGCAACCAGCTGACACACTAGACACAGGAACTGCTGTTTTTATTTCTGAACAAAATAAGAAGTTTCTGCATGGAAGGATGTAGCTATCAAAGGGAGTTAAACATGTTTCTGACTCTGGGTAGTTTAGTAAATAAAGAGTCAGAAATTGTCATGGTCTTTCCAGAGGAGAACATCTGGCTATATGTTTGCAGCCACCCCCTTGGTCGGTTGTGAGTGCTTTTGAGATGGGTTCCTGAAGGTCCTTGCACCTTTCTCTGGGGAAGCCAGAAATTTTGCTGCTGCAGTAGCTGGGAGAGCCAAGCCACCACCACCAGGAGCTGCGGGCTCCGTAAGCTGGCCAGCTAGTAGCAGCCTTGTACCCGTGTTCCCCCATCTTATCATTTCATGTCAACATTAATTCCCTGAATAGTGCGATTGGAAGGCCCAAAAGGCAAACACTTCAATTGCCAGTGGAAACTTGCAGCATATGGAGAATAGCGAAAAAATGACTGTCCGGCTCTGACGCTGTGTTCCCGGCACGGGGCTCCCGGTCTGTCCTTCACTACGGGTGAGTTCACAAGGCAGACAACAACAGCATTGCTCTCTGACCCTGCAGCAGATTCCCAAATGCCAGCAAACACAAGAGGCAGGGCAAAGTCAAAGCACAGGCTTTGGTGTCGGCACAGGCGTGGGCCACGGGGCTGTGCTGCTCTTCTGCTGGGCAGATTTTAGGCAGTGATCTCCAGCAGGGGTGCTGGCTGCCAGGGGCACCGTCCTGCGGCTGCACAGGTACGCTGCTCTTCACCGCTATGGAGACCAAAGGGCAGAAGTCCTGGCGAGGCAGGAGAGGAGCCGTATGTCACGGCTCTGCGGCTCCTCTTTGAAAACCTCAGATGGGGTCAAGGACCGCATGCACATGTGTTTGTGCACACACACCCACCACACACCTTACACAGCACCTCAGAAGCGTTTGAGGTCACACTGTACTCACCCCCCGAAAGGCTGCTGTCAAGTTTTATCAGTCTGACATTCGGAAATTAAGCTGTACAGAGACCCATCTGAAAAGCAGCCATGACCCTCTGTGTAAATTAAGTGTTTCTGCAGACAAATGCCTGTTTGCAGCCTTAATTGTTGTCTGTATAAATGCTTTGCACTTCTCACTCTGGGAAAACTGGCTGCAAATGAAGGCATACCTTTCACATGTGCTCTTGTTTATGGGACTTGGTGTTCACTTTTGAAAATACAGTCCTAGGTCACTGCACTGAAGGAGATCAGCCATGGCACATGGCTTTAAAATGTGTTTTGTTAAAAAGGTTACCTTGACCCACTGTGGTCACTAATAGGGCAGCAGGATCGACATGAGCATCACTGCTGTAAGTGCTTTTTCATGGGGCTCTTTGCAGGGAAAATGAAGTCTCTTTCATTCCTGCCTGTAGTAATTAGAACATAAAATTATTGACACTCAGAAATACAGCCTTCCTATGCAAAATCTCCTCTCAGATAGTTGTTGACATGTTCTTATTTTTCAGCCCCTTAAGTGAGATAAAAGGAAAGGATATATTCCTACCCTATGGCACACAGTACTCCTATTGTCTTCTTGGAGCAAAGCTCACATGTGCCCTCTCCCTTTTTCCAGGATGAATATCCCACCCACTTTCAAGAAAGTAAGTTTATATCAATCTAGACAATTTCTAGGAATCAAAACATTTTCTGCAGTGTATGTACTTGGGCTTTTCTGTAGGGCAGTCTGCGAAGCTCAGCCCGTGGATCAAGGAAGTGCCATGCGTTTACTCCTCCTTAATTGTGAACAGAGTCTGCCCATAATCCTGCTGCAATTTGTACATAGCAGATGTACATTTGTATGATTTCAAAATCTGTACGTTTTCAGAAATGTTCCTGCATGTACATTAGGAAACGGTAGCTGCACGCACACTTTTGCAACACGAGCAAATATCTGCAGGCAATTTTAGATAATCCTACGGCCTTAAACATGCACATGCATGCAGCCATACAACCAACGTGTGCACCTGCACGCCACTGAACATCGCGGTGCAGCTACTGAGGATCCTCTGCAAAACACATTTTGTGCAGAAGAAAGGTTTATGACAGTAGGGATCTGGGAAGCTAATTGACCGGCTATCCCCATTTGTTTGAGAGCTGGCTAAATTGAGTGTATTTTATTATTATTATTATTATTATTTTAGTCAGTAAATACAAGGCCTGTGTAAGTGTACTCAGCAATAAACTATCTTTACTTGCACAGAGCTCCTTGAAACTGGTTCTGCTTCCCTCCCTGTCCCTGTTTCCACCTGCTCTCCCCAGGGAGGGAAGAGCCAGAGGGAAGGGGAAGGTTCAGCGTGGTTTATTAAGCCTAGGATGGGCACAAGGACCACGTGCAAACAGAGGCAGTGTAACTTGGAAATGACTGGACCCTCACTGTGGGCAAAGTGGCAGATTTATAGTTAACAGTGCGAAACTGCGTCAGGGTGTTGTGGTAGCTGTGGGAGGATTACCTCCCCAGCTCCCCAGCACATGCTGGTCACATAGCTTACGCAGTGGATTCAGCACCTACTGCACAGTGCCAGGGTGCTAAACTGAGAAAGATTTAAAGCAGAAAACATATTCAGAGGCAGTCCTTTGCATGCTGAATTTTGGCTTTTGCAATGCATTTTGAGCCAGATAAGTCAGCACTGGAAACAATTATTGGAAAATGAATACTAACGGCGCCATTACCACAGCACCCTGAGCTGCAGAGCTTCTGCGACCAGTCCCTGCTGCAGTTGTAGAGGGTTGTTTTTGCAGATACCACGTTACAAAACAAACTCCAGCTTCCTTGGGTGCCTGCAGAAAGAGAAACCAAGATTTATTTTCTTCCTCTCATGATCATCAGCAGACGCTGTTTTCACAGGGATCTCGAGTAAAGGGACAAAACACGGTGCAAATTGTGCAATTTTCACAGTACTCCTTCTGCCGTTCCCCTCAGCTGCCCGAAACCCCTTTTGCACTAGAGAGAAAGCAACAGCACAGGACAGTTTGTACATAAACAGGGCAGCGCAGCGTTAGAGGAGCAAAAGCCCAGCTGAATTTCATAACTAGATGGCGTCCCAGTCATCAATTAGTGTGGGAGGTGGGAAGCTGTTTTCCCTCTGCAAGCGCTGTTGCTGTTGGGAGTTTATTTATAAGCACTTTGTACTGCAGAATCAGGGGCTGCTCTCGGAAAGCTTTGGCTATCAGGATACTGTCCTAACTTAGCTTCGCCCCCCTCACCGCCTCCTGCCTCCCCCCCCCCACACACATGCTCCCCAGCACACCACCCTCCTCCCCTGGCCATGGCTTTTTGCCTGGAGGGTGTTTTGGCACAGAGACGGTAGGAGCCCTTTTAGGGCTTCACAGGAGCAGAAGGGAATGGTGCAACTCTCTGTATGCCAACGCGTAAATTCAGCTCCAAGCCTTTTCCAAATCAGTCAAAACCTCCAATAAGTGTAAATATGATTTCTCAGGGTCCTGGATGAATGCTGAAAGCACTCGGGTAATCAACAATGTCAGGGAGTTTGCATTCGATCTGCTGTAGCAGTAACACAATGTTCTGCCAGGAGCAGTGCAGAATGCAATGCTGGGAGAGCAGGAAGCTAGTGGGAAAGGAAAAAAACTGCAAGCCTTGTCCTTTACGCTTTGCTGATAGGGAAAAATAAATAAAGAGCATAACCTTTCACAAAGGGCTTACTCTGAGGTCAGTCTGAAGGTCTGGGCCATGCACAAGGCAAAAAAGCAAGAGGAGAAAGCACCAGAGCTGTTTTTCTCAGGCACTGCACAGGAGAAAGCCTCTCAGCAAAATGGGTGCCGGTTCTTCCTCTCTTCCTTATTAATCCTTCCAAGCAAATATGGTGTCATAATCCCTTCCTTTCCCTCAATCCCTTCCCCTCTCTCCCACCTGTAATAAAAGAGAAGGGAAGCTGGAAGAAGGCGATGTGAGCAGGCACTGATTTCCTAGATGGTGTAACATCCTTCCCCCCACAAGGTTGTTTCTGCTTTATGCCAGTAAAAGTGAGAGTGGAAACCAGTGTGACCAGTCAGTGCAGAGCCTGGGTTCTTCTATCTTTAAGCGATTGCTCTTGAGTGACCCGCTGGCTTGTGCCCCTGCACCGGGGGTCAAGAACAAGCCAAAAATTTGCTACATGGCTTGAGGGAGGCCACGGGGCTGTGGGGAAAGGAGGGTGGGCAGGCGAGGAGCAGCACCTCTGTGCTGCAGGTAGGCTGAGCGCTTCTCAGCACTTCTCCCCCGAGCAGATGCTTCCCCGGCCAGCCCCATGGGGCACAGGGGGATCTGGTGGAGGAGAGGTGTCAGCATTGCCTTCCTCACTTCCCTGCAGGCCAGCAGTGCATGCCTGAGCTGGGATCTGGCTTCTTGTTAGGCTGCAGTGGGAGGAAATGCTGTCCCCCGGGGCCATGCCACACTGTCAGCTGCTCCCCAGCTCCGCTCCGGAGACGCAGGGAAACGCGTCCTGCAAACCTGAGTAGCCCTGTGAGCCCCTGTAGTCCTGTGCTTGCTGCTTTTGGGTAAACACCAATCTTTTCTTGCTTGGATTAGCTCTGCTCGCAGAAACCACATCCACTTTTTGTGCTGGCTGCTTACACTGTAAACTAGCATAGAGGTGTTTAAAAAACACTTTGAGGCCCATTATTCCATAGTCTGCTTGTTATTTTCTCCCTCTCCATTCCTACATGGGAAGAGGATAATGCCACATAATGAACTAATATAGCACATTCGTTTTCCTTTTCTTCTTTCTTCTCTGGCCTTCTTTGGTCAGAGAACTCATGTTTCCTAAGGTGTGTGCTCCTGTTGAATCCAGCTGCTTCCCCCACCCCAAAGCACCTATGGCAGCTCTCCCTCTGTGTCCTGTTGGCAATGGCTCTCATATCTCACTGCTGCACTGCAGGGCTGGTATGTACCTGTCCTCACGTGCAGATAACCCCTATAAACACGCCTGTGCCATTGCTAGCTCTGCTGCTCACAGGGTGGTTGTGAGCAGAGCACCTGCCATGGTCACCAGGACATGTTTCCTTGTGGCAGCCAGGTGCTCCATTGCCACAGTCCATGGGCTGCCATTTAGTCTTGTTCAAAGTGAATCAGGCATCAAGGAGACTCTCACCTCCTGACACAGCCTCAGGTTTGCCCCCTGTAAGTGATGGTACAGGCTGAGGGAAGCCCACCAGTATTGGTTCTCCTCTGCTGGGAGGAGGCTTCAATCCAATTTTTCTAACCAACAAGGTTTTCATAACCTATAAGAATGCTTAAATGGAAAATGGTCTTCTAGGTCTTCAGGTGAGTGTGGCTGAGGCTTTCCTTGCTCAGAGGACAGGTGTACTGGCTTTCTTTTCTGTCACTTTGAAACATCCCTGAAGTGTACAACATGTAAATTACAGCAGTGGTCTGCTCCTCAGCAACATCCACAACCAAAAACGCTCTAAGAGAAACTCCTCCCAGCTCCAGTGCCTTGACATTTTCTGTGCCGTAGAGCTTTGTTAGTTCCTGTGCAGAAATGGCATTGCAGGAATTTCCTACAAATGTTTTTACGTGTTTTCACATTGCTTGAAGCTTGCAAGAAGCTTGTGTCCAGTCTTGTTTAACACCTTCATTAACAACCTGGATGATGTGTTAGAGAGCACCCTCAGTAAGTTCATGGGTGACATGAAACTGGGGAAAGTGACTGACTCACCAGAGGGCCGCTCAGCTATCCAGAGCGACCTTGACAGGCTGGAGAGGCAGGCCTGACATGAATCTCATGAAGTTCAGCAAGAAGTGAGGAGTCCTGCATCTGCCGAAGAACAACCCCGGGCACCAGTATGTGCTGTGGGGTCATCCAGCTGGAAAGCTGCTCCACGGAAGAAAACCAAGGGATCCAGGTGAGCACCAAGCTGAACACGAGTTAGCCATGTGCCCTTGCTGCTAATAAGGTTACTGGTGTTCCTGGATGGATTAGGTAACTTATTTTCTGCAGATCCTGCCCCTCTGCTCAGCCCTGGTGAGGCCACACCTGGAGTGCTGTGTCTGGTTCTGGGCTCCCCAGAACAAGAGGGACATGGAGCTATTGGAGGGAGTCCAATGCTGGGCTGCTAAGGTGATGAAGGGCCTGGGAGCACCTCTCCTGTGAGGAGAGGCTGAGAGGTTTGGGACTGTTCAGCCTGGAGAAGAGGAGGCTCAGGGGGGGATCTCATTACTGTCTATAAATACCTGAAGGGGGGTGCAACAAGGACAGAGGCAGATGCTTCTCAGGGATGCCCAGTACCATGACAAGAGGAAATGGTTGCAATTGGGAACACAGGAGTTTACAACTAAACATCCTGAAGTACTTTTTTACTGTATGGATGACAGATCACTGGCATAGATTGCACAAAGAGATTGTGTGGAGTCTCTTCTCCTGAGGATCATTAGGAGCCACCTGGACGTGGTCCTGGACCACCTGCTCTAGATGTCTCTGTTTGAGAAGGGGGCTTGAACAAGGTGACTTCTGGAGGTCCCTTCCAGCCCCAGTCATTCTGTGATTCTATGATATTGCCAGGTTCCATTCAGTAAAAGTATCAGATCACAGGAATTCACATTCCTCCTGCAATGCTATGTAACATAACTAGAAATATTAAAGAAGAAATTCATCAGGTAGGCATTGTTTCCAGAAATAACATTGCTTCCCTCAAATACATACAGAAAATTTTCAGCTTTGGAAAAAGACAATCCTTCTACCAGGATTTTGGTTTGCCATAATTTCTAAGGAGCCTGGGCAGTTTCCCAAAACCAAATTTAAGGGCAAATTTAATGGCAACATGCCATTCAGTGCCATGGCCTCTACAGGGCTCACAGACTCATAGAAGTAGATTTCATGTTCCCCATGCCATACAGACCGATCTTGCCATGAACACTTATGTATTAGCTTCTGTTGAGTATATAATTCACCAAAATAAATAAATAAATAAAAATTGTTATAGTAAAACAACAAAGATGAAGAACACTGAGACCCACTCCTCATGTGAAAACTACATGCCACCTACAAAAGGATGGTCCCTATCAGCAAATATATGGTAGTTGCAGGCTCCACAAAGTACAAAAGTGTGGGTAGGGAAAGAAGACCAGTACAGATATTACTCAAGACAAAAATGTGATGTATCATAGAATCAGAATGGCTTGGGTTGAAAGGTTCAGTTCCTTAAGGGTTCGGTTCCAACCCCCCTGCCATAGACAGGGACACCACCCATTAGATCAGGTTGCCCAGGACTTCATCCAACCTGGCCTTGAACACCTCCAGGGACGGGGCATCCACAGCTTCTCTGGGCAACCTGTGCCAGTGCCTCACCACCCTCTGAGTGAAGAATTTCCTCCTAATCTCTAATCTAAGACGCCCCTCTTTTAGTTTAAAACTATTCCCCCTTGTCCTGTCATTGTCTGCCCAAGCAAAAAGTTGCTCTCCATCTTTTCTATAAGACCCCGTTAAGTACTGGAAAGCTGCAATGAGGTCTCCCTGGAGCCTTCTCTTCTTCATGCTGAAAAGCCCCAGCTCTCAGCCTTTCTTCATAGGAATAAAACTGCTATTTCATATACATTTTGTCTGTTCCTGTTGTTGTTGTTGTTTAATAAACATTATACAGCACTTGTACAGCACATGATTGATACATGTAACCCAACTACAGTCATAAACACTGCTTATTCACACAAGTGATCATAACTTGGTTCCAGACAACTTGGCAGTGTTAAATGACAAAGAATTTTTTACTTTTATTTTTTGCAATGAATGAATGTCAGGTGAAACTACATATTAAAACAAAAAAGTTTGAAAGATGCATTATTATCATACAAAATATAAGCAGCACTTTTTTTCCCCACAGCTGAGCAAGTTTGTCATCTGGCTTTTATTGCCCTCCACTTTATAAGATAAAATCATGAAAACAAGAAGTAGTGTAGTGTCAAGAGGAAGGAAAGTAAACACAGCTAATAAACGTACCTTATCTGAATGAGTGTCAGATACGCACAGCTGAAACCTCTTCACTTCAGAATTGTATAAGCGTGGTCACTGCAGAACAAAATTACAGTTATTGCTAGGCTATATTTAAGCGGGTTCACAGAAGTGTGTTGATAGCAGGGAGCTTGTGCATTTGGATTTCATTCTCAATAAAAGAAATTTTGGGAAATCCCCTTTTTTAATAGTGAGCTTTATCAACTGGGCTGCGTTCTGTTCTGTATCTCAGTTTGAGTCAGCCTAATTTCCATACATTAGATAATGACTGTCTACTAATAGAAGGCATTGGCTGATTCTGGTAATTGATATGCAACAGGAAAGAAGGACCTGCTAATTTAGACAAAAGCTAGAGATGAGGAAATGAATGAAAGTTGCCTTGTATTATCTGGCTGGCTTAAAAAATAATAAAAAATAATTAAAATATATATATATATAATATCTTGGTCAATTGTTAAAATGAAGTGACAGACAATTCGAGCCCCATTCAATGGACACCCATTCATCTGTCTCTAAGTGGAAACACTCCATGGTCCAGGCCTTGTGGCAGTTTCAGGGACACCGGAAAATCCAAATGGAGTTGCTGATATCAGAAAAGTGAAGCTGATAACACCAGCTGTGTCAGAGGCTGGGGAATGGCTCCCAGTGAGGCTCACACTGTTTGCTGAGCAAGGGAGAGCATCCCTTGCCTCCTGGGGCCACACCAGTGCGCTGCTTGGCTGAAAGGGGCATTTGCAGAACTGATGAATTTAAGTCGTTTGAGGAGCATATTAGCCAAACATTCATTCAGAGCTTACAGAGATTTGCAGCAGAGACCATATTATAAATTATGCCAGGTCTCATGATAGAAAACTAGCAAAGTTATCCCAGTCAAAACCAGAATGCATTGCTTTGTACCCCGAAAGAGTCCATCTCTATCACTCCTTATGAAATATAGAGTAGGACACACACCCTCCCTCAAGCAGTTGGTAAAGAAAGTCTTTGACCTTCCAGATAAGTAAGCACACATTTAGCTTCTCTCCCTTGGAGCAACTGGAATCACTGGGGTTGTGAGCTTGCCGGACATAGGCATGTACTGTACTGAGATAGGGGTTTAAAGTCCTAATCCTGTAAATACTTCCCTGTGCGTGAAGACACGATGAAACTGATGACATTCGTCATACAGTCAGAGCTGAAGAGCAGCAAAGCCTAGCAGTAAATACACCTTGCTGCAGACCAGCCTGGGATAAAGTGCACCGTGGGTTCACCACATGTAGCTGCTGATGGACAGTCTGCTATTCTGACTGAACTCATTTAATGAGACTTTTAATCAATCTTCACTCAACACTTTCCTCGGCTTCATGGACTGACCTGTTGATCTGCATTTTCTGCCAGCAATTAGTTGTAATACTGTCAGTCTTTCAATGCAGCATTTTCCTAAGTTCTTCTAATAATCGCTGGATCAAGCTGGTGGTAACAAGAAGTACACAAAGTGGGGAGGCTTGATCTGTAACCAGCACTGTGTTGTGATCCTGAAACACTGGATACCTTAGTAACTAAGGTCCTGTGTGGCAAGCAGAGCTTGCCTGTAAGAATTGTACGCAGAAGAAACGCAGGTTCAACAGGAGAAGCAGAGGCAGCCTCCTGGAGAGCACACCGTAATAAAAATGGTATTCACAGGGAACATGGGATCTTCCAGTCCATGTTGATTTTGTGAATGATCCCTGGTTTCTAGACTTACACTTAATTTATGTGTTCTCATTAGAAATTTCCCAGCTAAGCATGATACATTTTGTTAGGGCCAAATTGCCAGATTATTTATTTATTTATTTATTTATTTATTATCTAGAAGAGACATTTTCCAGGTTTTCTTTTTTTTTTTTTTTCTGGGAAAGCAAAGTGTCATTTCACTTCAGGCTAGTCCTGTATTTCCATGGCCGTTTGATGGTCAAACCAAAAAAAATGTGTATTCAGATGCACCTCCTACTAGAAAACTGTCAGTCTCCAATAGACAGAAAATAAGTGTTACAAATAATATCTTTAATAAAACTTACTAAGTATCTATTGGGCTGCCATTATGGAAGCATGTGGTTCATTTTTTCTCTATATTCCCATGCAATACAGGGAGCTGGGATGCCCAGTGTTCCCACCAGCATAAAGTCTCAGGACTGAACATTTAAGCTTCTGCAAAACAAAAGGTTGAGCAGCCGTGTATTCACCATAGTGACTTATGAAGTATCCCACTTACTCGTTGTGTTCATTATCCACACTACAATAAAAAAAAAATTCATTGTCTCCCTCATCCTATTACCACAACCCAACATTGCTGACTGTGCTTTTATCTAAGCCTGACTTCTAAAATCACCTTTGTCTCCTATGGGCCTACCTGACCTTTAGCATAGGGTCCAGTTGTAGATCCTGACATAGGGACTGGTGGGCACAGTGTTGGAATTGCTTTCACGCCCTGCTAAACCCAAAATGCCAGAGAGGCAGTCTGGGAAACTGACCCCCCCCCCTCCCCCGACTCCGGTGGCAGGCCAGGTTCCTGTCCCAATGTCTTTGTAAGCCTCTGAAATGGACGCCAAAGGCTCCTGCTCTGTATTCCCTCGTGCAGGCTTTGGGCAGGGGCAGGTCCCCTCACCCGTGCAGCACAGGTGCGTGACTTGAAAGAGGAGGTGACTGCGGGCATGACTCAGTGCCTGCTGGAGTCACTGGGCACGTCTCCAAGTCAAGTGCGATGGGGATTGTGCCTGACGGCACTTGCCCGGGTGGTGAATCCCCAGGAAGACGCCGCAAGTGCCGGGAGGGTGCGCAGGCTCCAGCAGCAGCTGGCAGGCAAGTTTCTGTAGATGCCCAGGACGAACCCCCAGGCAGTGAGCACACACCACCTGCCAGACCTCCTCAAGGCAAAGGTATTTCTAGGGGCTTTCATCTCTTTTGCCAACACCCAGGGCTGTGCCAGCAGCACAGGGTCGGCAGCACCCTCCAGCTGCAAAGCAGATGCTCCACAGCCCCTCATGCATGCATGCAGCGGGTGGGCCAGCTCCAGAGCCCCCACTCCAGAGCATGTCCCAGCCTCTCATGGGGGTGGTAGAGCAGTAAAGAGGTCAGATGTGTCATGCTCTGTGGGTTACAGGTGAAGGTGCTAATTAATGCTTGGGATATGCATAAGATCCGAATTTAGCAGAAGGCTCAATTGCAGCAGAATCACAGAGTCATAGCATCACAGAACACCCTGAACTGGAAAGAACACACCACAACCATCAAGTCCAGCTCCTGGCTCCACACAGGACCACCCAAAAACCAAACCATATGTCTGAGAGCGTTGCCCAAAAGCTTCTTGAACTCCAGCAGCTTGGTGCCATGACCACTGCCCTGGGCAGCCTGTCCCAGTGCCCGACCCCCTCCCCCCCTCTTGGTGCAGAACCTTTTCCTAACCCCCAGCCTGACCCTCCCCTGTCCCAGCTCCATGCCATTCCCTCAGGTCCTGTCGCTGTCCCCAGAGAGCAGAGCTCAGCGCCTGCCCCTCCGCTCCCCTCGTGAGGGAGCTGCAGGCCGCCATGAGGCCTCTCCTCAGCCTGCTCTGTGTGGGCTGAGCAAACCAAGGGGCCTCAGCTGCTCCTCGTGCATCTGTAGATATTTTACAATCCTTGTTGCTCTCCTTTAGACACTCTCTTAATAGTTTTATTTTCTTAAATAAAGACTTAAATAAGGACTTACTTGAGCAAGTAGAGCTACTGCAACTGCAAACAGGCTCTAAAGAGACTAAGTAAGGGTGAACATGTTGGTGAACATCCAGTGGTTCTCATACCTTAGCTACTTCAGTGTCACTGTGCCAACCCTTTCACAAAGCAGAAGACCTGCCCTTACCTGTGCTGGGAAGGACAGTACTGAGCATTAACACAGGATGCCCAGAGTATTTCTGGGTCACCAGAAGAATCAAGACAGCATGGGGGGCTGAAGGTGGGTTGGAGAAGGCAGGCTTTTCCCTGAAGCTGAGCCCCAGTGACTGCCCAGAGCCCTCGTGCAGGCTAACTGAGGTGTCCTAACCAGCATGAACAAGGGGAAGGGGCATGGTGCAGGGGCACATAGGGCTGCTCCAGCTGCACAGGGCACCAGGACCTTCTGCAAACAGGGCTCTATTCCTGTCTTGTTTGTCCTGCTTTGTGTCCTCACTTGACACAAGCCCTCTGCAGCTACCTTCCAAAACCTGCTGTAGGGTTATTATTAGAAATGAGAAGACGTGGAGCTCTGCAAGCTTTCCAGCCTGGGGAGGCTAGAGGTTGCAGGGTGGCTGGTGCCTGGGCAGGCACTGGTGTGCCGGTGGCATGGGGCACCCTGCCCTCCCTATGGGGCTGACACCAGCCCCACGCTGCCACAGCTTCAGGGCCAGCAAGCATGTGGGCCAGCTACAGGCTCTGCCCAGAAGCTGCTCACAGTGGTGTGGTATGGAGAAACATTTCACAGCCCTGCATCCACCTGCAGCTCGCTCCTGGTTACATTTCAAAGTTGTGTTTTTTGTGTGTTTTGTTTGTTTGTTTGTTTTTAAGGAAGTGTAAATCAAACACACACACACACACACAAAAAAAAAAAAAAAAAAAAAAAAAAAGACAAGACCCTTTTGCTTTCTGTTTGCAAAGTAAGATGATCTCTGTGAAATCCAGGCACCAAATGTATCTCTCGCAAATATCAGATTACACTCTGGGCTCTGGTGAATGTTTTTCATAATGTTTTTGAAACACAAGCTCTGGGAGGTAATGTTTACAACCCAGGCCAAGGAAATCACAAAGCAAGATGAAACACAAAGCAAGTCTGATAGGAGATACAGAACATTCATGATAGCAGATTTGATAAGGAGAGAAGTCTGCATCATGACACTTCTAATATAAGCTGAAAATGGTTGGAAAATATTTACTATGTGTCTGGCTCAGAAGTGCTATAGGTACTAGTGAGTGCAAGCCTGTATATGTGCTTTACCACTGCACCGATTGTCCATCACATCCCAGGCACCCATCTGAAGGGAAGGTTTCTTGGTAGGAGCAGCCAGGGCTGAAATAACAACACCAAGGAGGAGAATCTGGCTGCTGTCCACGAGGCTTGCTGCGGCTTGCTGCTGGCTGCCGGCAGCCAGCCCAATGGGGAGTGCTGCGGACACGTGCTCCGAGTGGAGCTGACGCCAGGCCCCTGGCAGAGGGATGGGAAACATACCCGAGCTGCCCGTCCAGCTTTTATCCCTGCTCTGGGGATGGGGTCGGTTGGATAACCGCAGCCTTTGTCTGCACGGTGCCCTGTGCGTGCGGCCGCCTGGAGCCGTCCCTGCTGCTCCACGTGCTGGGGCAGGAGGAAGCGTGCTGCTGCCTGTCCTGCACACCGTGCCGGCAGGAAGCAGGAAGGGGAGCCAGCCGCCCCCTCGGTATCGCTTTCCACATCCCGCACTTCTTCACCTCTGGCCCAAAGACAGGCCCGCACTGGCAGGGCAGCGGGGTGGGAGAGCCAGTCCCACACTGCAGCAGGAGTCCTGAAAAAGATCTTTCTCTGAATCATCTGAAAAGTCATCTGAAAAAGGTAAATCTCGCTCTAATGCACGGTTCATTGATTTTGGTAAGCCTCGTAGCCTCGGCATCACAAAACTCCTTGTGCTGCTGCACAGGCTCGGGCTGTACAAAGGAGTGCCTGGAGAACACAGGCCAGGGCTGCACACAGGTTTGTCTGCTGACATCCCCACCAGCAGGCAAGCACCACCACCTCGTACTGCTGCATGTCCCCTTCTCTCTCCCAGCTGCATGAGCAAAATCAGAGAAAAGTCACCCAACAGTGCTGGAAGAGTGGAAGAAAACCTCCAAAGTTCCCAACATGACATACTGCCCTAGAAACCTGAAAGACTTTTTGACAATAAGGAAATTGAGGGTATGTTTGGAAATAAGGAAATGAGGGTTTGTGTAAGGAAACAGCTTGAACTCCTATAGAGTGCTCTAAACCAAGCAGCAGATAAATCCATAGGCACACAGCAGCAGTGAGCAAAATGCAGTAACCTGTCACAGAGGAAAAACACAGAAACAGTGCTTTTGCTCAGTTTTTGTTCTGCCCTGTAGATCTGTTCTTCACAGAGCTGGGCAGACTGTATTTTACTCACGGTAATCAGTGGTGCAGGTTTAGCTGTTTACCCCATTCATGAATTGGACTTATCTTCTTGCAACATCTTAATAATTCAGAAGCATTTGGTGAAGCGTTCATATGACCGGGCATTAGCCCTCGGTTGGTTCACAGACTGTTTACATTAACTGTCCATTGTAGTAAACAGTCGCCTCAGTTGCACTGCTTTCTTTGTTCTGCAGTTCATGATCACTAATTTTTAAGGAGTAACACAGACATAGAAGATAGCACAGTGCCTGACTGAGGAATCACGTCCTCGTGGTGAGCACTGCATGCCACCTGTCAGTCAGAATAACATTTGAGAATGCAGATATTTTGGTTAAATGTATCAAAACACACTCACTTATGCATATTTTGTGACTTTATCCATAAAAAATAAATACTTACAAATCTTCTGATTTGGCCAGCGCTGTCACAGCTGGTTTTGTCTTGCTGCTGAAAGAGTAAATGGTCTGAGCTCATTTATCAGCAAGCATCTATAGATTAATGCAGATCACCACGCTTGAGCCCTAGGGTTACCATGAACCAAGGGAATAAATGAAATAAAGACTGCTGCAAGAGACCACCGTGGTTCAGGACAATTTCTCACAAAGAATGAAGGTGTTTTCCCATAAAAGGCAATATACAAAGTGGCTTGTTGAGCTCGTGTTAGGAAAACCCTGTCTGTATAAGACCCTGTGCAGCACTGTTCTGTGTGGGACTGATAGCATCAGTGAAAAGTAATAAGCATTTCGAAGTAAAGCATGCCTTTCTGCTTTGTGCAAGAGTGGAAGGAGAAAGAAAGGTGGAGTCAGGGAGCTGCCAAAGCTCTGTGTCTGCCTTTTCAGGAGCTCTGCCAAGTGAAATGGGTCCTGGAGCAGGACAAGCATTGGCAGGAGCCAGCATCAGGGAACAATGGCGAGGCAGGGAGTAGAAAGCTCTCAGCAAAACCATTTTGAGTGAATATGGATTTCATGTGAGGCCAAGATGTCCTTAATCAGGCAGGAATGCTCAGGGCACAAACAGTTTTAGCTCTCCAGATGCTTTTAGTGGCTTTCACACACATGGATCCCCACCGCCTGGCAGCAGACAGAAGCAGGTATGGGGGGTCTCTGCAGAGGGGGCATTGCAGAGTGCTCACCAAAAGCACTATCCAATTATGCAGTGGATGCGAGTGGCATATGCTGCCTAATGGGCAGGAGGAGAGTCTCGTTCTGTCTGCCTGACAATTTTTCAAATGCTTGGCCAGCTACTTCTGTCACCAGGCTCACCTTAACATACTTAGGGACACGGGGGGTGGATTTGAGTGTCTCTGGCCTTAAATCTGTCCTTACAGGCCAGCTGGGAACTCAGATGTGAAAGGATGGATTAACTCCTGGCAGTCCCAGGAGATGGGGACAGGAGGAAGGGACATATGACAGTTGTCTTATCTGTCCATTGTAAATGGCCATCAAGAAGCTTAGTCTCCCTTAAAGATCAAGGCCTAGCAATAAACACAGTCTGAGAGCACCCATAGGACAGAAAGGAATCACAGGGCCATTTAAGGTGGACAAGAGGGCGAGAAGCCACCCAGTCCACCCCACTGCTTGAAATTAGGCTGACATACACCAGAGTTAGACCAGGACCGTGTCCTGCCAGGTTCTGAGTCCCTCTAGACATGGCAGCACCTGACCTTCAGCACCTGACCTTCCCTAGTGTTTGACCACCCTAGAGGGAAAAAGAGAGTCCACAGGACCCTCACCACCTTTCCTGCAGAGCTGCAGCTTCAGGCTGGCAGCCTCCAGCCCCTACAGCTGCATGGGGTCATTTCACCCCGAATGGGAGATTTCACTCAGATTTCTGCTAGGGTGCCTGCCGAGACCCTGAGAGGCAGCACTGCCCTCCCAGGTTAAGACCACTCCTCCACATCTGGTGCAACGAGGGTGCCAGCCCCCGTCCAACCTGCAGGGACTGGGACCAGGCTGGTGCAAGCTGGAGCAGCTGCACTTATCCTGCTGGCTTCTTATGTCCCTGCAGGATGTGGAAGTTGTGGGTCTGCCCCAAAATGTTTGAAGTTCAAAGTGAAGAATTTTTGCATACTACAGTTACTTTTATCACTTACAAGAAATACGTTATAGAGGCTTTTCTTAGACTGGTGTTGGTGGTTTTTTTCCCCCCAGTGAGCATTTATGGACCTAATTCTGGCAAGTTCACAAAGTTTTTATCTTTCATTGTCAGTGGTTTTATTATTTATGCATTTTTTACTAGTAAACATTTCCTAGAAAATATTTGTTTTCAGTTTTATAAATTGACTTCATATTCTCTGAAAATTTTCACTACACACAGAATTAAAGTCTTCCTTAAGACATTCTTCCTAGCAAAATGTAAATTAACTGCTCATCCACTCCTTCCCTTCCAGGCAGAACATCCCAAGAGCAGATATTTTATTTTGTTTTATTCTCTTTCATTTTTTAGCAATTATTTTCTCTTTAGCTGTGCCCTCATGATTTCCTTTTATTCTTACTGTGAAATGTTAAAGTATATAATACTTTACTATACTTTACTAATACTTTACTAATATATACTATAGACCTGCAGTGCAAGTGACAGGTGTTCTGGATCTAAATTCGACTTTCTGAGGTGAACCCATAGGAAAATAATACATTAAAAATAATAATAAATAATAAAAAAACCTCTACCTATACACAATAGCTTTATATTTTCAAAGCAAATTTGTAACCTTAAGATCTCAAGTACCTCAACATATCAGTATACAGAGCATGGGGAAGTTATTTTCCTCACTTCTCCTTCCTTAACGTGGAATATTGAATCAAGCCTATCTTTAATATAACTGCAAACCCACCACTCTTTCCTTTAAAGCAAAAGTTTCAATTCTTTACTTTCACAGAATGTAGCTACTGAAAGGTATCAAGCTCTGCAAGCACACTTTTGCTCTGAAATCCTGTCTCCAGCTTTGCTGATGCAAGGCTTCAGACCTAGGGACAGGAAAAAAAAAAAAAAAAAAAGAAAAAGGAAAAAAAGTACAATGAGCTCCAGACCTTGACCTGCAGGCAGTATCCACTGAGCAGCCAGTTCTGTAAAAAAAGGTCACCCTGCCTTTGGCTTTAATTTAGCCTGAACAGAATATGGCCAGTGGTTTTGGCCTGAAAAACTTAATTTCTACAGAAAAGGTTGTGGTGACCCAGGGATTTGTTGGGAGTGCTCAGAAAGCCAAAGTCAACCTGCACACAGGAGCTCTTGCAGCATCCACTCCGTTTCAGCAAGCAAGCTACAAGTGTCATTCACTCCAGCTCTCTTCCAAGGCACTAGAGAAACATACCACATCCAGTCCTTCATAGGAAAAAAATACAGAAATATCCTTAGGAAAACACAATGTTGGCATTAAAACTATCTACATTTTATTAAGTCTTGCCAAGATGTTGCCCCCTTGCCAGGTCCTGTAAAACCTCTGGAGAACAAAGTCCTTTCTGTGTGGGTAAAATATCCCTCTGTACGTAGCTAATAAGTAACACAAGGGCCAGATTCTGGGCAAGGGACAAATTATAATAATCAACTGTGCAAGCTTTTCCAGCTTGCCCCAGTTTTAAAAGGAAAGTGAAAGAGACCCAAAGAAAGGAGGGTCACCTCACAGCCCGGCGGCTCACATAGGCAGCCAGGCTCTGCGTGCTGACCTGGGCACCCCTCGCAGCCTGCTCCCGTACCGAGCCCCAGACCTTGAGCTGCAAACAGCACGCAGGCCTGGTCTCTGTGAGAAACATCTGCAGCATCAGCGAGAAATGCTAAAGAGATAGTAGGGGTATGGCAGTCTTGTGCTGAACCAGCCTGAATACACCATCACCCCAGTACAATTGTGCTTCCTAACATGATTTTGACAGCACTGATTAAATCCGACTTGTGTAGAGGTCGATCCAGACCAGAGAGACCTACTTCTTGGAGTGACCTACCTGCCTCTTCTGCCAAAGTTAATACCTTTGCCTTCAGGAATGAGGCTCCAAGTCTAATTTATACTTCCTGTGGGTGCAGAAACAGTAGTTATGGTAGGAGACAGACTGAATTTGGGCAGTTAATTTAGGAATGCCTAGGGGTAGTTCAGTACATTTTTTTCAAAGGGGAACTGTTTTGCAAAGTGCAGAAAGCATGTGCAAAGTTTAGTTCTACTATGATAATCAGGTTGCTTACATTTCTTCTGTATATCAAGCATACTATTACTATATTTTACATGTTTACATAGAATTAATCTAAGAATCGTCTAACTCCAACCACCTTGCCAGGGGCAGAGACACCTCCCACCAGACCAGGTTGCCCAAAGCCCCATCCAGCCTGGCCTTGAACAGCTCCAGGGATGGGGCACCCACAGCCTCTCTGGGCAACCTGTGCCAGTGCCTCACCACCCTCACAGTAAAGAATTTCTTCTTTATATCTAATCTAAACCTACCTTCTTTTAGTTTAAAACCATTGCCTTTTTTCCTATCACTGCACCCCCTGACAAAGAGTCCCTCCACAGCTTTCCTGCAGGCCCCCTTTAGGTACTGGAGGCCGCTGCCCCGGGAGCCTTCTCTTCTCCAGGCCGAACAACTCCAGCTCCTGCAGCCTCACTTCAGAGAGGTGTTCCAGCCCTTTGAACTTCATGGCAGTCTCTGGACTCCCTGTAATAGGTCCATGTCCTTCTTGTGCTTCTTGCCCCAGAGCTGAATGCTGTTCTCCAGGTGGGGTCTCACAGGAGCAGAGCAGAGGGGGAGAATCACCTCCCTCAGCCTGCTGGCCACGCTGCTTTTGATGCAGACAGGATACAGGTGGCTTTCTGGGCTGCAAGCACACGTTGACAGGTCATCTTGAACTTCTCATCAACCAACATCCCCAGGGCCTTCTCCTCAGGGCTGCTCTCGATCCATTCTCCACCCAGCCTGTGTTTGTGCTTGGGATTGACCCAGCCCTGATGCAGGACCTTGCACTTGGACTTGTTGAACGTTGTGAGGTTCCATCTGCCACAACTGCACAACATTGCCAGGGAAGAAAAGAAATACATGGAAGGCTGATGCTGCCAGGAATCCTTACATGATCTTGAACACACAAAGCATATCCCGAGACCCAAAGAGCCACACATATACATAAAGCCATTGCATTTTCACATGGTATTCATAGCTCTGCATCCATTGTGGGATAGATGTTCTTCTACATGCAGCCCCAATGTGGCATTTCATTTCATTTTGTCCCTATATCTTACTGACACGCATATTATTCCTCATGCCTGAAAATGATGCTAGGATTCAGCATACTCCAAAACACAGAAATGTGAAAAAAAAATGAACTGTAGTTGTTATTTCAGCTTTTGGGATAAATATGAACAGTCTGCTTCATTGAAGGGAATTGAAAACCCTACACTCTGCATTTCTGGAGCTATTTCCCTTCACTAAGCCCCCAGATCAGTTGTTGTACATAGGAATGAGAATGGCATTGGGACTATGCACCAGGGAATAAATATGGTTATCCCCCATACCTCACGACATAGCTTGTTTCACTTTCCTACAGTAGCTACCAGTGACAGGTGCCTAGGAGGGACTCTATATGTAGTCATTCAGTCTATAAGGTGGAAATCATCCTGCATTTCCCTAATCTCCAGGTTTCCCTCTTCAGCAGCCCCTTCTACCACCCAGCATCAGGTCCCCCAGGCTGCTGGAGGAGGCCAGGCAGTCTGGGTGTCTGCCCTCTCACCTGCCCTCCCCGCCCTGCCGCTACCATGCTGGACACCAGATACATCCCTGGCAAGGAAAATCCTCCCAGTCCCAGCACACTGGGCACCTTTCCAGACCCCTGGAGATCCAGAGAATTTAACTTGAAAAGCTGGTCACTTGGCAAAGTTGAGCAGCTTTCCAGAGAGGCAGGCAGATGTCTGGCAAAGGCCACCCCGCCGCCCATCTGCAAGAGCAGATCCAGAGACGCGCTGGTAAATGTTCCTGAGAAGTTTAACAACACATTTTCCCCTAGCTTGCTCCTGAAATGGCAGAGCTTTTCAAGCTGCAGCATTGCCAGGAAGCTCAGCGTAAGGCAAATGTGGAACCTGGAGCAAAGCAGAAGAGCTTTCTCCAAATGCAAAAACATGAACGAGTCCAACCAAGGCCTTAGAACGGGAACCAGAGAAACCCATCTGCAGTTTTAGGCATTCTACCTGCATGCATCCACGGACCAATGTCAAAGTGACCAACGCTGTCTAAACAACCTATGTGCATGAGCACCATGTAGATCTTCAAGGCAGCGAAGGACCCGGCACAAGCACAATTCAGGTAGTTCTAAGAAAATGACACCAGGAGTGTGCCTCGTAAGAGAGCTGTGATAAGAAATTGGGGAAAATAATAATATTCTTTGCTGCATTGTCAGTGATTGAAAACACAGCAATTAAACTCTGAAGCTTCCATTGAAAACCTGCCTTGATTTTCCTTTGTGAAGAGTAAGTGGTCCTTATGTTTCTAGACAAATAACTTTCCAAACTCAGAGGTTGTTTTAGTAGTAGGGAATCTTGCATGGCCGCATTTAGTAAAAAACTTGCAAGATCTTTGTAGAAAATTGTGGACTGCAATAACATACACAATGGCTGCATTTCAGTTTTATGTCTCTTCACTGCTTCCTTTTTAATTTTGGCTTCATGACTCTCATGCCAGCAAAAAATGCCTTTGTCTTTTCCAGCCTGCTTGACTCCATGTGTGGGTGAGTGTGCATAGCTGGAGCGACAGCCCGCATGCTTACAAGATAGATGCACTTGTTGGCTAATCATCCTTGCTGAGGAGACAGAGAGGGCAGTGGCTGAGGCAACTGTGAAGGAATGCAGCGTGCCCAGTGCTGCTGCCATGCTGGGTTTCAGTTCCCCACAGAGGCTCAGATCTTTACAAGGGCAGACAGTGCCATCCTCACCCAGGTAGAAAAGAAAGGGCACACCACACATCGTGGCAGAGCGGCATTCCCCTGCCTGCAAAGAGCTCTGTGCAGCTCCAGCTGCAGAATCAGAAACCTGCTTCCCCTTTTCTATTTCATACTTTTTGTACAAAAATTGGCAGGTGCTAAGGATGGTGTTTTGTTTTGTTTTGTTTTGTTTCTGAAGTGAGCTGCACTAAATGTTTCCATAGGGGAGTCTAGTATCTCACTACAAAGAGCTAGGTGTTGTCTCTAATTAGAAGGACACAGCTAAAGTAAACACAGAGGCAGTTTCCAGGAGGAGCAGCAGCTAGGCAAAGACGAAGACAGCCAAACCATAAGGTAACACCCTGTAAGTTTTGTTCTGCTCCTACCTAGCAAACAGGGTGTCTTGGCTACAACGTGCATACACCTTGCAAAAGGGTATTCATATATATGAACATATATATATGTGTACATGTAAGCACTTCAGTATATACCAAGTGCTCCAGACCCTTCAGTGGCATTGGTTGTGCTGGCATGATGCTCATAAAGCAGTCTGGAGGTTGTAGTTCCGATTATCATACAAATAGCAGGGAAAGTCAGGGATGAGATAAAGCTCTCAGGACTCCGAGGCATCTGTGCAGCCATCCCAGGAAGGCAGTTGCAAAATGGCAGATTTAGCTCTCCTCTAATTCCATTGAAATGGACAGAGATGAAACCAAGACAGTTGAGCCCAGCGTTTCCAGCTTGCTATTGAGGCTGAGTACAACATCACTCCTTTTTCAGCAGCGGCACACTTTCTCTGGAAATTACATAAGAGCAACAGTTTGCAAACTTGCTTTCAATAGCTGCTTTTTCTTTTACTTTTTTTGCTCTGTAACTATACCCTGCTATATAAAAATTTCCATAAACTGAGGCCCCGGGGCACCTTCTGCTTCTGCAAAATTTAATGTTTCTCCAATGTCATTACATGTTCCTGATAATTAGCAGCACCACATGCAGAGAGAAGTTTCTTCTCACCAATGCTCAGTTTTCTGCTTCTCTCAGGGGGATGCAGACATCAGTGGCTTCAACATCTAGATCTGTTCTGCTTGAAAAATAATGGTCCAGCAATGAAATCCTGCTGCAGAAAGTGCAAGACTGTTTCTATCTGGGAGAATCTGTGACTGCAACAAACTTAAACTCCTCACAGATAGGCTTAACATAGAGTTAACTCTTGTGCAGTTTCATCTACGGCTCTCTTCAAGCCACATAGCGATGACTAATAGGACTGGTGTTCCCGTGCATGTAAAGTGATATGGCCCAAAATAACCTTGCCTCTCTTGCGTGATTTGGGTGGGAAGTAGAAATCCTTCAGGTCTGATCAGCTCTGGCATAACCCTGGTGGCTGTTTGGTCCCTAGCATGGGACTCATGAATACACAGGACTCCCTGCTTCCCTGCCAGCACTTGGGTTGTGTAAAATAGTACTGCCTTAGCCAAATACTTGCCGTTGGCAGCATCACTTGAGAACCAGTGGAGATGGTACTTTGCTGCCAGTAACCCCCCAGTTTTGGTGTCAGGCAGAGACTGATGGCTGCCCTCCCACATCTTTCCTCAAACGGACAGATTCAGACTAAAATTCAGGAAACAAGGCATAGCTGTTGCCTTTAAAGCCTCTCCTGACCTCTCTCCTGTCACTACCAGAGTTCAAATCCTGTCTGGATTCAGCCTTGTTGAGACTTGTCACTCGGTGAGAGCCAGCCTGGCTGGCCACCAACGACAGTGTGACTTTTTGGCAACATGAAGTCTGCATCCCATGGGCTGCTCAGCATAAATTAGAACAACCCCCAGCTGATGGAGTCAGACCGTGCTGGAAAGCACCTGGCCAGGCGTATCACCTATTAGACCTAATGGGGAGTACAGGGGAGCACTTTCTCAGGAATGGAAGGAAAAGCTGACCCCTCAAGATCCAACACCTATTTTTGTTCAAATTACCAATTAGTGAAGAATTTACACCTCTTTTTTGAACACATACACATCCTGGTTATGGTATACAGCTGCTCACAAGGAGTTTGTCCTCCTCAATCATACCACAAGTTATGTCTTTATGACCCACACATAGAATTTCACTTCCACTGTCTGTGATGAGCTGAATAAAGCCCTTCTGACATTTCTATACATTTCACCTATACTGGGAACTCTCTTTTTCTCTGTTTCTGGGGGGTTCAGACCTTCTTCAGGGACCTTTTTGACCTGCTTGTGCACGTCATGTATGCTACCAGCATCTGAATTTTAAGCTTTTGGTCTCTAAGCACTGTACATGAAAAATATATATTGGTGACAGTTTTAGGCACAGAAAGTCCCAGGGCTGCAAGTTTCTTAGGAGTATCAGCTACAGAAAGGATCCCTGGATGTTTGCCCTTTTCTGATACTCTTCTCTAGTTACCTGCTCTTGTCTGCTGTAAGAAACGAGGTACTAGTCTGGATGGACCTTTGTTCTGATCCTGTACGGTTATATATTTTGCTAAATTTCACCAAACCAACCAACCAACAAAAAAAATTAAGGGATGTTCCTTAATGTTCACATCTGTGAATGCTGCAAAACATGTTTTTTCACTTATTATGCATCATTACAACAATGGACTAGGAGCAAGACACAGATAATGCCTCAATGAAACTGTGAAAGTCAGTTACTACTAGCAAAGACGTGTTATATTAACTAATCCGTCCTGACAACATACAATACACCGTGACATTTTTTTGTGACTTTTCCAACTTACTTTTCAGTACTCTTGTAATGCAGCACAGCAGAGTAACACTGATGCATCTAACTGTTACCCTAGAGAAAGAATAAATGCAAGGATGGTTAAAAAAAAAAAAAAAAAAAAAAAAAAAGAACTCTAAGAAATTGAAAATGCAATGAATCTTTTAAGGAAAGGTCACACTTAATATTACTATCTTTTTTTTTCATTTTAAAATTTATTTTTTTTAATAGCAGCTCATGCACCAAGAACAGCATAAATGAAGCGACTCAGGTGATCAGCTGCAATACATCGATCCATGTTTTCCAGAACTGTGAAGCCCATCTCTGGTACTTGGAAGCAGAAAGTTTGTAAGGAGACACTCCTCAAAAACAAGAAGGGCTGGCATCAACACACTTTTAACAGGGATGATTATTACAGGCAATTAGGCTACATAATTGCCCTAGGAGAGGAAATCATCTGCTGCTAAGAAACAAAGAAACCTTAGTTTCTAGTAGCAGCCCTACCAGCTGATGTGCGTTGCTCTGAAAAGCTTTCCCGTCATTTGTATAAGTGTATTTGGTAACCTCAATTGCAGGCTATATTCAGTTTTTCATTTCAGTAAACAATATGCCCATGCCAGATTAAAATGTTACTGCAAAAGCTGGATCAGGTGGCTGCTTTCTTCTGCACTTACCAGAGAAAGAAATTTTTATCTTCAGCTTGTGGAGGAAAAAAAAAAAAAAAAAATGCAGCTCCTTATATTTTCCCCTAGCACGCTGGTTTTCCCTGGGGCTTCAGGCAGCCATTGGTTATCCATCCACGTTCTGCTTTCAGCAGGTAGGTGGCCAGATAGGATTAGGCACACCAGCTGGGCAGTGGGAGCTCGGTGAAGCTGGGGCAGGGCGGGGAGGAGAGCCCTTCCCCAGGGCAGGAGAGCAGGGTCAGGCAGTCCTGGGGCAGGAATACCCCTGCAGCAACAGTTGGTGACACATTTGCAGCCTCGTTCTGCTTTTGTTTTTGCAAGCAGGCACTGGCTCCCTCTGTGCAGAGACCTAGAGGGGGTCACCAGGCCACATGGAGAGGAGCCCGGAGAGCCCAGCCCGCCCTGGTCCTGCAGGGGAGCAGCACCTGAGGGCACTGCAGAGGCAGCAATACAGGATGTGGGCCTCAGGGAGAAATGCAGGTTTGGAAGGTGGGGAACCAGTTCTTGCAAAATGCCCCTAACCAGCTGAGGCCTGGGAGGTAACGTCAGCGCTCCTGGGAGCAGAGCCTGTTCCAGCACCTTCTCCGCAGGGTCCTCCTGGACCTGGCCTGCATGGATTATTATCATAGTTAATACTCTGCAATTTGCTCTGAACGACACACTGTAGTGAGTTATTAGTAATGCAGGTGAAGGTCTAATGAGGCCAGCCAAATGTTTACCTCGTCAACAAAGCACAGTGTGGGGCTCAGCTCCACGCGGGCAGTCACCTCGAGCTCACCTGCTGCAGCGGGGCTGCTGCAGCGTCCGTGAGCTCTGGGGCCTGGCTTCCCCTGGATGTGTATCTTACAGCTGATCGTGCATGCTGCCCGCTGCTGCTTCCACAGCTGAAGTGTTTGGAAACCCTTTCTCCAAAGAGGGCTTTCTGGAGCCTGTAATACGTTACGAGCACACACTGCAGGCTTAGCACCAGTCAGGGCACTGACCTGCTCTGATCTACACTGCCAACAATTTTTACAGAACTTGTAGGTCTTAATTATTTTCAAGAGCTCTGGTCCTATGGCACGTTTGGACAGCCATCATCCAGCTGGGTCAAAACTCCAGAGTGGAGCTCCTTTTAGGTGAGGGGCTCAGTGTTGCAATTGTGGGTGTAGGACACCTTCTCCTGCCAGCAGAACCAGATGACCATTTCCGTGCCTGACTCCTTCCACCCAGCCACAGCTCCCTGGCTTTGCTTCCTCAAGAGGCATTTTCTGCTGCTTCCACAGCTGGGTGAGGTAAAGCACCACTTAGCTCTTCTGGCAAACCAGGCACAAAGCTGCATGTATTTCTGATTGTTCAGATATGGAATAATTAGGATGTCAAAACTGTCTTATACCACAGCTCTTAGGAAGCACCATGCTGTGTTGTCCGCAGCTGCTTTGCAAGGCAAGCTCTTACACAACTCTCACTCCCTTCCTGCTTGAATTACTTCTCTGCTACCTCATCAGCTCCTGCACCTCAGATGAAAAGCCATGAGCCCTAGACATCAGTGAATTAGCAATTACTGAGAAGTGCAGCATGAGATAAATATCTCTTTGAAAATGCAGTCCAGACCCCATGGAAGAGGTAGGGGTGAGCTCAGTAACCCATTGCATGGTTTTCCAAGAGTTGCTGTCATTTTGCCACGAAGTGACCTGCCCAAGGGGGAATGTATAATGCAGCCAGACGTTCATAGCACAATATCAAGGTTTTGGTTTTGTCTTTGTTTTTCTGTAAAAAAAAAAACACTAGCTTGTAGAAAATGCTAAGCTGAGGAATTCCATTCTGCAGCAGCTTTCCAAGGGTAGTTTATGTTATGGCAAAAGATGGAGCAGAACACTGGGTGATAAAATACAATTGCATTTAGGTGTAAGATTTGAACTATTCTGCAACTCCTTCCTGTGTATGTGTGCAACCACCCATTCTGGGTGTTCATGGGTGTGACACTCCTGTGTGCTGTGTAAGGATATGTATGTTGCATTCAAGTGCATGCATTCTGTCTTCTGGAAATAGGCATTCATTATTAAAAACAAGCAAACAGTAGCACCTTTTAAGATGTAATTGAATCAAGACACCAGATTCTGTGTTGGAAGATGCTTCTTTCCACAAAGACATGCCATCTGCCTTTGCTTTACTTGTTAGCCAGGTGTTTTGAGAGACTTGCAAAAAAAAAATCTTATTATCACATTTAATGGGCAGACAGCGCACTCCTGTTGCTTGTGGCCCAGAAGCATGGTCAGGCACCTGGTTTGGGGCATACAAAATTAAGTACAGCGTCTGCAGGGGTGAGCAGCTCTCCTTGCAGCCAGCACGGGCTGTGTACAGCCCATCTGTCGTCTCTGCAGCGCTCCGGGTCGGGCAACATCCCAGGAACACAACTGCTCGGTGCAAGCCACGCAGTGCCTGCCACCGGCTTCCTCTTCAGCAGTTCATTTGAAGGGCTTTCCGTAGCACTACAGAAACACAGCAAGCAGCATGGAAGACAGAGAACATCTATATCAATGAAGGGTACAGCCAACCCTCTGTAAAATGTGTAAAGCTTTGACATCTCCCTATTTTTAACCACACGCATTCATTGCTTGTTTTCCGTAAAAGTGCCTTCTGCAGCGTGAAACCACCCATAATGACAGCATGCTTGTTTTGTTTTGTTTTTTGTTTGTTCATTTGCAATGCATTAACTCCTAAGTGTAGAAAAAACAGCCTGCAACAAGGAGTTTGCTTTTAGCACAGGCACATCCGAAGCACAGAAGAGTTATACAACAGCAAGAGCTACCGGGGGCATTGGCACTGAAGCAAGATTACCTTGTCTCCCATTCGGTAGCTATCATCTCCTGCCATGCAAGAAGACGCATCACCTCATTCTTATCTATATTAAAAAGATGATTTGTGAAACTGTAACAATTCAGTCCAGTGATTCAGATCTTGCTGTAATATTTTCTGTCAGGATACGATCCTACTCATCCTTATGTCATCTGGAAACCATCTGCATGTATTGCGTACTTACATCTACACAGACCATCCAGCTGCGTGATGAGTGGCAGCTGCAGGGGACAGGTTGCGCGGTGGGGACAGCCCCTGCTTTGGCTGGCACGGCACCCACGGAGTGGTCCCAGCTGCCCCCACGGAGCGGAGGGGGAGGATGGCCACGCGTGGCCCGAGGGGACACCTGCTCCTCAGGCGCAAAGGCAACGCGCCAGGCAAAGCTGTCCCAGTGCTGCCAGTTGGGCAGTGCTGGTCTATTAAATAATAATAATAATAAAAAAAAGTACTGGCAACCATTTCTAGAAATAGTCCCATTCATTGTTCTTGCCTCAGAAACAATTACGCTCGGCAAGCTGCTGCCAAAGCAGATTTTTAACCCTGTTAATTCAAGAGTATGCAATTGTTTGAAACAAATTGGTATGTATATTACACTGAAATCTCTTCTTCTGTGAAAAGTAGGCCAAGGTATTTCTCTTCTTGTATTGCCAAGACTTGCCGATTTATTCTTAATCAGCAAATAATTGTGCTGTATGTATTTCAAGTGCGGTCCTAAGAACTGAATGCTCAACAGCAGCTGAAAAGCATTAGGTGGTCCCTTGGAGTACCTCATATGGCTTGGTTTCTTCTGAAAGAAATCCCGTTTGCACGCTCCAAGCCTGTCCTGCCATGTGAACCAAAGCAGGCTAGCAGTCGATGGCCCACAGATTAATTTCAATTACTCTTCCAGCCCAAAGCAAAGCAGTAATGCTGCTGTTATGGTACACATGCTCTAGCTGAATAAAACCCAAAGACTGGTGTGTGAGTCCATGGCTATACATCTGAATTACCTGGTTAGTTGGAGGGTTTTGGCTCCAGGCCCCTAGGATGGAGGCATCTGAATGTGCCTAGTAGGTACCTCACATAAGTGCCTTCTTTTTGCAGGCAAAATCCGTATTTTTCAGCCTTAATTACTTGTTTACAAATTTAAGCAAAAATTTCTAAGCGCCGTTGCTTCCTATTGACTTCAGCAAGAAGGTGGTCACCTGTGAAGTCTGGGGCACTCCAAAACACAGAGTAGGAATCAAACCTTACCTTCACAGCGGGGCAGAGCACTAAAGAGTTCTCCTGGTATTGGAATTCATCTTGGGTTTTCTTTGTTAAATATTATCACCACATTCTGCAATAGATTATAACATGGGACTTCCTGCAGGGAGTCAGACCAACTCTTCTTGGAAAAAAAAATGTGTTTTTTTGTTTGTTTGTTTGTTTGTTTGTTTTGTTTTTGTTATCATCTATTGCATGCAGGCAATATTAAATCTCAGTAAACCTCTTGCTTTTCCTCTATAGCTATCACTCTAATGCAGAAACAAAAACAAACAAACAAAAACAGTGTACAAATTAGTGTTGAATCAGCACTGTATGCTCACACTAAAAGTTCAAAGCTATGATTTAAAAATAAAATGAGGTCTACAGAGAGGACTGGACACAGAGAAAAAATAATAATATTTTGCACTTTACACACACACAATCAGAAAATAAGCAGGACAAAATAACCACTTGCCAGTGCAGTGGGAGATTGGAGATCTTACAGTCACTGTAACAAGCCCAAGACCTGATTATACTATTGAAGTTATCAAAACACTCCCATAAATATGTTGTGCACGCTCCCATATTTTGCACATTGTGTGTGCAAAAGGACACCTTACCGCAGGACAGTGAAGAACAAGCAGCACGTTCACTCATTTAGCACAAAATAATTACACATAAAGTACTAACTCAGCTTTTCCAATATGTCTGCATGTCCAGACTTCGCAAGGCGAGAAAATCGCACCTGCCATGATGAAATGGATAAGAAATGAGCAGGAATCACAAGCTGTTTTCATGAAAGCCTGTGGAAAGCATGGCTGTGGCTTGGCACACTCTGTGCGGCTCCCTCTCCCCACCTAACGAGGGTTTTGCCAGGGCTGCCTTACAACAAACTCCGATCTTGTGGGTGCGCAGTCGCTAACAGCTGACCGCCACGTGTGCCCCTACAAGGGCTACAGCATTCACACATCCTTCCCCGCACCTCTCTCCTGACCACACGTGTGATGGTGTTTGCTTCCTCTAGTAAAATGTTTTCTCTGTGCTTGACACGGCGTAACCTGGGCACGCACTGCTCTTTCCTCCTGACGACAGGCGATCTGAGAGCCGGAGCTAAAAGATGTGTTGACATGAACCAGTCTCCTTGACAAGCCTGACAGTGGTGCTGCGGCACGTTTCTGTCATTAGAGCTCTCGCAAGGACTAGCTCCTTGCAGAACATATGTTAATTTTAACAGCTTCCCCTTAGGATTAAAACTCCACCAGCCTGCAGGACTCTGGGCCTGCAGCAGGGCATGTCGCCTCTCCTTCCCCGAGCGTCCCGTGATGAAAACACTTCTTTTTCCAGTCCTTGTGCAGATTTTATGCAAACAATATTCCCTGCAGCATTTTGCCTGCCTCCTTCTAGTACACTTTTTACCAGCTGCATCTTTGTATTTTCTGCTCAGCAGCAAAGAGGAAGTGTGTTTGTACAATCCCTGATCAGGTGATAAGGCTCAGCATGGCATGCAGGAAAAGAACTGGGCATCTGAAGAGAAGGTCCCCACCATAACCGCAAGGGAGAGAAAAGCAGAGAGATGCACTTAAGTGTAACAGGAAGAAAACAGAATTAAGAGAAGGAAACAGAGAGCATGCGGGGGGAAATTCCTGTCAGTCAGTGCTATTTGATGGTGAAACAGATACCCGGGCAGAGAAACTAGACCCGTTGCTCAAGAAATTTTAAATGAAACTTCATAAATTACTATGTTAAAAAGAAAAAAAAAGTTTAGTCCCAGAAGTGCAGACAGCACAACAGAAATGCCTATGATTACGATATTCAAATGCACAGTTCTGATGACTTGCTGTCCCCTCCCGTGCATGCCTGACGAAGCCCCCTGGACACCCGGTGAGCCCACCAGCACCTCCCGGCAGCTGGCCCCTCCACCTCCAGCAGTGCCCAGTCCCCTCTGTCTGTCTCCAACAACTGTGTAGCTGCTCGTCGCACAGTTATATATCTGAGCACGTAAAGATGAAGCTTACTTGATGCCAGCTGCTGGATTTTTGCTGCATTAAGTAGCTCTGATCGTTAGAGATATTTGCAGCAGTACATAACTTGCAAGTCACAGCTGCTTTTGGTTGTAATGCCATATTAATAGCATTTCCAGGCTAACCTGGGCTTCATGCTGTCCCTGCTGCTCTGCATCTGCGCTGAGCCAGGAGGGATTTCAGGAGGGTCGCTGAAATAAGAAAAGCTTCGTGCCACGCATAAGGCACGGTTCGCAGCTTCAGAGGACTATTGGAGAGGCAAAGGTCAGCCATCCATCCTCTGCCGCACTAGAGGTAACACCCTCACAGTGGTACTTCGGTGTTGCTCCATTAATGTCTTTGTTTGCCGCGCAATGTGTTTCTTCCATAAAAGCCGGACAGTTAAGCTTCGTACCAGGAACAGCTATCTGTGCCCACAGCCTCAGACAAGCTGGCCACACTTTTTCCCTGCTATACTCAGTTATATGTGCTTGAGAACTTCCTTCAGTCTTATCTACTCCGTCTTTTGTTTACACTACCCGAGTCTTTGAAGTGCTGCCTTTACTTTACATAAAAGTTGATTTCAGGACAGTTCACGTTAATCTGTTCCTGGCTCTGAGAACTGATTAGTCCCCAAAGAGAGAATAAAAATATGTTTCTTAGCTGTAAAACCTCTGGAAATGAAGAAACTTTGCTCAGGGAAAAAAATAAAAAATAAAAAATTACAAAATAAACAATCAAAACACAATAAATTAAAGCATCTGGACCTGGTATTTTCTCTGTATCGAGGCACTTGCTTTAAAAGCAGTTTCTGTTAGCGCCCATCACGGTTGCAGGGACCATTCACCCTCTTAGCTCCTGGGTGTCTTTTCCCAAAATGCAGGAGCAGAGGGGCACCAGTTGATGAGGGCCAGTGGAAAATGAGGCCACCTGAGCCCCAAGCTCTGCAAGAAGCAGTTGCAGGTCTGAGTGCTGCAGAGTTTCAGCTGCAGCCTGAGCTCTTGATTCTGTTGCTTCATGCAGTCCCTCATGACACAGTAACAAAGGCTGAGCCACACTAAATACCTAGTATACCACAGGGCATATTCCGGGAATGCTAGAATTGAATTTGAACTTCCCCTATCAGGAACAATGAAACCAAGAGCAAGCAGCTTACCAGAAACTGCAACTGTTCACATACACGGGGTAGAAATTACCACTTTTCAGCAAGTGCTACTGTCAATCTCTGCAAGCCCGGCCAGAGGAAACACAGTTCTAATAACTGAGTATTTTTAGTGCCTGCAGAGGAAGTGAATAGTTTGGCATTCTTGCTCTCAGGAGAAGGGATCAGTACCATGCCATTTTAACGTCAGACACCGGGGCGCTGATTTAGACCGTGCACAGAAATGGGATGATATTTTTTTCCCCTTTTCACACGGAAAAAAATCAGTCCCCCATATTAATTTTTCATGACAAGATCTCTGAAAAAGGCCACACCATCCTTAAATTGTTTTGGACTTAATTTGGAGTTGTCGTGCAATTAAGTTTCACAAAATTGCCTTCTGGAGTGACAGCTTCTATTGTTGGAGCATATGGCAATCAGAGGGCAGCTTGTGGCAGATGTGATGTTTATTCTCTATTAGCTAGTTTCCAGTCCAACTATGTCACTCTAGTCAAAGCAAGCGTAAGATGTATTTGACATCTAAGGAGCTCTGCAAGCCCCCATCACGTTTAAACTGCTCTGTCAAGTGGGAACAGCGCAGCTCTGAATGAGTAAGTCATATTTAGCAAGTAATGATGCCATTTACTGGAGGTCTGTATTCGAGAAAATCCATGTTCCTAACATGTATTGTGTTCCTTCAGCAGACTACAAAGACCACCTATTACAATAAGTGAGCTCATTAAGCATGCAGCTCCTTGGTCTTGCAAGCTGTTGCGATAAGCAGCTGTTGCAGAGGGTGAAAGGTTGAATTATCAACTTGGAAAGCATAGCTCTTCATTCAGCTGACCCAGGAGAGAAAGTGTGTGAGCAATGGCCCCACTGCTGTGGTATACACCTTCAACTACAGCCCATGAGCAAAACATGAGTGGTATTTCAGTGACATGCTTCCCCACCCAGTAAGCAAGACACTCCCAGAAATTAATTGTCAAAAATTTATTATGAAAGCTTCAATAGCAGCAAATATTTCAATAAAAATTATTGCATTATTAAACCAGTTCTGCAGAGCAGCCCAGAGGCCTGTTGAAGTCTGCCTGCTTTAAGAGTCTCTATATCCCCCTTAGTAACCAGTCTGTAATAGTCCATCAAATACTGGAACTTCGTTTTCTCTGTGTTTTATAGACAGCACCAACAGTTCTAGTTACAGTACTCTGTCCAGTCCTTCTGTAAAGTTTTGGCCCACTTCCCCCAACTTTCTGTCTTCTGAAACAGCTCCTCTTGACCAGGAAACTTGCAATACTTGTTTCAGTTCCATGGTGTCAGCCTCCCCACCGCAGCTGCAGCCTGCTGAGGCTCACTGGTGGGGTGAGCTGTTCCTTTCCTCTTTCTCCTCTGTAAGAGCCCACTGCATGCCAGTCTGAGTGACCTTAATCCAGTCTCTTGACCAGGCTAATCCATGGAATCAGCAGCTTGTTGCACACTTCGGTGAACCAACACCACGTTGAGAATGCAACAAAGGTTTCAGCCTCCCCAGTGCACTGGGTCACACCATCACTCAGGCAGGGTGATAGTTGGCACCCACTCGTTGACATTTCGGCTCTCTTCACAGAAGAAGTTCAGCTTTTCTAGAGCTGGGTCCTTCCAGCCATCCTCATTTGGGTTCTGTCACAGGGAAAAAAAAAAAGTTGCACACCATGAGAACTGCCTGCCAGCTGAAGTCATGACGTTATTTACAGAAGCATTAGCTTAGTAAGTGAGGCATTCTCAAATAGTTTCTGTCCCAGCACAGGGAAAGCAGGAAGCAGAGCTGTCACCCTTGTGGGCAGAGGAAATCCACAGTTACGAGAAACTCAGCCTACTACTACTCAGCAGATTGGCTCTCGGGCACGTGTGCCAAGTCCCCTTCCTCTGCCCAGAAGAGGATCCAGCCACCTGCAGTCAGCATGACGACCCCGTGCAGAGACAGTGCTGCAAGCAGCAGCACAGAGAGCCCTCCCAGCCCCTCACCACCCGGGGACACTCACCGTGATGAGGATGCAGTGGAGGTCCCGTGGCTCCCCATTCTCCTCGCTGGCCCCCACGACAGCCGCCAGCTTGGTCACGTCGTTGACCCGCACGATGTCGATGTCGTTCTCGCAGCAGAAGGCCTGGATGAGGGTGAAGTGGATCTGCAGGGCGATATCCCCCTCGTCCTCCTCATCGGCCGCCAGCACGCAGAAAGCCACGTTGTCGGGGTCGCTGCAAGAGGCGAAGCGAGGCGCGGCGTTAGGCGCTGCGGACCGTGCTGCAGCCCCCCCAGCCCGGCCCGGCCCGGCCGGTCTCCCCTACTTACACATTCATCAGCTTGGCCGACTCGTAGACGCCGGCCGTGAGGCAGCCGCGGCGCTGCGCCGACACCAGCAGCTCGTGGAGGGCCTTGCCGGCGCCCTGCATCCTGCGGGGGGAGACAGGCACGGTCGGTCAGTCAGTCAGTCAGTCAGCGCGGCGCCAACGGCCTCACCGCCGCCTCACCGCCGCCCAACCGCCGCAACGGCCGCCCAACCACCGCCGCCACCACCACCTACCAGTCGCTGCCCGCGGGCACCGGCTCCTGTCCGTGGGTCTCCTCCAGAGTCATAGCAGCGGGTAGACAAGGACAAGCCGCGGCGGCGCCGATCGTTCCCAGCCGGCCCCGAGCCTTCCTCTCCGCTTCGCTTTGCCCCGCTGCACCCGCCGAACCGAGCGGCTCTGCGCCGCCCGCTCGGCGCCCGCCCCTATTTATAGCCCGCGCGGCCGCGGCGCCGGCAGCTGGCGTTGGTTGCCGCGCTCCCATTGGCCAGCGGCGGGGAAGGGGGAGGGGGCTTTTGTCATGGTAATGGGCGCGCGCCGGCGGAGGGAGGGAGGTACGGGCGG
>CM021763.1:48408574-48459029 GCA_011075105.1 Heteronetta atricapilla | reverse complement strand
GGGGAGGGGCGGCGGGGGCACGCGCCGGGCGGGGGAAGCCCGCACGCGGCGGGGGGGGCGCGGGGGGAGCCGTTAGCGTGAGGGCCCGGCCGTGTGGGGAGCGGGCACACCGAGCGTGCCAGGGCGCTGCGTGGGTCTTCACGGCGCTGTGGTGTTCAGAAACGCCACGCAGGCTTTCAGCAAAGCGTCCCCAGGTCCCCCAGTGCGTGCCGTGGGGGCTGTGCCCCCTCGCCGAGGGCAGCGTACCGCAGCGCCTTCGGTAAAAGCCGCGCCGTGTGCGCCTCCCCGCCCGGTTGTGCAGGTAGGCGGGTGGGCAGGGGCACGGCCGAGCCGGCCGAAAAGCAGCGGCTGTGGGCAGGCCCCAGCCCACCGAGCACCTGCTGCAGGCTGCCGGGGGGTCGCGGTGTGCTGCGGCGAGACGGGGGGAGCCCCGCGACGAGGAGGTGCTGCGGGAGACTCGGCCGCTACGGGCACGGCTTGGGCGAGCTTCCCGTCACGGCGGAAAGCAACGTGGCTTCAAACGGATAGACATCGGCAGGCCGAAGCGCCTCAGAGCATGTGTGGCGTTAGGTAAGCGCCGAAGTAATAAGCTCACGTATGCAGGCCCGTTGGCACAGCAACCCTTTCACACATAGGCTTCCATTTTTTCCTAAAAACCCTCGAAGTCAGGGCCACAGCAATCCTTTCACATGTAGGTTTTCAACTTTTCTGCTTAAAATCACAGCACCCTGGCGCCAGGGCTCCCCCTCACCAGTTTTCAGGTCGTTCTGTGATTGCCGTGTCTCCCGGCACAGATGGTGCTGGAGGCCACGGGGCATGACCAGACCCCTGACCCAGCTGATTTCGAACCTCGGTGCAGCCAGGGAGGTGCAGGAAGGGAGCGGTGCCTGCTCCCGCTCCCTTCCCTCTTTTTTTCTCCGGTTTTGAAGTAGTCAGCTCCTCGGACTTTATTGTCTAGTGAGCAAACTCCAGTGCAAGTGGACATCATGCTCCACTGCTCACTTTCTTGGTCTTTGCCTCCCATGTCCCTAATAAATATATAAAAGAAAAAATAATAATAATAAAAATCATCCATCTTTTTCACTTTTTAGCGTTGCTGCCCACAAACGCCCAAGTAAATGTGCTGAATGTTCTCCTCTGACAGTGGAAGTTGCATCCCGCATTGTCCTAGGACGCCTGGGCACACTCAGGTGGATGTAAGTGTCCCCACTAGGCTTACAGGCCAAATGCTGAGCACCACAATTCACTCCTGCAGATGCAGCTCGGTACGATCTGTGTATTTGGTGGAAAGCTGATTGGCACCAGTTCTCTGCTGGATCAGCTGTTGAATGCTGGAAGCCATCCTGCAGATCAGGGTGGGAATATCACTTGGCAGTCCTACCCAGGCAAGAATAAGTGGATTTTGACATTAAACTTGACAGCACCGGTATTATGCCAGTGCCACTTCCATAGCAAGAAAAAAGCTAGCCTAAAGCTCTTGGGTTTTTGTACTGGCAGCTTCAGCGCGTGAACAAACACCTCTCAGACCGACGAGACGCTGCCGCATTCAAAGCAAAACTCCGACCTCTGGTGGGCTTCTAAAATATTACTTCTGCGAAGTGCAAGTGCCAGCCCAAAGGCGTACGACGCCTACATTCAGTGCCCGATTTCATGCCCTCAATGTTTCTGGTGAAAGCCTAGGGGAAAAAGAAAATAAGTAAAATAAATAATTTAATAAATAAATAGAATCAACATTTCTTCGATGAAGAAAGCCCTTAAAACAGAAAACGGGAAAACAGCCTCCTAGTCTTATAAAAAGTCAGGTGCAGAGTAACAGGGAAATAATAACATATTCAATTACAGCAAAGGCAAAGTAACATAGCAGGAAATAGCAGACACGACAGCAGATAGATTACACCCTTGTTTTGCTGGTAATACACATGATTTTTTCACAGTTAAGTGAGTAAGATAGTAACATACTGCCAAGTGAAAAGCAGCAGACACAGACATCACTTTTGCCTAATGGAGAGGAGACTCCAGGCTTCTGCACTGGAAAAAGCGAGCAAGCAAGGGAGCAGCTGTCCCATACGGGGGACATTTCAGCCTCTCCGGTGCTTTCCTGGCTCCTGCTGCATGCCTGGAGTTCCCATATGAAAGATGCTTTTTACCAAGAGATACTACTACTATGCCTTTCAGTTCAGGTCGAGCACCTCCAACCCGAAGTCTTTTCAAAACCATCAGAGCTTCTCTTCCCGTTCCAGTCCTCCACCTGGTCAGCCCTATTGTCCCCACCCAGCAACCCTTTTCTCCAAATACTGCGTCTCAGAAGGCAAAAATGAAACCAAAAACCTCTCTGCGAAACCTGCAGGTTTTGGGGAGTAAAGCAGAGAGCTCCCTCTGTCGATACTCTTGCTCAGTGGCACTATAACCACGGAAATGCCACCTGCCAAAACCAAACTCCCGTGACTTACAGGTATCAAACACTTAACTTAATGAGAAATAAGGGAATTAAGACTTTCTGCAGTGCCTTCTTTTTCCAAAATAATTAAATAAACCTTCACATTACGAGTCATGGTTGAAAATGACGCTGTGGAAATAGAAGCAGTATTCATCTACATCAAGTGTTTTACTGTTTTATTAAAGCATGGAGTATTCCTACAGATATAGCTGAAGTGCTGTAGGAAGGACACCGCTTAATTGGCTACATAGACCTTATTATTACAGGATGTACTGCAGCTGAGCACAGAGCCCCCACTTCTGTCATCTTTTCAGGTTTTGAGCTAAAAAGGGCTAGAGTACCTCTTGCACTAATTTTGGTTGTTTGAGGTTTTGTGTAGACAATGGCACGCTGCATCAAGTGTTTGTTTGGAGCCAGAAGTGTTTGTTTGTAAGTGTTGTTGAATCCACACCACTAGGGCATTTTTCCTCCTGCAGATGCTAATCTTAAAGTAAGAAACCAGAAATGTTGATCTAATAATAGAGGAGCGCCTTTCTAATAATAGATGAATGTTTCTCTCCTGCTCTAAGAAAAGAAAGGATTGCTTTAAAGGTTTTATACAGGAGGGCTATTTTTAGTCAACTCTTTCCTTTTATATAGGTGGAATGTTGAAAGAGCTAATTTTGAAAACACATACTTGGATCGGGTAAGTGCCCTCTTAGAGGAAGTGCCAACTACCGCAGAGGCCAAAGGAAGGGGAGAAATACTGCACCCAGCAGCTCATGCTGGAGCATCTCTGCACTCATTCTCTGCCTAGTTTTGCTGCAGAGAAGCAGACACCCGTGTAAACAGACATCTCTGTCTAAAGCACCTTGTAATCTGGAATTGCCCTGCTGATGCAGCCGTGTGTTTGCGATCTGCACACAACTGGCCGTCCTTGAAACCGGTTGATTGAAAAGGCTCCTTCATCCCCTTCCCACCCCAAACAACGTGCTGCTTTCCCCAGCAGATAAGCCTCCATCGGCCCTCATCGACACAATCAAACAGAAGTACTCAGCAAGCTCAAGCACTTTCTCCTCCTCGCAAATGATTTCTTTATGCAGTTGCTTACATTCTTGCACTTCGTTTATCTAGCTCTGTGGCGCCTCAGTTGAAGGTAGTCAAATATGTTGTCTGAAGCAGCATTGCCTATTTGGGTTTCGTATTCTAAACAAGACAAGCATCTTCTGCCTGTCTGCCCACCAGGAGTCACTAACGTAGATACAGACTGAAGAAGCTTTCCTTTTCATCTTTATCTTCAAAATCTTAGCAGCACACCAAGTTATGTTCTCGAGACACCAACCATACTGTGCCTCTCCAAAGAAAAAAAAAAAAAAAAAAAAAAAGGAAAAGGCAGAAATAAAACTACAGTCTTGTACTTTCTATGCATTCTGTGTTCAGACTGTGCAGAGCTGCAAGTGTGCAAAGATCATATGCCTGGGACAGGTAGCCTGGTAGCCTCCTTATGCCAAGACTTTTCAGGATCAGTCCTTTCCTGAGATTTCCACATGCCTGCAGGTCCAGCAACTGAAACTTTATTGTGCATTCACAGCAGCTCTGACCGGCTGCTGGAAATCCTAGACACATTCACAGCCCATATGCACCACGGCTGCATAACACCCAGCTCAGAAAATCCTACGTTTTTAAGCCAGATTGGACAGATTGTGTGTGCGTGTTCAGTAGAAGTCTGCTTGCCAGGAAGTCTGCAGTGGCAGATTTACTATTCCTGAGTGCATACCTTTATCCAGGAATGCCTGGAAACCTTGCTTAGGAGGATGACTTCAGATAGACGCTCAAGGCTAGTAAATTACGTAAGTGACACTAAAAATAGTGTTTGCTAATAATGCAAGCTGGAAGAACGGGGGCAAATCCAAGCATCAAAAATCCCAGGTTCTGAACCTCCATCTACACAGCACTGGAGGCCTCTGGTCTCTGCCAATAATGTCTCAAGTGAGGCTCAGTTACAAATAAAACCAGGAATTTCTTGTGGTATAGCTGTTTTCCATCTGCACTTCCCCTAGTTCCTTCACATGTTTCTTCTGCCATATCCATTAATCTGTTGCACAGGGGGCCCTTCTCTTCTAGACGAGCAAAGATACTGAAATACAGTCTTGCTTTGCTCACTCTCCAACCCAACCTGAAGCTACTAAAGACTGCTTTGAGTGGCAATGTCAGCTTTCCCAGTGCTGATGGTCCTTAAGATGCCAAAGAGAATGTTTGAACTGCCAAATATAACCTGATCAGCACAATGTTAAAGAATATGATTTTTATTTTGTCTTATACTGAACTTTCCTACGAACAACAATGAACGCTAACAACCAAATGCTTAAGAAGATCTCTGAGCTGTATGTTATAATGAAAGAAGAACACAGCCTTCCCTCAGTCCAGATATTGACATAATTATTAATTTCACTTTCTGCAGCATGAAGAAATATAATTCACAAAGAAGGCAGATGTGTGGCCCTAAATCAAGTGCCTCTTATATCTCAGTATAAGATTGTCTAATCAAACATTATTGCAGAGATGTGCTTGACTGACCAAAATTATCTGGTCCTTCATTAGTTCTTTTGTGTCTTTTGTCATGGGTGTTTATGAAACAGACAACTTCAGAATGAAAACTTACATGATCAACCTAAATTTTAAGTGAACTCTGAGCTTCTCCAATTGTATCTTCCCATCTTCAAAAAGCACTGTGAAACTGGCTGATATATAAACAGTTCAGACATGAGGCCTGATGAGTTAGTTTATCCTAACCCTCTCCTTTAAAACAAACAGAAAAGTGAGAATAGCAAAAATCTTTACTCACCATTGTTACCTGCCAAGACACTTCTTCATATTTTCCCTGATCACAAGCCACAACAAATGAGCGTATTTTCTCTTTCCCCTTCACCCACCTTAAACAGAGACATTTACTTAAGCTATAAACAGGTAAATTAATCTTCTATTCAATGGCCATAGTGAGAAGTGTGCCCTGAATGCTCCCTAAAGCTGCACCCTTTGATAGATACATTTACAAAAAGAAAGTGGTGACAGTTAATATATGTGCCAAAATATAGCCTAACATTCTGAAGCAGTTCAGTGCTGAATAGAAGGCCAGCTGGGAGATACTGATTTTAAGTTGCTGCAGTAGGACTGTCACAGTTCACCAGTGAAGAGTTTCTTTCAGTTCGTCTCAAAATTCACTGGGATAGTTTTAACTAATTTTGCTGAAATGTATGTATACCAACTGGCCACGTTTTCATTATTCTTTAGTTGCTTTTTACATGTTAGCCTTCTCTTGCTCCTGTCTTGTAGTTTCTTGCCATTCTGTCAAGTAGCTGTATTCCTCAGGCAGTCAGCATGGGATTTTGGACCAAGCACACAAATCACAGGTTTCACTCTGTGCATCATGAATTCATCTGGCGTGGGTGGGACATGACAAAGATAGGTGTACAGAAGGAGGAGGTGGCAGGCAGGCTTCACTCAAAGCATACGTTGTAATCAGTTGCCATCCAGGGCATGGGTATGATGCTGTGTTCAGAAAATGTGGATGCCTAAAATCTCTCTGACTCCAGCCAATTTGTGTATGACCTTGAGTACGACAGAGGGACGGCACAGTACTGTTGGTGGATGCTTTTATTGGTGATTAGAAATTTAGTATCCACACCAACAACATGAGTTCCATCAGCTATGATTTATGCCCGGCCTCTGACACACACTCATGCACGTTGTCTGCTATAAACAACCCTAAGTGAAGGAAGCATTAGTCGTCAGTATGGGGATCAGAATGTGCCAGAGCCTCTGAGCAAGACTCTCTCAAGCCCAAGATACTTTGGGGTTTGGTGGGGAGAGGCACTACCTACTGCCTGCCTGTACGGACTGAAAAGAGAGGGTGTGAAGTACTGCCCATACCAGTATAGTGCGTGGTTTGAACAAACAATATTCCCAGGCAGAGCTGCTGGCAGCCCTGGGACTGGAAACCAGGACTTGTGAGACCACTGAGCAGGGGCTTTCCTGCCCAGCTGTGAAGGACGTGGCAGCAGGAACAATTCCACCACCATCCCTGGCTTTCCTAGGCAGAACAGTGGCACATGGTGCAGGGTCCAGCTGTAACGATATGAGCTGTGCCTGCAGGCTCTCGGGGCTTGGCTTTAGGGGGCAGGTTTGGCTTAGTTATGGAGCAGCAGCACTCGGAGTCTGATGTTCTAAACATTGACATCGGCAAGATTTCAGTTTTGAAAACATCACTAGTGAAATCTGAGTGCACAGACGGAGAGGCTGGAGGATTAAGAATTGTGCTCTTCGGCTTGTACCCACCATATCTCTGCCCTTGAAGTCTTTTTGTAGTTGTTTACCCAAAGCCATCTATCAAATCTTTAACTGGGCAGGCAGAGGTACTTCAAAGTCCCAGACAAGTTCACTGAGCAGTGACTCCTCTCCTCATGACTCCAGGTTTGATAATTCATTTTAGGTCAGAGTATCTCATTTCCCAGTATGCAGCTCTGACGCTGTAATTTGTCTAATAGTGATAAGGGAGGCCATTAGCAAGCTCCTTTGTGCCTCCAAAATTTCTGAGATAAGGATGCTAAAGTGGTCTTTCATGAATCATCTTGCACAGTGATTTCATCCTCCATATTTAGGGGGGAGAAATGATTCAAATTACTAGCAGATGCACACTGATCTAATCTCTTGTTTAGTAATCTGCTAGACAAATGCTAAAATAAACAAAGGTCTACTGGCTGCCACAAGAAATGCTTATGACAGAGGAGAAAGTACACCTTATTTTGGTCTTCTTATACTATTCACCTAAAGCAAAACACTTTAGATGTATTTATTTATTTATTATCTTTATGCTAGATCTTGAAGTTTGGGAACTCATATTCGGTCTTTTGTGTACTCTGCCAAAGATTTGTGTGAAATGGACCTCTAGTGGCTAAACGGGGCATATCGTCGAAGGGTTACTGACACTCGCCACGTCCCACGCGTTTGTGGAGATCCCCCAGTCAGCATCCTGGATGAATATGTCAAAGTCTAAGAACGACAAAAGATTTTTTATAAATATCATTCCCCTTGGATCCAGCTTGTGTGCATACTACAGGAGGAAAACATGCATATCTTTTACCACTGCCACAAAAGGACTCCCACTGCTACTGACTCTTCTCTCATCCAGTGTTCAGGATACAGACATCTGGAGCTGTGGCTCACTCAAGGCTAGCTAAAGAAGTCTGCAGGCATTGGCACCAGCATTTAAATCTCAATAACTAGACTGAATTTGCAACGGAGAACTTCTCTCATTGCACTGAGAGCACAACAAAAGGTGATCGTTCAGAACAGGAAAGCAATCCCCTAAAAACGATCAGTGAAGGAGAGAAGCCCCAAAATCATACATTCAGCTTGATATATGCTAGCAAGGGTTAAAAGTGGGGCAGGCCAAGTAAACTTTTGTTGTGATTTCACAGAGGGAACTGGCTGTAGAATTTGGTCATTTCAGTTCTTCAAAGGAGGGAGATTTGTCTGGTAATCTGGGTGCCAGGGCATCCAGCTCTGTCCAAGAAGATAGGTAATGCTGGGCAAAAGTGTCCCTGGACTAGTTCCACATCTGCAAAACAGGATTAACAGAGCGGCTGAATCTCAGTATGTTTTCTGTCATTTTAAATCTCTCCAATTCTTTGATTCATACTATTGAAGGGAAGCTTTGTTTCTCTTTTTTAATTAAAGCTTTCTGACTCTCACTGCTTGAGAGAAAACCTATAAGGGAATGAGCTGGTAGATTGACATTTAAAAAAAAAAAAAAAAGAATCCACTAATTTAAAAAAAAAAACCTCATGATCCTTAAGCCAATTTTCATGACTGTTTTTGTGAGCCTGATTCACGTTTTATTTATTGTTTTTTATCACTTGAGGCTGAAGAGCTTGCAATAATATTGCATTTCTCAAACTGTTTCTTGGCCTTGCCTCGTTAATTTGTCATACCTTCAGGACAGGGTTGGTCTCTTGCCATATAACCATATTTTCTCCTGCACTGTGATGCCCTGTTTTTAACTGACTCCTTCAGGTGCAACCATAATGTGGATAATGTTAATGTAAAAGAACATTAAAACAAGGCAGCCAATTAACAGGGGGGGTGTGTGTTTTGTATGCAATAGCGATGTTACAATGTGAAGTTGGCTGCCAAGCTTGGAGTAAAAGCTCATTTGCCAAACCCAGCTTAACTTCTACATAAAAAGCAGTCACTCCCTGAAATTCAGTTTTCCTCTGAAAGAAATAAAAAACCATGCCCTTGTCATTATAATTCCATATTAAAAGATTTTTATTTTTCAGAAAGACTTGAGTTTGGGGTGTCTTAATTTTCTTTTTCTCTGCTCGGCAGCCTGGCAATCCATCCACAGGAGGGAAGACAACGCGACCACAGAGTCAGGGCCGTGGCTTTGGCCCAGTGCCCTGACGGGCAGCAGGGCAGTGTTTGCTGCTTTCGGATTTTCGGTGTATTTTCTTGCTTGAGCTGTTATGAAAAAAGCACCAGTCCTGGAATAACTGCTGTGCCTGTGCTAGCTTGTGTGTGAATAAATAACTTGGAAGCAGCTCCAACAGCACTGCTCACAAGGTGTCAGCCGTGGATTACGCTCTTTCAGGTTTCCTAAGCTCAGCTTCTTTACCAGTTTTTGAATCCTGCGGAAATCTGGCTATTAGCACTGGGTTTTCCCTCACAGTCACAACCAGATGGGTCATCATGTCTCACTGTACAGCAAGACCAAACTTGCAGCTATTGGTCACTGTTTCACTGCTTTGCTAAGCACACCTAAAAACTTTCCAGAGCTCCTTTTGTCATCACTTTCTGATATTAAATATGAATTACCCACCTTTCTCTTTAATTCTTTCTAATTTACCAGCTGCGTACAAAGCAGTCGGAACAGGATAGATCTTGCGTACCTGAGCCTAGCAATGCTGCTTCAGAGAAACTGAAGGAAATAATGAAACAATTTCCTTGTTTTGCCTAGAAAGCCCTTGGCTGTCAGAGGGAGCAATGCCTGTGCCGAGAATACCTCTGGCAGGCATGTATAGAAAGTATTGCTTTTGAAATTTGAAAGTAATCAGGAAGCATAACTCGGAAGGCAAGAACAATTGACTGCTATGGCAGTAAATGATGCATCAGACAACATCAGCCTGTTCATACAGTATCCTGCTGTCATGACATGGATTTGAATGCAATTAGTGTTCTGGTACCAGAAGTATTGCTCATATTGAAATGAGGTACATGAAAGCTGTGGTTACTCTTCAGGATACTCCTTCTTCAATAATTTATTTTTGTAAGGTGAGTTATATATAAGAAAGTACCTTGAAAGTACTGTTGCAACAGGGCTGTTTGCAATGCATCAGCCTAAGCAGGTATTAAATTCTTGCAGAGTCAGGACCCAAGCATTTGTTCCACCATGCAGGTTTGGAGAGTGCTTTGCACTGCCTTGGAAATTTTCTAACACATCTGTAACAGATATAAAGAGGTTAATAGCATCCCATCTGCAGTCAGACAGTCTCAGATCCCTGCAATTAGATGTTATCATTGCATCTGTGCTTGTAAAATGTCTGAAAGATCCCACTACCTCATTCATTTGCAAGCGCAAAGTCTGGTTAAAATTATACTATAGTAAAAGCTGAATAAATATTTGTTACTTTACACAACAGTTAGATGATGATGATGAAGATAATTATTAAGCTGAAGGTTTCACACATTGCTCTTTTTCCTGGAGCAGAAACACAGGAAAAGAACATCTACAGTACCTGAAGTGAAAGGAGGAAAGAAATCAGTTTCACATGGTGTGGCTGGGGCACCCTGCCCCCTGCAGCCTGCTGGCTCCCCTGGGGCTCCCACTCTTCCTTCCGTCGCTGCACGCAGCAGCTCGCCCTGCACATGCAGAGGCCCCAGCCTCTTCCAGGGGTCACTGAGCTCTCACTAGAGTCTCTCAGCTCCCTGGAGAAACACAGTCATATGCTTCCCCCTGATTTCCACGGCAAACATCATCGCCTGCACATCTGTGGTCCTGCCTGCACAGCTGGTTGACACACAGTGAACAGCACTCTTGCAAGACACAGACCTTACATCAGCACTCAGGAAATCAAGAATGAAGCTTGTGGCATGACCAAAGGAAAAAAATGTCTCGTGTGAAGATTTATGTTCTGCTTTCTCATTCAGAGGTCTTGAGCAGCGAAACAGAAACGAAGTATTTTAGGCTGTCCATGTGCAGATTGCGGCCACCCTTTGCACAGCATAGCCCTGTCCCTAGGACAGAGCACGGCCTGAGCCCTGACATTTATTCTACATGCAGCATGAACCAGAGTCCGTGCACAGCCCTGCTGGCACGGCTGGCACATGATCACAAAATAATGCCATTAACACAATATCATGCCTGGAAATTATTCCATAAAGGAACTTCCAGACGGCTGCAAGAAATCAATGCTAATTGCTGAGACCATGTTTGCAGCCACACCAAAACCTGCAGTACTTTTGCCCTGCACTCCTAGTGCAGAAAGAGCAGAACCTCACAATAATGTGGGGGACTTCTGAGGATTTGTGTCACCTGGAAAAGGCCCTTTCATGGCCGAGCTGCAGGAGGGAGCTGCTTTGTTGCAGTTTTAGGCAGTGTTGGGTGCTGGGGAGGTGCTGGGGGAGAAGGCAGTGGCTGGCTGTCCCATACCCTGATTCCAGTGTCACCGCCTGCAGGCTTGTGTGCTGCAGGATCCCCATGCTGATGGACAAGGAGATGACTCCCTGGCCACCCCGATAACCCACCAAATGGACACTGTACACACATGGGCTTTCTTTGCTTGCCTGGGAGTTTTGCAGCCATTAAGGAGGAACGTACAAGATGCTGAGTTTATTTTAGGAAACCTGGAGCTGGAAGTCTGGTCCCTTGCGTCGCTTCACAATGAGCAGAGCTCACAGTCTCTCTGATTTAATAGCCTTCGTGGAACATTTCAACTCTTCTTCTTGTAATGAATTTGAATGATTTTGTTAAACTAGAATTGCAGACAGCCCAAGGACATACACTAAACCTGCAAATAATTTGCAAGATTCTGACTTAACCATTTTGTAGCAGCTTGGGCCAGCTTGAGACAAGGAAAACGAGCACATGACAGAAGGGTGAAAGAGCTTCTGAGAAAAAGAGGGGCGTGTAACCAAACCACCCAGAGCCCAAACTCGGTGCTGTTCCTTGAAGTGAGCGATCACCTTTTTATGATACAGCAAAAGGCAAATGAAAAGCGAGCCACCAGCAGTCTCAGCCATACCTTGTCTGAGGCGTAACAGGCAGGGTTGCTCAGCTTTGATTTTTAATTTACTGTTGCACTGGAATCCACTGCAGGAACAGCATTATGGGAATAAACAAATTACCCTCCCAGCCCAACTTAAAATACCTTTGGCCAATTCACGCCATCTAGAGAGTAACTAACACGCAAGAGCAGATAGACAGCCGCAGAAACGCGTGAGACACAGCCTCACCTATGGGGCAGTGGGAGGCAGGACCCAAACGCACCAGCTCTCAGCTTCACGCATGAGAGCTGGCAGGTGCGTGTAAGAGATCGCAGCATGGCACGGCATGGCATGGAGAGCCCGTGCACAGTCGGCCTTGACCACAGCGCTCATGGCTCTGCCACCAGCCCCGGCACCCCACTGCCCTCGGCCTCCCTGCTGGCCCAAACTCTTGAGGCCTCCACCTCGAGGCCTACCACAAAATGCCCCCCGCAGACAACAGTTTCCCATGTTTTTGTGGCCCCCCGGGCACCCTGCTCTTCGTTCACTCCACAGGGGCCTACAGCCACCCTGCATAGCCCTGCTTATATATATATCTGATTTTTAACCAGTGCTGTGGGGGCTGAGATTTTTTGCCCCTTGCCAATTACAGCCTGTATTGGCCGCTCCACTGCTGTCCCCGTGATGGATGTCAAGTTCACAGGCCTGAGTGCACACCAGTCATGCCATTTGCTCTTTTAAAAGATTGGCTTTTTTCCAACCTTTTCAATTTCTTCTTCACATTAATGGCTCAGAGAGCTCCTTGGCCAATTCCTGGAAGTTATCCAATCCTGCAAATTTTTAAATGTTTGAGTTTAATATCTGCCATTTAATAACCTCCCTAGTCACTCACTAATGGAATATAAAGTAATCATCACTATATTCCTATCCCTCTCAGACATCAATCAAAGGTAAACGCGTCTTTTCCAGGGAGAAGCCGTTTCTGATCCCTTGTCTCCACCGGCGTCCCTCGCCATCACAGCGAGGTGCCTGGGGCGTGCAGGCAGGGCTGAGGCCATGCGGAATGCCACCTTGAAGTCCTGCAGCTACAAACTGGCTGGTTTCACTTTTTCTTCCCCAGTTTCTGCCTCCCCTTAGCTTGCTGGAGGCCTTCCTAGCCCAGTTTCTGCATGCAGCTCTGCCTGGGGATGGGTGAGGATCAGACTAAGAACTGATGGGTCTGGATTACAAGGAGGCCAGGAACAGGGGACATTATCCTGGGGGTCTGCTACAGGCCACAGATGAATCCCTCTACAAACAGATAGAAACAGCCTTCACAAGCCCTGGTCCTCTTGGGGGGCTTCAACCACCCCAATATCTGTTGGAGGGAGAGCACAGCAGGACATAGGCAATCCATGAGGTTCCAGGGATGCGTTGATGACAACTTCCTTCTCCAAGTGGTAGAGGTGTCAACGAGGAGAGCTGCTAGGCTGGACCTCATTCTCACCAACAAGGAGGTCTTATAGCAATCTTCCAGTAACTAAAGGGAGACAACTAGAAGGAAAGAGAGGAATTCTTTGTCAGGGTTTGAAGTGATAGGACAAAAGTAATGGCTTTAAACTAGAAGTGGGTAGATTTAGATTAGATATTCAGAGGAAATTCTTCACTCTGAGGGTGGTGAGGCACTGGCACAGGCTGCCCAGAGAAGCTGTGGATGCCCCATCCCTGGAGGTGTTGAAGGCCAGGCTGAATGGGGTTTTGAGCAGCCTGGTCTGGTGGGAGATATCATCTGGGTTGTAACTAGATTATCTTTAAGGTCCCTTCCAACACAAACCATTCTATTATTACTTTGCAGTCCCCACCAGGAGCTAGCTAATGGATGGGCATGGCACTGCACTGAACGCTACATTAAGAGGGAAGCATGATCAGAGAATAAGGCTCACAGAGTGGTTAAGGTTGGCAGAGACCTCTTGAGGCTATCCTTCAAGGTCCCCCCCTTCTCAAGCAGGGACACCCAGAGCAGGTTGCCCAGGAAGATGTTCAGCCACCTTTTGAAGATCTCCAAGGAGAAGATGCCACCACGTTTTCTGTTGACCTGTGCCAGTGCTCGGTCACCCACACAGTGAAGAACTGTTTCCTGATATTCAGAGGGAACATCAGAAAACATCCTGTGGTCCAGCTGGTGTCCTTTGACTCTAATCCTGTCACTGGGACCCACTGAAAAGAGACTGTCTGCCTGCTCTTTGCACCCTCCCACCAAGTATTTACAGACATTGATGAAACTCCCTGAGCCTCCCCCTCTCCAGGATGAACAGCCCCTGCTGGGCTTGGTGGAGCTGCTCTGAGGAGCTCACCTGGTTCCACCTGGCTGCAGCTGAGCCTTTCCCTTGGTCAGCAGGACCAAAATGGTCAGAGGACAGAGGTGGGCAATGCAGAGAGATGGCCAGAAGCTGCACACCAGCACTGTGGAGCATATGGGAAAGTGGGCTCCAAGGCAGACCCAAACTGGACTTGACACTTCTTCCTCATTTCTGGCATGTTTGTGGTCCCTACTTTCCCAGAAGTGCTGATTCCTCCAAACATTGGTTTTTAAAAAGATGAACTTGTATCAGGCCCGTGACAAAACTAGTTTTGCCCTCAAATGCACCCAGCTTCTGTCACCAAGATGTAGACATGCTTCTTATGGGAGAGAAGGGGTTTTCTAGCTGAAAATGATTCTCCAAAGCTGCAAAGAAGCACCATTGCTGTCCGACAGTAGCCATTTCCTCCAGCTTCAACAGCGGACGTGGATGGCCTCTACCAAGGAGGTCAGAGCTGTGGTGATGTGTTTAGCAGCGGGACAGTCCTCACCACAGAGGTCAGAAGGCCCCGGGTTGTTCAGCAGGCAGCGATGGAGCCAGCGGCCTTCTTGTCAGACATCCTGGCCACCAGCCTACCTGCAGAAGTGGCGGTGTGTTCGGAGACTGATGAACTCGTGAGCTGCTGTTCTCCGGTCAGCAGTTCCTGACCACGTGGGTGGGTGGACAGCAAGCAGAGATCGCCAGGTTTTTAAAACACAGTTAGTTAATTTTTGTTCTTGTCTTGTCGTTCAGTTCTGGGAGGCCTGTGTTCTTACACACGGGTAGTCAGTCAGAGAGGGTTTAAGTAACCACCCAGGCCCCTGCGGAGACCTACGGATTTTCCAGTAGCATCTGGCTATCATTGCACCGAGCTTACTTGCAGAAGACAGAGACGCTTTTACTGTTTGTTGCACTCATGTCAGGCCTGCTGAGGCACATTTTCAACATTGTTTGTAGCAGAATAATCCTGAGGCTGGGCCTGGTAGGAGAACGGCACCATATTGCTGGCGCACACAGGCCGAGGAGCTGATGGTGGTGAGATGTGCTCACTTCCAGGGAGCAGCTTGCAGACAGCTCACATCCCACACGGCACGAAAGCAGCTTGGCTGGGGGTGCCTGCAGCCGACGCTCCTGGAGGCACCACATCCGACGCTGCCATCACCCTCGCTCTCGCAGAGCAGATGGAGTGCTGCAGCTCGGCATGCTACGTATCCCTGCAGCCCCTGGGATGGTGCTAGCGACCATAACCAACATTGCAGGTGTGAAACTCTCAGTGTTTGGGCAGAAACGGGCCTCCCCATTCCTAAAATATGGGTTAAGGAGAGCTTACCTTTGTACACTGAGGCCAAGCTTTGCCAGAGAACACCAGAAATGAAGTAACAGGGCAAATGAAAGTTTTCTTCAAATGCCTGAGACATTTAAGCAGGACAAAAGTACAAGTCTTTAAGGCAAGGAACACGTAGCTTTGAGGGCAAGTTTTTCCTTCCACACATTGATGTAAATTGGAAATGATGTTCTTGATACACATTCATGCTTCAGTGGTGTTACTAGGAGGAAAGTTAGTGGACTATTAAGAATGATACATCAAACTTTATAAACACTTTTTGGTTGAAACTGTCTGAACAGGGCACAAGCTTCCCTCCACGGCAGCGATGCACAGCCCTGGACCCCAGCAGAGCTGTACTTCTGGGAACACTCTCAGCACTTGGTTCTGCTGAGCTGAGTGCTTTGCCATTACCTCATCCTATGCAAACTGCAACATTGGCACCTACAGGAAAACAAGAGTTTTCCCAAGTGCATTTCAAATCAGGTATGTTTACCAAACAGCTGTAACTGTAGGGATCATTTCATGCTTTATTTAATCATTTACATAATAAATGAAATCATTCTCTGCAACCTGTAAATTTCCAAAGACCAAGCTGTGGGCTAGGTTCAGGAGAGACTGCGCAGAAGTTAAGTGCTGCAATGGATTTTTAAACACTTGATCCTTGGGTGAGGATCGATAAATAACTTTATGTTATATACTGCGGCTGCTGACACAGGGAGCTGGAAGTCCTTGGCACTCAGACCAGCAAGACAAAACACCCGCATCTCTGTGCCACAAAAAGTAAGCACCAAGCACGTGGGAAATGCCATCCCATGCAGAGGGTCAGGGCCACCAGAACCCACCATCCAAAATCCTCTTCTGAAAAATGTCTCATCCTCGTGCCACCCGGTGCCACAGCGGGATCATTTACAGGACAGAGAGCAATGCAAGAGCAAAACCTGGGAATAAAATCTGGGAGACGGGAAGCCTGAGTTCCTGACCTTGCTGTAGAGAACGTTTCTGTGTATGATATGAAGGCTGTTAAGCACAAAACCAGGACACAGATCCATACAGTTCCCTTCCCAGTGGGCTAGAGGTATGCCCCCTACGCCCCCACCCCTCATTGAATTCCTTCTTTCTCCTTCCTGCTCTGACTTAGATATTGATGCCAAAAGACTTTTGGTGCAGATAATTGCTTTTTCATCCCGGTCATGTCAACTCTTTGCAAGAGCAAAAATTGGGGAAGAAGGGAAAAAAAAAAAGCGTCTGTAGAAAAAGGGAAGTGCCTGACCTAGACACGCTTGGAGAACGGCTGCAGCCTGCTCCCAGCTCTGAAAGGTGCACACAACTGCTGTCACGCAGACCGTGCGGATGCCTCGGAGAGCCACACGGCTCTGTCTGCTGACATGTCCCATGAACAGCCTGGGATGCCGGCTGAATGTGCTGCATTCGCAGCAGATAATTTGACAGGAGCTGGGCATTCAGTAATTACAAATAGTGCAGGATTAGCTACATCTGATTGCTTCAGAACATGAAAAGGACATGGTCTGGAGGCGAGGAGAGATCAGATTTCACAAACAGGCCTTGCATTTTATGAAGCAGCAAGCAGCCCGGTCATGGGACTCACCGTATTTAATAGGTAAAATGAAAGAGACCTGTTTAGTGAGACACTGCACAACAGCACTCTCAAATAATTACACAGCGCTCCTGGCAGTCGGAAAGATGTGTTTTAACTTGTACTTTGGCCTCTCTCACACAGCACGTTGGTGTACCTTTGTCTTGACAAGCTCTCTTGCTCTGCTGCCTTGGAGCCAAACCAATGCATGGTAACGAGCAGGTTCAGTTCCAGATGAGCCATTGCAGCGACGAACTTGGCATCCAGCACTTGAAATTGTTCTTTTCTCAGGCCCACTCTTGCACAGCCCTAAGCACTTACTTCTCAGCGATTATAATGTAAGCTGAAAATCCTCAGACTTTTTTAGATTGGACTTGGAATAATTAAGGTGATCCTGAAACCACCAACCCAACCTGACAAGTAGGGTTGCTGCTCCTGATTTCTGGCTTGGATATTAACCTTTTTTTTTTTTGCTGATGATCAGATTATTGACTATGTTAGCAAGGCCTTCCACAGTCATGGGTGTACAAACAGACAAGTTACACTTTTAGAAGACATAATTAAAAGTCGTCACAGCTGTTATAAAACTAAAAGTCTCCAGACTTTAGACATAAGTGAAATAAGTGTATAATGATATTTCTTATTATGGGAAAGGTACTGCATTAAGGGAGTACTGGCCACCACTGACCCCTGGCAGAGCTTCCGTCCGTGGGTTTGAAATGTTTGAGAAGAGCACAGAACTGAGTGTTACCATAAGACAATAGTAATGTCAAGCTGTCTTTTCCAATATATTTGCTGACTTGGTTCCTACCAACAAATGTGGAAGTGGTGGTGTGATAACACACATGCAATGGAAACCAGTACGGCATGCTAAGCACGTTTTGAGCTCCTGTGGGTGACTGACTTCGTGACAGAGACGCGACTCGTATCCTCATACCACGCCAGGAGACAGGCAGAAATGCTGCTAATTGCATAGCTTTGGAGGAAAGACAATTTAGTGGACAACAGTCGAAATATTAAAAGTATACTTGTTTGACCATGTTAACTTTCTTAATTATCATGCGGTTGTTCAGCGGTGAGAACATAACTGAACAAATAGCTAGCTGACCGATCCTTTTCTGTTTGTCCAACTGGGATAACGAGTACTTTATGCAAGCTGCAGCTGATGCCAACGGGACACCGCTGTCGGTAACAACAGTAAAAGTGGGGGCAAAAAACCTCAGTCAGGGATGTGGATAAATTACAGTGAGATTAGCTGCAAGCTAATGTGTAACCAAAATAAATGAAAGCACACAGGAAAGAGGATCACTTTGCATCGCTCACACGGTACTAGCAGCTTGGAAGGCTGCCGAGAAAGAGGCGGTGGGGGATTTTCGGGGAGCACACTGCTGGCACGGTGTCCCTGTGCTACCTGCCTCTCTGGCCTTCCCTCTGCTAGGGGGCACGTCAGGAGAGGTGTGAGAAGGTATTTCCAGATTCCCAGCAGCGCTGCACCATGGGCAGCTGTGAGAAACGGGTGTTTGGAAGCACAGGAGGGAAGCGTGCGTGCTGTTTTGTGGCAGGCCTCCAGGAAAGTGCTCAGACAGAGGGCCCTTGGTGAGGCAGGACCCATGTGCTGCTGCCCCGGGGTGCCCCAGAGGTAACCCCCACCCCCGGCAGTGCAGCAGCAAGTACCCGGCGGGCTGGCCTCAACCTTGAATGTCAGCAGCACGAGTGGACCTGGGCAAGAGGTTCCCACATGAAGGAAAATGCAGGAAAAACATCATCAGGTGAGGGAGAAGGGAAACCCTTGAGAAACATGGGATTTCCCTGCACTCTTCCTTAGGTCAAAGTAGGATGAGGAAGACTCTCTGGGGAATGTCCTGCTTCAGCAGGGGGACAAAGAAGGTGAGTGTCCAGGTCCCGTCCAGCTGGAGGTCTTAGGCACCTTCCAAAACGATCATCATTACAGTCCCACACATTAAACCTGGATGCTGACATGTGGGACTAGCATGGCATGTGAAAAAAATCACACCCTCTGCCTGGCACCCAGGTATGTTCTGCTCTCATTGTAAATGCTTGCCTCTATAAGCCTCATAAATACGTCTAAAAGAGGATGGTGCATATGAGATGTTCCTTTTCCTTTTCCCTTTTTTTTCTTTCTTCTTTTTACCTGCCCTATAAGCCATCAGTGAGGAGCAACTTGGAACTGAAACCAAGAAAAATCTCCTTTTCTCTGCTCTCCAGCTACAGACGTGGCCAGGTGCATCCTGCAGGCAGACCCTCGGCGCCGGGCCCCTCCTCTTGCAGGCACGGCATGCCGTCGGCCACCGCTGCCCGCTCGGAGAGCCGCAGGCGGGCGGCACAAGACACACAGCTCGCGCTCCTCCGGGAGCTCCAGAGGCCGCCGTGTGCTCCCCTTGGAAAACCGGCCACTCGTGACAGAGTGGGGAGGCGTAACGACAGGCGCTCTTATCGCCCTAATTAGCAGCTTCCAGAGCGGTAGATCTGTATCGGGGCTAGCAAAAAACAGGGAGATGCGTTTCATCCCGAGAGACACCGCTCCGGCTGGGCCAGCACTCTTTGAAGTCGCCAGAAAGACCGGGTACGGGCTGGGGCTCCTGGAGCAGCCCCTTTGATCTGTGCGGCGGTGTCACCGGATAAGCCCCTGCATGACTCGTGTCTCCAGAAACTTCCAGCACCTCCCGCGGCCGCCGGCAGCTCCCCCTCCCTCGGCGGCTCCTGCAAGCACTGGGGGGCCCCACAGCGAGGACGTAATCAGGTTCTCTCCAGTCGTGGTCCCTCGCCCCCAGCAGGATGGGATGGGTGCCACCAGCAAATGTCACCGCCGTGCGATCTTCTGGGGTGATCAGTGCTGCAGCAAAGGCTGCTGAACTTCTCACCTCTGTGGCTGCCCGCTTTTAGGAACCAGGGCACCACCGTGCTTGTTTTGCACATTGCCCAACCGGGGATCTGACCGAGGGGCTTGTTTCCAGCAGTGGGGAACGTAAAAAGAGAGATCAATATTGTGAAGGTTAAAGCAGTCTCCAAAGGCCAGAAACTCAGCAGCTTTAGATCAATGCGGCAGTATTCACTGCAGGAAAGCAGAGCGAAGTTACGTCGGTTTAGTATCTGGACCGAAAACAATTAAAATCATAGAGTCACAGAAACGAGATGGGAAGGAATGATTAGATCATCTCCTCTGTCCCTCGGGGCAGGGCAGCCAGGCTATACTGAGTGCTTTGTGCTGCGGTCAGTGAAGCCGCGGCTGGTTCAGCCTCTGCTAAGGCTTTCCATTTCTGTTTTCCTAGTGCTTCTGTTCTTTGACAAATGTATTTTGAGTGAATAATTTATGCCTGGGATATTTAAAGAACAGAAACCTAAATCCTCTATTTACTGAATTCACGCAGAGCTAGCTTTGAAGGAAGCAGCTGCAATGCCTCATTTCCCATTGCCTCCCCTCCGCTGACCTGCTCGGGACCTTCACCCCAGCCCAGGGAGATCACCCTCCCCGGGGGGAGCGGCTATTAGAGGAGTAGCCAAAATCACCCACAAAGGGCGGTGTTAAAAGCAGTCTGTTCAACGCGTTAGGAGTCCAGGTGTGTTACGGTATGTGTTGTTTCCTGGTGTGCTTTACAATCAGGATAAAAGATGCGCCGTGTCCTAAAATAATAATAATAATAATAATAATAATAATAAATAATAATAATAAAAAGATCAGAACTGTTCCTGCTAAGTTCTCACTGTCAGTTCTTGCTGCTCAAGCCTTGCCTCTCTCTTTTGAGCAGGGGCTCCAAATAATGCTGTCTGATGCCATCTGGTGAATCCACAGGGGATGGGTAAACAATACCAAACTGATTTCCCTGCCTACCAGAAGAACTTGGCTTGCATTCACATTCCCTTGGAGGTAAATCATTATTATTCTGATTGCTAGCTCAGATTCCACGAAGAGCAGAAGGAAGGGAAGGGAAGGGAAGCAATAAAGGGACCTCCTTTTGCGCCATGGATGCAGTGGAGATCACACAGACAAGGTGCAATAATAAAAGTGACACGACTGGGGCTGCTCTTTTGATGTGCCAGTGAATCATAAGCCTTGATTTAAGCAAAGAGATCTGCATCTGCTGTACAGATAAGCAAAGGGAGAAGAGTGGGTGAAAAAATCTACTGATTTTTAATAAGGGTAGGCAGCCTGAGGTATATTTCGTTCTTAGTTACATGTATTACATAGTAAGGAAAAATTAAAAAAAATAAATAAATTGAAAATTAGATGCTGTAGATCTAGTAGATCTAGTAATTTGTAAAATTATTTGCAGGGGGATGGGGGGGTGGCTATTACTTAACCCATACCTAATATTCAGATGCTTTCCTTTTGTGATCAGATCTCTGTGAACATACATTTTTCAATCTACCAGAGTTGTATAATACTTTGAGAGAGAGTCTTAGCCCTGCAGAAACCTTAGTGCACAAAGACAGGCCGGCGGGTCTGCAGGTGTCCTTGTCAGGCAGATGGGTAGCTGTGGAGTTTTTAGAGGGTAATGCATAGCACGGCTTTCAGCCGCGTTCGTGCAAGAGGCAATGCAGTTGGAAAGGTGGGTAGAAATTGTTTCTTTATGCCACAGACATGTTCAAGTGAGGTCACATTTGATGTTTATTCCCTCCATGGCTTCTGCCTTTACAGCCATTCTCAGGGGTGAGGTTCATTCCCAGGGTCTGTTGTGGAGAATTCCCACACAGTTTGGCACATCAGTTGGCTCTTGTGCCGCGTTTCCTGTCCAAACTAATTGCTTCTCCCTGACAGACCCACTGATGCTGGCAGGTCTGAAAGCGGCGTCTCCTGCAAGCCCTGCTCCGCCACGGCCAGGCCAGCACGCCCCAGACAGAGCAGAAAGGTGCGGGTGCAGAAGGGCTCTGCGCTGGTGACAGACCCCGTGCCGGACAGGGCCCAGCAGTGGCACGCCACCAGCCCTGCTCTCAGCAAGCGTGCAAGAGCGCTTCTGCAGGCCTGCTGCCCGAAGCAGCGGATGACAGATTGCTGCTGAGCACAGTCGTCTGCCGTCAGAAGGAAAAGGGTTGTCAGGCATGTCCTATTTAGGGGAAGAAAAATGCGGTGCCTATAGACACGGGGACTGCGTGAGTCATTATGAGAGATGAAGAAGGAAACAAAAATAATGTTCCTTAAACTTCGTGTCGTATCACTGCAAGGAGGGGAAGGTCACTGTGCCCTTGCAGGGTCTAGGCAAGCGTCTACAGGACTATTTTGGGGACAAGGACTACAGCCACCATGCTGGAGGGCAAACTCCAGGGAGATGTGGGCACAGCCAGTAAACTGCTGGGGAGGGGATGTCTCTTCAGTGAATGAAACAAAGTGCTCAGAATGAGGGAGCTTTTTGGAAAACCCAGGGGATAACAGGAATAACAAGGATGTGTGTGGCAGCAGGTCTGGGGCCCAGCATGAAGCACGGGGGGGAGCAGCTGGGACCAGGACTGGGCTGGGACAAGGATCAGAATCGGGATCGGGATCGTGTGAGGATCCTGTGGGGACTGGGTCCCTGCTGCCCCACAGGGAGCCGGTCCAGGCAGGTCCTGCAAAGGGCGAGGAGAGAGCCTGTCTTCCACTCCTGCCTCTTGTTTGTTTTCAAACACCGGCTGCATTTCCCAGCGATTATACTCAGGTTTGTACTCATTAGCAGAAGTTAGCACAGTATCTTTGCTGTGAAGCTTGTGGATTCGTAACTCACCAGCACAGCAGACGCTTCCTTAGCCAGAGGGTGTTTGGTTTGTGCAATTTGTTATAGGAAATCTCCCTGGATTTTCCCAGGTTTTGTGTGCTTTTTGTTTTACCGGTGGTTGCACTCAGCACTTCAAACCCTTCTTTGCTTTTGATACGTTTCTGCGGCTCTGCTCCGCGGCACTCAAAGGCCAGCTGGGAGACAAAGGGAACCTCTGAGATCAAAACGTTTTCAGCCAGCACAGCGGCTCACATGCCATGCAGCCCGGCTGCAGGCTTGGTGAGAAGAAAAAATCTGTTTCTGAAAATTCTGTGAGAGAATTAAATGGTTAAGGATGTAAGGTGCATTTTTTTTTCCCACATATTGACAACATTATTTCTATCTCGATGGCTCCTACTTTCAGAAGAACACACGTGTTTGTTAAGCTGACTAACATCCCTGCGACCCGACCTGCTAACAGCATCCTGAGAGTAACTATCCTTACTTTGGGGGATTCGCAGTGGATAATGATAGGTCCCATTTCACATTTTAGCTACTTCAGCTAAAGCATTCGACTAGTATTGAGTTGATCTGACTCCTAACACAATGTTTCCCCATCCCGCCTCCCCAGCTTAACAATAAAGCACTTATATAGCCAGGAAGGCTTTTCAGCTAATTCCCCCCAAAACGGGAACGAGCAAAGTTCATGCTTCTGCTGTGGCTTGGCCGGCCCAGCCTGCCTGGCTGCACAACAGAGGCGGACAGCGGGCTGCTACTCGAAAATAAGCTGCAGCCAGGCACAGCTCAAGCACAGGAACGACTTCTTGGCCCTGCTGTCCCACCCCAGGCCGCCCTCCACCCCGTCCCCATGTCCCCTCCGCCACGGCCCTGCGCAGGACCCCCACGAAGGGCTGCTTGTCTGGGTGGAGAGGGCCCTGCTGGATTTGGGGATGGTGCAAGCGGAGGCCCTAAATTAAAATTCAGACTTTGTTTTTACCTGATTGCCCCAGCAGTGACCAGCAGGAGATCTGAAAAGAGCTGGGCAGGTGGTGATCCCTGTCACCGCCAAGTAACGTGCCTGTGCTTACACACTGCCCTTTGGGAACGGGGATGATGCCAGAGGAAGAAGCACCAAAATTCAAAGTGCAAAAAAATTAACAAAAGATATTCTGGAAAACGCAGAAGCACAAGAAGTCTCAAAATGAAAAGCTTCACAAAAGCTCTTCTGACAGTCTTTCGGGGCAATCTGCAGACAGAAAGTACCACAAAATTTCCTTTGCTGCTGAAGGTTGATTTTACAGAGATTAAGTTTGTGGAGGGAAAAAGGAAATCTTCCTGTGATGCTGCACAGACTACATATACCTCTGTATGGCAGCCAGACTATCAACAGCACGCTGAAGCACATCTGCCTTGGAGATGTTTCTGATGTTTCTTTCTCCTTTTTTTTTTTTTTTTTTCTGAAAAGGAAACATATTTCACAAATGAGAGGGCACTTCACCAGTCTGACAGAGCATCTCTGTGCAGATTCAAAGCTTCTGTGTTGGGCTGTCCTTCCAAAGAGACAAAAACCTAAAACCAAAATGTTATACTTTTTAGAATAGTAAGAAAAGATACTGTTTTGCCACATACTTCCTTCATGAAAATGGCAAAGCCAAGCGCAGTATTTTCTGCATCATTCAGTGCCTCTTTAATGGTTTCAGCTACATGTAAAAAAAAAGAAATCTTCTGTAATTGACATTACATTCATAAAGCATTTAACAGAAGTATGACGATTTATTTAGAAATAACAACGTTCTTTCAAAAGGAATACAGATACGGGCCTTCTCTAGAAGGGTTAAAGCACTTTTTGGCTGCTCACCACTTAGCAGCAATTTTGTGTAGTTAACCCAGCAGGGACCGGGGAGTCGGGCTGGGAGTTATTTGATGTTTGCAGTGTGCATGTAGGATGGAAGCCTGACACTGCGTAAAGAAAATGAAGATGGAGTAATGCAGAACACTTATGTCAAGCAAGAACTTTATCCCTCTTCTAGCAAGAAGGATCAAGGATGTTTATAAATAAATTGGGAGAGCAAATAGTTTACCCTCCACCATAACAGGCTAGCAATAAACAGAGACTTTTGCATTGTTGACTCTGGTTCAGGCAGTAATTGCACACATCTGCATGCTGAGTACAATTAAACTATACCAAAACACTTTTTGCGGGGAACAGTCATTCTTACGATTGTATGGTGCTGCATAAATAGTATCACAACAGAACTGCTTTCTACAAAACCGACCGTACATCATTCCCCCTATTTATCATCGTGCGGGTTCATGCCAACAGGTTCCCAGAGCAGCGGCACATGTATCAGCAGACATTGATTTCTGAGCTCGGCCTGCATCTTCCTGCTGCAACACTGCGCTTGAGAAATGAGAATGCGTTTGAAAACTGGCAGTGGGGAGACACACCATCTTCCTGGGAAGGGAACGTCATGTGGCATTTCCTGCTGTCAGCACCAATTCCTCTTACAAGGCCGCAGCGCATGGGAAACTTTTCTGCATTACTGATGAACAACACTTTCTGAAAGATGGGAAATTAGTTTGATAAGAAGCCACCCCAGCCCTTGCAGAGCAGGATAAATGCTCCCAGGAATGCATAAACAGGATGGCTGAGTCGGCAGGGTGAAGCAGGAGGGCTGTCAGAGGAGCGCAGCCGCTCTCCCAGGCGCAGGCTTGGACTTTCCTAGCAGCTCTTCCTGGGCCCTGAGTGCCCCAACATTAGCAGGGCACTGGTTTCACGCCCAGCTTCACCTCCTGGCCTTCTCCACACAGCCCTTCTCATGTCCCTACAGCAGCCGTCGGTCTAGCAGGAGCCAGGAAGCTACCGAGAACTTCAGACTTCCCTAATTAACTCCTTAATCATCACAGCCCTTGATCTTTCTAGTATGGCCTGTCTTCCTTGTGCTAATCCATGAAATCAAGAGAAGTGCTGACAAAAGCATAATTACTTGGGCTGCAGCTTCATGACACGGAGCCTTTGGTGGCAATGCTGCCCGCAGGTGTTCTCGCTGCCGGCTCCCGGGGGGCGAGACCACTCCACCGGCTTTGCCCAGGACACAACACAGCTTAAAAAGCAGACGAAACCCACCAAAAACCAGACACCTTGGCTAGGAGAGAGTACCGTGTGTGGTGGGGCACCGGTCACGAGCAGTCGATGTCAGGGTAGAGAGCCAGGAGTGGAGCTCGGACTGTCACCAGCGTGGGGTGGCCTCACCTGAGCCAACGTCCGGGGCAGGGAGACATAGCTGGGGAGCTCCCTGGGGAGAAACTTGATGCATTTTGTGTGCCAGGGGAGAGCCAGTGTGACTAGCAATAAAGCAGCTACAGGGTGTGATAATATTTCCATTAGGGAAGATGTGTTTGCGTCCGGGTTCAGCAAATGATCGAGCGCTTATGACAGCTTCATGCCTAAAGAGTTATCTCTGCGCCTTCCCTTTTCCTCTGCTCTCTCAGGTCTGATTGGTATTTTTGTCTGTGAGGCTAGAGCCAAATGCATTGTTCTTTCCTTCTAATATCATTAGAGCATTGACATTTTGGCTTTGTGAGATACTTTATTTAATGAAAAAGGAAATAAGGGCTCTTATTGCTACAAAAGCTAGCGGGAGGCAAGGGATGGTATTGCCAAGCTTTGAGAACAGTTGCTTTCAGGAAAATTATTCTCCAAATGGAGGCTGAGGGCACTGACCAGGGTGAACTGAATTGTGACAAGTAATTTCATTACTTGGACTGGGTTAAGCTGCCTAAGCTTATTGCTACCTCCAGCACGGCGGCTTGCCGTGCTGCAGCTCTGCAGTGGGAGGGTCTGCAAGGCAACGACGGTTGTCACAATTTTCTCATGTGCAGTAAAAAAACGTGTCCAGTTGGTCATAACTTGGTGCCCCCGCGGTGTAAACCCACCGCATGCTGCTGAGATCCTGCAGATAGGCTGGTTAGCTCTCAGGGCAGCGCTGCCGTTAGACCAGCTCTTGCAGAATTACCATGCTTGTAGGAAATCTCTTTGATTCCCACATGCGTTTGGTTTTCAGACTTGCAGGCTCCATGGCAGGGTGTGTGGGGGGGGAACCAACAATCAAACCATCGTTCCCTTGAGCTTTGTGCTGAATTATTTTACTGTATGTAATCCTTTTTTGTTTACAAGGGTATGTATACACCAGCACGGCATTTCTTGTGCTTTCTGGCACTTTGAAAGTAAGAGAGCAAGATGAATAGTAATCTTGTGTGGTGGGTATGTATATCCGCGTGCATACATTTGTACGCTGCTTTTATGTCTGTGAATTGTGCTGGACAGATAATCACGAAAACCTGACATCCTCTCCTTCAAAGCAGCAGTGTGAGAAGCAATTACATGCACTTTGAATACCAGCCGGACGAGCTTCCCACCCCATAAAACATGGTATTTCAATTTGGACCCGGAGGAGAGAGCTGCTGCATCCTGCCATCTTTATTCTGCCTTCAAATAGGATCACCTGTACCGTGCTCCAGGAAAAACACACAGCGCTTATCATCTGCGCTGGCTGCAGGAATCCCTGGCTGAAACGCTCTGACCTCTGTGATACAAAGGGTGAGCCTGAGCGATCAATCATCTTTAATCTACGAAGAGAAAGAGGGGAGTGTTGCAGCTCACTGCGAGCTGAGCTGTTCTGTTATCTATGGCAAAAGCCCTACTACTTAGGGCTCTGCATTTCCTACGCTGCCTCATAAAATCCTGCATTTATTATGGGTGTCAGTACAGGGTGTAACTAAACCCGCATGAAGAGTGGTTTAACAACATGTATAAACAAGACCAAGCAATGCAAATCACAGTTCCTGCAACTCCTTTTGAGCTGTTCTGAGAACAGGGAGGAGCAATATACAATAAAGGGTGAAAAATCATGTCGTTTTTATCCTAACCTGGCTTCTGCTTCTCATTAATTAATTCATATTGTGAATTAGTTCTGGTTGGCGGATACATTTTGGTGTTTTGTCAGCCCAACAGCATGTCCTACCTCCATTCAGATTACGAAACAAGCACAACAAGCATGCCTATTGACGGGCAGTCAGTATTTCTTTCAGTCCTTGCAGAAATCTGGCCCCATAAAGGTCAAGGGAATGTCTGAGGATAGGAGGAAGGTGGAAGCACAGAGGCCCCTAAGCTGCACGAAGGCTGTCAGGGACAGGAGGTGTGGACAGGCTGCTTTGGCTCTCCTGCCAACCTACTTCCCCGTACACTGATGACAGCAATGTATTTCCTTTTTAAAAATAAATAAATAAATAAACAAACAAATACAGGAATATTATCCCTAGCTCAAACAGGTTCAAATCGATTATTAACTGGTGCTCCAAAACCGCCTTTAAGCCTTCACACGCTGCTTGCTGCAAGTCAGTCACCGGGGCTGACTGCGTATCGCTCTGAAAGATCTCATGTGGTTTCTTAATTTAATTTGCTTGGTCTGAAACACCAGGAGGAGCGTTAAGTATGTGGACAAAACCCCCATTTTGACTTCCCAGAATTGTAATGCATCCACATTGCATTTTTTATGCCAGTAGTTGCCTTTCACCCTCGGGTAGGTTTCCAGCTAGCCTTTAGAAGGCCAGTTCCTGCTGAAGTCCCTGCTGCACCTGTTTGTCACAGAGCAGCCAGAAACCAGCCAAGAGTCATCACCAAAGCCCAGAGAAGGACAGGGGAGTGCTTGGCAAAACTAGGGGAAAACTGCAAGGCTGCTTTTCCATAACAGCATTGTCCTGCACTGTTTCCGCCCGCACCAAGCCTCGGGGAAGAAGGCTGCCCTTGCAAAGATTCTTGCAAGCCCTGCTGAGAAGGGCGCAGTCTCGCAGGAAGAACAAGCTGTCCCCTGCATCTGTATTTTTGCCAGGGGTGACACCATCTGCCCTGGGACGTTGCTCCTTGGTGCTGGGTCAGGGTTTTGCCCAGGCTGTGGTGGTGCAGGAGCCGAGTGGGCAGCGCTCCCGAGGCCCCTTCCCGCGGGCAGAAGGATCTCCGCACCGCATGGGCATGTCGGACTAGCAACGGTACCAAAAGGGTTAAAACGCCTTGGGACAGTGGTCGGTTATCCCATTTTCCCCACAGGTTCAATGATTAGATGACATGAAACCTTAGCAAAGATATGGTGCAAGTGAATATCTTGTCCCTGGTCCGTTGCACTGAAGTTGGAGGTAACGCGGCTTCTCATCCTTGTCCACGGGACCCTTTTCCTCAGCTTGTCACCGGTCAGTCACTGCAGAAATGTGCAACCCAAGCCTGTTGTGAGGGTCTGCATTTAGACGGGTCTCTGACTTGATGTTTGTGAAAGTTATTCCTGAAAAAAATTGCAGGGACCTTAACGTGTTTGCATTTGCCTTGTTCTTTGCTTCTCAGAGCATCATGGGCTGCTCTCTGGATGCTGATTGCTGCGTCATCATTTTGTGCTATCTAATCACTACATATTACCTGAATTCCTTCTCTGTTATGCTCGGAAGGACGTCCAAGCCACTAACCTTGGATGTCTGATCACAGTGAAACAAACAAGGCTGGGCTCCGCACAGGGCAGCAAGCGCCAGCCGGGGAGCCCAGGGCTGCGCCTGGCTTGCACCAGAACAGTGAGATTTTGTCATTTCGTCGAGCGGGAGGATCCGCGTGCAGTGTGACAGTGCCTGGCAGGGACAGATATGACAGCGACCCCTGAAATCCATTCAGACTGTCTCTGATTAAGCTATTTGTTCAGGTGCAAGCTTACAGGAAAATTGGGCAAGAAGAGCAATAAATACTATTTTCTTATCCTTTGCTGTAGGATCATGTACGTTTTTTACCCTTTTTTCTTCCAGTAAAGGAATGTACACAGCAGAGATGGCCTGAATACACAATAGCAATGCACTCCAGCGATGCTAAAAAAGCCTTGCTTTAAAATGTCTGCCTCTAGGCATATCGTGCAACAAATGGCAGAAGGTGGAAAATCCAGGCCTGCCCTAACACTGAAGTTACATACAACAGCCAGAAACAACAGGCCTTGAAAGCAGCTTCAGAACCCTAGAAGTCTGGGAGCGATTGTTTCTTTACTTTATTGCTCCAAACTGCAGAACATTCCTTATCTTTCTCCTTCTATCACTGCAAAAATGTATTTCATATGTGAGAAACATATAAATAACAGGCCCAGCTGAGTCATTTTTTTTCCCCGACGTTTGTATCTGATCTTTTTTTCTCTACCTTTTTCTTTCTTTTTCTTTTTTTTTTTTTTTCCTTTTCTTGGCTTTTTCTTAGTAAGAGATGCTTTCTTTCTACCAGAGTTTATTTTCTCTACCTTTTTTTTTCATTCCTAAAGCCAAGACAAACAGCAGCAATTACCAGTTTATAATGTCCTTAATGATTCCTATGTTGACATTTTTCTCAGCCTTTTTCTTATCTCCGTTATCTCAAAATAATTAGAAATTTAAAGCATTAACCAAATAAAAAAGAAAGGGTAAATATTATGACACTTCTCCTTCTGGGTTAGAGCTGCGTTGGACGTAGCTACAGCTGACAGCAGCAGCTTGAATCCGAAGGCAGCAGGGAGGCTTGGGGCAGCTCCTCCGCTCCTGCACACGCCACGAGGCGCAGCTCGGCTCTCCCTTGACTGGCCCGACACCTCTCCTCTGCCTGCAACACCGATAAGAGACGGGGACTCCTCTCCTGGCCCAGACAGGTTTCTGAGATAGTAAAGTGCTATCGACTCAAAGCCAAGAAGGGATAGACACGTTGTTCCCAGACAAATGGTTAATCAATTTGTTTTATTTACATTTCAGGGTTTTTATTTCTTCTTCTTTTTTTTTTTTTTTTCATTTTTCTTTTTTCTCCTTTTTTTTTTTTTAATTATACTTTTACTGTTAACCGGCAAAAATAAAACCAGCTTCAATATAAAAAGTCTTTCGGGGTAAAAAAACGACTTCTGGCTAAGGATCTCTTGATAAGTCTAAGCACAAAATAAATATTTAATCACAGTAACTGAAACTTTCTCATTTGGAATGGTTTTGATGTCAACCAACAGAAATTTTCCAGGATTATATAAAAAAATTCCCAGCTTGCTCTACAATAAAACTTCTGTTTCCTTTTCTTCCTCTTCCAAGGGGGGATGTTTGAGATAGCTCAAAGACACTTCTTGCACTGTGTACCAGAACGCACAGTGTACGTTACATGCAGTAACTGAAAGCTTTACATTTGTTTTATCTGTGGGGGAGACAGGACAGAGTCACAGATATGAATTTGGATATTCCGCATTTTCGCTCAGTTTGATTGTCAAGCAACTCATAGAAAAGATATACAATTTTCCTAGTTTCGACATGCCTAAGTGATCTTTTACGGCTTTATAAGTCTCTTGTTAAAGATTATCCTTGATCTCTTCCACTCTACCCTTTATTTGCATTTTTTCTCATTCTCTGAAACAGTGACGTGTTCCCAAGAGGTTTTTGCTAGTTGCAAATTACTTATATCATCTCAGAAAATCCCATCCTTTCCTGAGCTGTGTGTCCTTTTATTTAATTTATAATGGTGAGGCAATTGGATCCTTAGCTATTGTTCTCCATACGAAATAACAGAAATCTAATAGGAGCAACTGGTGGAAACTGAAACCTTACTGTAGAGAAGGAAAGAAACGTCTCTGTAACATCATACTGAGAAACCATGACCTGGTTTAGCTTCAGCAGAGGGGTGCTTATTAGGGCAGCCTGGTTCAGGCAGCACGTCGCATCAGGTTTTTGCATTCTTTTGGAGTGAGAAGGACAGGGGATGCCAACACACACATACACACACAATAAAAAATAAAATAAAATAAAATAAATAAAATAAAATAAAATAAGAGAGCACAGAAGGAGAGATCTGGAGTCTGCTTTCATGTTTTATTCATGGCGAATTTCCATTGCTGACTTCCTATTTTGTAGGTTTGTCTTTGCCTGAGTGCTGTCAGGCATTCATCGGCTTGTACATTATTTGAGGTAGATGTCCAGCAGAACAGCAGCACCTACAAGGTACGTGTTTTTAGGTCAATATTCTTTGCTTATCCACATCCAGACTCGGTGCCTACAGGCTTCAGCTGGGTAATGTAGCATAAGTTACAGGCACTGGTATAACTCAAAGAATCTAGCCAGTCAAGTGATCCTCTCTTCATAAATTGGCATGTGCGGAAATAAATCGGATTATAGTGTTATGCTATGCAAATTCTTCACTCTCTGTGCAAGAGAGATAGGTCTGGGGCTAGTAAGTTTTAAAATATGTTGGCCACCAGACAAATCCCTTACAATTCCATTTCTTAGTTTCTTTTTGTGAACTGTGGCATGAAGTTACTAGTCTATAAAAACGATTGTGGAAAGTATAAAACTTGCAATAATGCAGACAATAAAAATGTAGGGTCTATATAGGAAGACTGAAAGCTTAGTATGGAGTTTGTAATTGTCTTGCTCCATTACCATTATGCCCTACGTTGCCTTTCCTGTGTTAACAACAAAACATGTTTGTTACCTCTCTGGATTCACACTTCTTCATGGCTAGCACAGTTATTCCACATCCACAGTTTGATATTGACTTGTGAGAAAAACATTTAAAGGAAGAAAATTCACATGATTGGTGATGACTGCATTTTAAAATTTTCATTAACTTTGGTCTTTTTGGAAATGTAATCACATTTTCAAGAGGGAAGAAAAACAATATATTGAGTTTTAGTTTCTTCATTATTCTTCCTGTACTACATTATTAATGTTGCCTTATAGGCCTTGTCCCTTGAGGCGAGCACTGCTGACACCTTCTTTATTATTTTTCTCATTAATAAACACACTGTGCATCCTCTGCTACCCATGCACTTTCCCCACTATGTATCATGGATGAAGTGTCTTTTATCATTTGTTCATCATTCGGTGACTGTTGATCCCACTTCTTTCCATGCTGGCTGCTATGACAAGACCAGTCGAGTGGTAAGATTCTTCCTTTTGTACCCATGCAAGTACCTTGGATTAACTAGCTGCTTAAATAAGAATTAAAGGCTCAGAGTTTGAAAACTGGTAAGTCACACTTAAAACATTTGTTTTAGCTGTCGCTGCTTTGTCTGTGAGCAAAACGTGCCAGTAACATACTTTGCTAGTGAGTCCTCGTGGTAAGTTATGGACTCTTACACAGAATCAGAATGAGGGAACTCCTATCACTTTTGCCATCCTTGCCTAAATTCAACCTGTCCCCCATCCCTTTAGCAAACGTGTTAAAAGGCTTTGCAAGGGGCTTTCGTGGAGACTGAATGACAGACAGCTCTTTTCTCCCTTGGTCAGGCACCAACTGATGGTGTAGCTCCATTAAATTTGTTACTCCAGATTAGGAAATAAAAGGATAAGAAAAGGAAAATATTCTCTGCAGTCAGTATGGGGTGCTAGATGGACCAAAAGAGGACAGAGAGATGCTCCTTTCCCATGCCATCCAGTCACACGCTTCCTCTGCTGCCCTCCATCTAAATACAGGTGCCTGTGTGCAGCACCTAATTTTCTCCTTCTCCTTCTGTCTTAGACATATAAACGGGCACATGGTAAATGCAGAGACAGTTTTAAAGTCTTGGAGTGTATCCTCTACATAATTGCTGGGTTTATCCATAATGACATAGGAAGTGTTTAGACCAAAAAAACCCTACAGGGTTAGGAGATAACGCCCCTTGACTATTATAATTTAGTTCCACTGCCTCTGTAATTGCACAAGTGAATGGCAGGGCATTTTCTCTGCCTGATGGGGAATATAGAGAAGTATAAGGTCAAGGTTTTATCTGCTTATGGTTCTGCCACTGACTTACTGTATAATCTTGCTTAATTCACTTCGAGTTATTGTGCATCCTCATCCTCTTCCTAGCTAGGATGAAGAGTTAATGGGATCTTCCTATTCTGCAAATAATTTTAGCTGTGTCAGTTACTATTATTTTAGTAATGACAATGTTAAGCAACATGAATATACTGGACAGTGTTTGTGCGCTTCTGAGTGCCTTTTGTATGCTTACTTTTCTGTATTGAGGCTTCCAAAGCTACTTTTACTACCATAACTATAAAGTGCATTTAAAATCAATACTTTGGTATTTTTCCAAGATTGTTAGTTGAAAAGGTTTTTGTTTGTTTATTTGTTTTTTCCTGTTTTGTTGGTTGGTTGATTGGTTGGCTTGTTGCTGTTTTTTTCAGGAATGCATGTTGCTTTCCTCTAGCAGTGATATCAGTGACAAACGATCTGTAAAGTCACGGCATCACAGCTATATAGCTATAAAACAGTATAGCTTGAAACTTTGACTTTGTTTGGAACTGTTCACATACATTCAACCCGACTATTTATTCTTTTATTCTCTCACCCATTCATTCTCTCACGTACTCTGCTGCTGACCTATTCATTGCATTATATATTGGCCTGCAAACCTCCAGACATGCTCACTGCCCCTTTCACCGACTTACTAAATACCCACCACCTGTTCGCTCACTCACTCTTGAACTTCTCCATCCCCAGCTTCAGACCTAGCTTCCGGGCCAGCTTCAGTCTTCCTTTCATTCCCTTCTCTCTCCTCTGGTATCTTCCACCCTCCAGCTTGTTTCTTCCCGAGCTTAATTAAGGACTTTGTTTTAAAGAGCACAGCCAGTTGTTAATGCTTTCTTTAACTTTTCCTTGCTTAATTGCCTTTTTCTTTCCCCAGCACAGATTGGATACAGCTAGCCTAGGAGTAAAATGCCCGTGTGTATATTCCCCAGAACATGATTTCAGATCTAGGTACGTTATGACTGAGGTACTCCTTACATATTATTACTTCACTGCATACATTATATGTACTTCTGAAGATTATACTTTATTATGCTTTTAATGGAGCTTTTAAAAAGCATGTTTCATGCATATCTTTGGAATACCCATTATAAAGTTGCTCTGGACACTCATTAATAGCTGTTCATCATATGATCTCACTGCTGCAGCACGTACTATTTGACAGATGCTGATCATTTTTAGCAAAACAAATTCAGTTATAATTACTGTGAGGATCAGCGTCTTTAGCCCTATACCACTAGTTCACATGCAATCCAGACTAATGTTACAGATCCTTGGAAAACCTCCCAGATTTAAGTCCATCGTGTCTAGGAAGCCATTTGTGTTTAAGTACTGCGAAAGATGTTAAAATGGGAACTGATAGGAATTTGCAGTGGTGCAATCGCTGCTGCTTGTTTAATGTTCCCACTTTTGTTAGGGCTTTTTCTGCGTCTCAACAAATCCCTGTCGGTAGCACGTTTTATCTGACGGGAGACTGAATCCAGACACCAATACCCTGTTTCACATCCGACCTTTCAGTCTGTGAGACATACCAAAAAACCCCACAAGCTTCACCGAGGACGGGGACTGGAAACCATTGCTATGCAGAGGAACAGCTCCACTCTTAAAGGTCACGAAATCCAAGCCGGACAGAGACAGTGGCAGCAGTGGGCATTTTGCCTGGGTGCTAGCCTTCGCTCCCCTTCCTTTGTACTGCTCTGGGCTTGGGGAAGCCCGCACCCAGCGGGGCTCCAGGGGGAAACCTGACAAAACCCCTGTGATTTTCCCACTGAGAACTAAGAACTGGGCTAAGAACTGCCTCACCCTGGAATTCATACAATGCAAAAGGGATTAAGAAACATCTTTGTTTCTTCCCTCGGAATATCATTTCATAGCCGTATCCCTCAGGAGTTGCTTAGCCTTGTCTACGCTAGAAAGGTTTTGCTGGTCTATTAATACCAGCAGCCAGTCCCTGAGGAGACGCAGCTTATTCTTTTGCCGGCATAAATTGCAGCAAACTCCCCAAGTAAAATATGATATGCCATATGGATTTTTTATCCTGCCACCGTATTTGCATTGGGGATTTTCCATCCCAGCTATGCCATCCCTTTCCACGCTGCTGACAGGTGAATCCCCGGCAGTGCTGGTCCCCCTGCCCAGGGCACAGCAGCTCCCACCCGCTCCTTCTGCCCGGCCGTGCCGCTCGCCTCCCGAGCCCCGGACCCGGCGCCCTGTGGCCTGCGGCCCTGAGCCACGCTGGAGGCCTGGCAGGCGCCGATGGCACCGTGTTAAGCTGGCCTAGGACACACGACCGCTTTAAAACAGAGAGGGAAAGTGTGTTTCTCAGCGTGCTCCACGTAGCAGCAAACTGTTTTGGACCTGTTGGCACCCTCCTGCAAGCCCTGCACCTCCCAGGGCTCCGAAATACCGAGCTGGCCACGTTTTGCCTTGCACCTAAAGGATCTTCAGCTGAGGTTACGCACCGTGACTGTGCTGTAAGAGGCCGCGTTTACTAACTCCGCGCACTTTGGCGGCGTTTCTCAGCCATGCTCAACGCAAACGGTAGGCACCGCACCTAGCCGGCCTCCTGCGGGGGGCGGACAAAAATAAAAGCCAGGCGGCCGCCATACTGCGGGGCAACCCCAACTTGTTACGCGAGGGCACCGGGCCCTGCTCCTCCCCTCCTCTTCCTCCTCCTCCTCCTCCTCCTCGCCCCCGCCGCCGGGAGGAGGGGGCTGCCGGGGCCCACCCCGCGGCGGGGAGGCGCCGAGGCGGGCGGGGGCAGCCCCCTCCCACCCCCCGCAGCCCGGCCCGGCCCAGCCCCGCTCGGCTCCGCGCCGCCGCAGGTAGGAGCGCCCGGCGCGGGGGGCAGGCTGCGGGGCCGCCGCAGGAGGCAGGGCTCGGGCACGGAGCCGCGGACGGAGCCGGAGCGGGAGCCGGGCGGCCGCAGCCGCCGGGCCGAGCCGAGGTGGGTGCCGGGGCCTGCGGCGGGGAGCCCCCAGCCCTGGGCACGCGTGGGCCGGGGGCGCTGCACCTGCTGCGGCCGCCGTGGGGCGGGTGGGGGGTGGCGGGCGGCTGCTGCTCGCCCCGCGGTGTCCCCGGGTGTCCCCTTCCTGCCGGGGGCTCCCGGCGGGACGAGGCTCCGTGAGAGCCCGTCTCCATTTCGTGGCTGCCAAACCAAGCGGGCACTTGTTGGCCCCGGTGCGGCTCCTCCGGCTGCGCCCTGCCGGCTGTGCTGCCCGACGGCTCCCTGCCCTCCTCCTGCTCCCACCAGTGCCATCCGTGTGTGCTCGCTCCCCTGCAAGGCCCGCGCGACCCCAGCCCCACGGCGACAGGAGGGGGTGGTGGCAGGGTGCGGGTGGGTGCTCGGAGCCCTTCAGGCAGCTCCTCTGCCCCCAGCAGCGAGGCAGCAACGTGTCTGCATGCGTGCTGGTCAGGGGAAGAAATCCGGCTTTGCTGGTGTGGCAGATGAAGCCTGTCTCCAGTGGGACTTCTCCGCCAAGAGAGCAAGTAATGTATGTGTCTGCCCCCCCCAAGCAATTAGGCGGTGTGCACCACGAGATGGGCTGAGGGTGTTGGCGAGAGCTGCCTGCGCTCGCGCTTACCCAGACAGGTCCGCAGCTGGATTCTGTGTCTCCTTGTCGTGTCGTTTGAAAAAGAAACAAAAGGCCTGGGTGGCTGGTGGGGAGGGTGGCAGCTCCTGCCCCTGTGAATGGCGCGTGTGCTGTCGGTGTCTGAGGACGGGGCTGGTTCGGGGCTGCGGGGCTGGTTCACGGCTTTTCTGGGCAGTGTGTGCACAGGTGTGCTCGGAGGTGTCCCCTGATGCGCGGTGCTGCCTTCCCTTCGCTGGTGTTAGGAATCGCGGCCCTCTCCTCCCCCAGTGCAAACAGCTATCACACGAAACGCTCGATAACCTTTCTGGAGCCCGGCTGCGTGGCTGCAGCTGTGCGGCGTTATACCACGTAGGCTGGGGTCCCACCAGGGCGAGGGACGGGCTGGTGCCCTGCTGCCAGGTTGTGTAGATCCAGAGCAAGTTGTTTCCCATCAGAGCTCAAGGATGAGATGGGTTACCCCTGCTTTTGCTGTGCGAAGATAGCTTGAAATGGATAGCGGTGAGGGAAGGAAGACGTAATTGCCAAGGTTTAGTAACACTTCTTTGATGCTTCCAAATGTTGGATCTTGCAAAAACTCAAATTATGCTGTGATTTAAATGAGCTGAAAAGTCATTTCTGAAGGCGTCTGACCATGGAAGTGTTATTTGTGAATGGATGCTACCCTACTACGCCTTCCTCTAAAGTTTAATTAAAGACACAGCCACGAGATGATTCTTCACCATGGCTTAGTTTTGGAAAAACGCATGAAACAGAGGAGTGTGTTCCTGGTAGCACATGACAGAGAGGGCGGTGTTTTAGGGGTGGCAACGAAAAGAAGGAAAGCAGATCATAACCTTCCCTTGTGCATCCTTCAAAGGTTCTTTCTCTTATTTTAGCACCCGTGTATAAATTCCTGTGCTGGAAGTTCAAGGTGAGCATTCAGTCTTCGTTACTGCGGTGGTACCGAACACCTCGGGGACATGGTTTGTTGTGCCTGGCCCTCTGCTGCTGCGTGCTGAAGAAAGGTGTGCCCGGCTGGGCGGCTGTCCGGCCCACGAGGGGCACACCTGTACATGCTTCTGCCTCCTGCACCTGGTTGTTCGCTCTCTGAAGCTCTCCCCTCTGCCTTTCTCACTCTGTTTCTCTGATGATGAAACTTTTTGTGAAGCTTTGTGCGACCCTGGACTCAGAGTTTCTAAGGAAGATGGGTGGAAGCGCATCAAAAAGAGCAGGGGAGGTCCTGCCGGTTTCTCCTGGGTCTTGATTTCCGGGGGGATGAAGCGGCTTTTTGGCACCCCATGCCTCGTGGAGCCTGCGAGAGCTGGAGGGATGCTGGTGCCCTGCTGCCTGCAGAGCGAGCAGAACTGGCAGCACGGGCAAGGTTCGGGAAATGGCATCTCCTTTCTGAATAGGAGAAGAGTGAGAGAAGTAAGAACAAATAAATACGTATTTATATTTGCTGGGAGGGGGCATGCGTGTTAGCAGCACTGCAGTTCCCAGATTTTTGGCGGTAGGTGTTTCAAAGGGCAAAGCAGCGCACTTGAGCTGTAAGAGCATAGTCTAGCAGTACTAAAGGGAGACAAAACAGGTGGCAATTTAACACAAACTTGGGTTATCGGTGTGAGCAGATAAGAAACTCTTCTGAGGGCAATAAATAAAGTTAATTGAAAACCTTGTATCAAGTTTTGACCAAGCTTGTTAACGATATGGAAATAATGATCATCTTGCAGTCTTTCCCGCCTCTTCCACCTGTTTCTCTCTGTTTGTGTGCAGCAGTGGACCCGTTATCCACGAGGCACTTTCTGCCTTGATCCTCTTAAAAAAATTAGTATTAGCCTATATATGAGGCAGGCCAAAGAGGATTGAACGCCGTGCTGCGAAATCAGTACCTGTTGGCCTCGTTGCGAGGGCAGGCCGGCTGCGTGCCACTTGCCCGTTCTCCTCAGAGCATGCTTTCGGCACCGTGAGGAGGAGGAAGAGGGCGATGTGCGTGCCTGAGGGCCGTGTACGTGATGGAGCTCTTCCATGGAGGTGACTGGGAGCGCCTGGGGTTGCTGGGCTGGGAGGCCAAAGGGTCCTGGCTGCGCCTGCTGGCTGGGCTGGGGGACAGAAGATGATGTGCAGAGCGGGGCAGGGCGTACACAGGCGGGTGTTTGTGCTGGGAGAGCGGGCAGGGGAGCAGGAACTCCTGCGAGCCCTTCGCCCTCGTGCAGGAGGGGGACCGCAGGAGCAAGGCGAGGCGCCCTGGGGAGGTACCGCCTGCCTGCGAGTGGCAGGGCGGGAGGAAAAGGGGGAGAAATGCGTGAAACGTGATTATAGTTCTCGCTTTGTTCAGGAGTGGTTTTCCAGGGCAGCCTGTAGCTGTGTTTCTGCTGAGTTTTTCCTCCTTCCCCTGATATAAAGCAGGCATTATTCCTTGCCCCAGATGATGGCTTTTTATATGTATATGCTCAGTTGTGCTTGATTTTTTTTTTCCATAAACAAATGATGCTCTCTGAACTTTGTCATTGTATATACAAAGGGACGCATAGAAAAGTGGAGGATAATTTTTTTTTTTTTAAAGAATGTCTTTGTTCTCATTTTCACTGAAAGAGATAATACATTATAGTTGGCTGTTACTGGAAAAACAATGCAGGGTGTAGGGGAGAGGCCTGGAGATGTGAAAGGTCTTGGATTTATGTTTCAATTCTCTCATTTTAAATTTGATGTGCTTTGGGGAGAGTGGAACTATGCGGACTTTGTTCTCAAAGAAGTGTCCTACGAATGTACGTCATAAACCAGATCCGTGAGGTTGTGCTTGGCTTTCCTTAAGCCTGCAGTGGCTAAACTCCCAAGTTGGAACTGCTTCAGAAGCAGGTAGCTGTTTCTTACATCACTTGGTGTAACATAGGCTGTGTGAAGTTTCTGCGAGGACACGTGAGATGTGGTAGTTTAACTCTGTAAAATGCGTTCTGTTGCAACCTGTGGAAGCAGGAGAGAGTAAACCTGCTGTGCCCGCTGGTGCGTGAAGCTGTCGCGTGCACGTGGGGAGCGCTGGCTTGTTCTCTGCATCTCTAGCCGCTTCTTAATGCAGAGCGAAAGGAACATGCATCAATTTTGAATACCAAAATAACCTTCTGTGCACTTTACCTTATCCATAAGTGCTTGAGCTTATTCAGGAGCTGTGGCATCTATGGCAAGCAAAGCCCCACTTCACTATGCTTCCCTGTAAGCCCCAGCCTGTATGCTCCTCGTGGCCTTCCTAATTCTTGCCAGACGTCGTTGTGTGGGTTGTGAGATGGTTCTGCCCGTAAATCTGTATTTGATCTGAGCGCAGTAACAGTTGTCTGCAAAGCCTTTGAAAACAGAGGAGCCTGCTGCAGGCAGGAGCTCGTAGTCAGCAGCCCAGACCGTGCGCGCGAGGCTGCGTGGTGCAGCGTGGGGTACGCCCGCAGAGCTGTTCCTGCGCGATGGGGGTCCCGCCTGAGGGCACCCTCCCAGCTCCTCCCAAAATTCACCAGTAGAAAAGCTGGGGTGAAAAGAAAGGCTCGGTAATGCTCTCGTTTGCCATTTCAGACGTAGAAGTTGCCAGAGTGGTGTTGGGCGAGCGGAGCTTTCTTTTCTCCCGCACTTCTGTTTTTTGTTTTTTTAACAAAAAGTGCATAAAGTGACCAGAGGCAAAGACTTAGGTGTTCTTGTTTCTGCTCAGCAGTTGCATAATTACTAAGGATTTACTACGTATGCTACATATGTATAAGCACACAGATTCCCCCTCTGTATTTGTCTTTCAGATCAACCCTATCCGAGGGATCCATTTGTCAGAAAGTGAGTCTTCCATCGCAACTCCAGGTGTAAAGAAAATCAACACCTTTGACAGAACTAGTTAAAAAAAAAAGGCCAAGTCTCTGAAAAGTATCTGTCAATTGAACCAGAGTAAGAATGACATTATTTATTTTCCCTGTTAAAATCTGGCCTTATTTAGGCGAGAGAGAATAACCACTTTTTGTTCTCGAAATTATCGGGGTTGTCAAAAATTTGCAGTTAACAAGCCTAGATGCTGGGCCCGACTGAAATAAACTCACTGTCCAGTTGAATATGATGATGTCTTTACTCCAGGTGTCAGTGGAATTGATAAACTACTCTGAAAGGTCATCCTGATTATCTGCTAGGTAAGTGAGACACATAATGGCCTTTTCATTTCACTTCCTTTGCGCAGGAGTTAGTTCTGAGGGATTGTACGATAAATACGTAAGACAGGCCTTTTCGCAGCCTTAAGAGCTTTCCTCTCTGAGCAATTCTACCTCCCATAAGAATTAAATAATAGTAATGAAGAAAACCCCATCCGAACGGATACACTTACAGCATTCCGGTTGTTTAAGATATTTGACTAATCGTCTTCAATGAGGGTAGATGCTACGGAAATATTTTTTTTCAAATACGCCAAGAAGTAGCTAAGTATATTTTGATTCTCACACACTTGACATGTCAGAGGAATTTACTGTTGCGTTGGCAGAGGCTGAATGAAATAACTCTACATATAGTTGATACTATATGAATCAAATGCCTGCATATTAAATCTTGGATTAGTGTTTGCTCACAGTACGAGGATACTGATATGTTGGTATTCTCAAATGATTGAATTTGCTTATCTGGATTAAAAAATTTTTTTTTTGAAGTATCTGCTTGCATTTGCCCTGAAATGGGCCTCCCATGTGCATAAATTGATTGCGCGTCTAATGATGCATGCTGATAATCAGGAATTCCACTGAGGTTTTTAAGAACTTCTTTTTCCTGCTTTAGCACTGATAGTCACCAGGGGAGAAAGAAGTAACCATTATTCAGAGCCTGTCTTCTGTTCTTTAATTTAATTGTTGGCTTTTATGGGAGTTCAGTTCCTGTCGTTGCGTGTCTGCCTCTGTTTTTCTTCATGGCTATGCCTTCATCGTTTAGAAGAAGATGCAAATTTGTTGCATTTCAATAGCTTTGGATAGAAAATGCTTCACCGACTGCAGAGCGATGCTTTTGATGAGGTGAAGCATCCCGTTGCACTCTGGGTTTCTGGTTGGCATTCGCGGACAGCGCTGGGGATGGATTTGCAGCTGCTGCTGAAATGAGGGCGCTGGCGTGGACCGGGCGCGTGTCCGGGAAGGGGCGAAAGCGGCAGGAAGTCGGTTCAGCAGGAGCAGTTAATGTTTGCCTGCAGAAGGTGAATGGAGTCAGCTGTGTTAATTTCCATGCAACAAATGGGCTTTGAGAGTCAGAGGTGTTAATGTGACCCTGTCATTACGCAGCGCTAGGCGGTGGAGGAGGCTTTGAGGTTCCCACAGAGAGATCCTGGCCTGCCTATTTCCATGGCAACGGCCATCATTTAAACATTTATAACCTTTGATTAAAGATACAAAAAGGAGGGGAAAACCTTTTAAACACTACAAATGTAAAGCTTTAACTAGGTCTTTCGTTTTAACAATATCCCTTATTTACATTCCTTGGAGTGTGGAGGTTTTATAAGGAACACAGCTGTCCCTTCCCCATTTGGTAGGCTTCGAGATGACATTTCGGGGCAAATGCGATGTTCTGGAGATAGCAGTCTGACTTTGATCATAGCTGCACTGACATTACTCCACCAATTTAGTTGCTATTTATTTACATTAGTGTACTTTGCACCAAAATTATGCTTGAAGTCTGTTATGCAAGATTTATGCCTCTGATAGAAGTGTTTGGGGAAAATAGCTATTTCTGTGTTGAATAAAATTATTTTTTAAAGAGGAGGAAGATGAGATACACCCGAAATTACAGACTCTGAAGCAGTGTAATGGCTGATACACAAAAGCCTTATGCTAGTGGGAAGAGCAAGCTGTAACTGCAGAAACTGCAGGCTGGTTGCTAGCTTGCAGGCTGGGCATGTTTCCGCCTGGTGCACCTCCACATCCCTTGCTCCTTCCTTTCCCTGTGTGCGCGGTCTTTAACGTGTGGCTCATGCTACGGTGGCTGCGTAGCAGCGCTGCGGGAGAAGCGCTCCCCGTTTGGGCTGGGGATTCTCACGTGTGGTGCTTGGGTGCGTGGCGTTAAGTTTTCTGGGGGTTTCCCACTGCTGGAATAATCTGCCATTATATATATATATATTTTTGTTGTTGTTGTTTTTTAATCCTTCCCGTTTCTCACCCTCCCCCCAGCCTGCCCCTATTTGCAATTTGTTCCTGGGGAGATGGAGGGAAATACTGAATGTGCTAGTGGATTTCATGGTCACGCTGTCGAAAGCTGTGCTGTAACGTCAGGACTGGCACAGTGGGAGCTCTGAAGAAGGATGAAATAAAGCTGCATTTCTTCTGCGCTTTTACTTGGGGCAGCTGAAATTTGGTTCTGCTTTGGACTAATCTGTACTGACTATAGGTGAGGATAGAAGTGGCGTGACTGCCTCAGTGGGAGAACAATAAAACGTTTTCTGGTGACGTATAGCCTTGGACATACTGTTTGGCATCTAGAGAGGCTTTTGAAAGGCAGCAGCACACAGAGCATCCTGATGTTGGGGCTGTCAGATGGGTCCGTGACAAAGTTACGGAGTTTCCCACCACTTTGATGAATCACAAGGGTGGGATTTGTGTTAGTCGTTGTCTTCCTGGGTAGTCAGAGGATGAAAAGTACACTGCTCTGTCTCAGGAAACAGCCCAAGGGCTCCTCTGTGTTGAAATGTGTATGTACTGGTGTGGACAGTTTGGTGCTATATATTCTTATGTTGCATTTCTTATACTTTCTACAGTATATGAAAATGCTTGTGGTATACTGCTTGCCTTGTGAAGGGGTGGCTCATTTACTAGTATTGTGAATGTATGGATGTTACTAGTGCTAAGACGAGTCAGCTTTGTTTTTATGTTTTACAGACTTAGAAGATGCTGTGCTTCAGAGTGGCTTTTTTTCTTTTTGCTGTGTCTTGCTTCCCATGTCCTATTTATCCCTTCCTACCTTTAAAATAACTATGCATTCTCAGTTTTCACACACCATCAGCCATTCTGCAGCTCAAATAGCTTCTTGTGAAAGTTCTTGCTTAGTCCTTATGTTGTTTCCCTTTTGGAGGCATGTAGGTGGAGGAGCTTTGTGGTTATGGCTTTGATACGGGGAGGAAGAGGGGCTGAAGACCTATGCAGGTGCTGGGGCATGCACTGGGTGATGCTGGTGCCTTGCATGAGGGCGTCCCCTCGGGGCTGTGTTTGGGGCAGGATTCTGCAGTGGGGTGCCAGGCTTAAACTCCTTGAGGACACGCACAGTTTCTGGATCTCCTTTCATATTGATACACAGAATCACAGAACTGTAGGGGTTGGAAGGGACCTCCAGAGATCATCGGGTCCAGCCCCACTGCAAAGCAGGTTCCTCAGAGCAGGCTGCCCAGGTAGGCGTCCAGACAGACCTTGAATATCTCCAGAGAAGGAGACTCCACAACCTCCCTGGGCAGCCTGTTCCAGTGCTCTGTCACCCTCACCATGAAGAAGTGCTTTTGCATGTCGGTGCAGAACTTCCTGTGTTCTGTCTTGTGGCCATTACCCCTAGTCCTGTCCCCACAAACCACTGAGAAGAGGTTAGCTACATCCTTCTGTCTCCCACCCCTCAGATATTGGTAGACATTGATAAGATCCCCCCTCAGTCTCCTCTTCTCCAGGCTGAACAGACCCAGGTCTCTCAGCCTGTCCTCATAGGGAAGATGCTCCAGGCCCCATATCATCTTTGTGGCCCTCTGCTGCACTTTTTCCAGGAGATCCCTGTCTTTTTTTGTACCAGGGAGCCCAGAAGTGGACACAATACTCCAGGTGAGGCCTGACCAGGGCAGAGTAGAGGGGGAGGATCACCTCCCTTGACCTGCTGGCCACGCTCCTTTTAATGCTCTTTTTAATATTGATGGGATGTGGTGTCCTGGTTGCAGGCACGGACAGAGCTGAATGACAGAATCGTGGAGTGGTTTGTGTTGGAAGGGACCTTAAAGAACACTTGTTCAAACCCCCCTGTCACAAACAGGGTCATTTCTAGACCAGGCTGTCGAAAGTCACATCCAACCTGGCCTTGAACACTTGCTCCCTCAGATACGAATGGAGCTGGTTCAGGGTCTCCAAAGCTGTTTGGCTTAAAATTTACTGTGTGGACAAGTCTCAAAGGACTTGTGATCTGTAAGATTTTCAGCAGTGTGGTGTGATGCGATGACGGCTCGTTCAGCAGTGGTGTAGCTGTGGGTTTTGCTTTGCTGCAGTGCACTCTGTGAGTTCCCACACGCAGCCTCTGTGTATGGAGGGGAAGGCAATGCTGAGCAGAACAAAGCTGGTGTTCCCAGAGGTTCATGTCCAGCGTCTCCACTGGGAACTGAGGTGTTTGGTCCCAGGCCGGAGGCTTGGCTGCTGTGCAGGCAGGGTGGGAGAGGCTGGGTTTGAGCTTCACGTGGTCAGGTCTCCATGGAAGTGCCCCAGGGCAGGCTCCCTGGGACCAGCAGAGAGGATCCTCTGGGCCAAGAGAGGATGCAGGCTGCCCGCTGTGCTGCAGGCAAGCCAGCTCGGCTGGTGGTGGCAGGCCAGCCATGAAGCTGGTAGCTACGTGCTGCTTGAAGTCCGCTCCCAAAGCAAGTTCGTTAGCATTTTGGAAAAGAATGATAATGTGGTGTGGGGGAATATAACACCAAGCAGCTCAAGCTGACCCACTAACAATCTGCTACGGAAAGATAGCTCCAAGGTTGCGTAAGTTAGCTGGAAAATGGGTCCCAGTATATAAATAGTGACGAAATAAAGACCCATCTGAGAGTGAAATCTCTGGATTTCTTTCACTGAGCTCCTTTTCAGTTGCTGAGGTGTGAGCTGTTGTTTTGGCAACTCTTGTTTTTTAACCACAGTTAAACAATTGCATTTAAGGCTGAAGTAAGCATTAGTTCGTGTTGCCTTTCCACCTGAATAAGAGACACTCTGTGAGTGTATCCAGTTACACCTGTGAAGAGGGTAGTCATTTGTGTTGTGATTAAAGAATGCTTTTAGTGCAAGGCCAAAATCATGGACCTGCTTTCTGAGGTAATTTTGTTGTAGTGTTTAATCAGCAGAAAACGAAAGCCGTGAGGTTTTCATCAGCTCCTGTGTCGGGGCGGGAAAGGACTCAATACCTATGGTACCATGCAGAAAGTAAACAGGGTCAGTGCTTGAGGAAAGAAATCCTTCCTAATTCCTGTGGCTAAACATACTTTTGTGCCTGATTCTAATTCTGACAGTGGCAATCAGGAAAATGTGCATACTGTGGTGTTTTTTCCTGGTGTTCAGTTATGTATAATAAACTCGTTTGTTTGCTTCTTTGTCATCTGCAACTAAGACTTTAATTGTTTTTTTTAAGTCTTAAAAATTGTTTCATGAGCTTTAAAAACTCCATCCTGAGCATGTAAGAGCTTTGTAAGTGCAAGCTGTTATGTCACAAGCAAGCTCCTAATAATATTATTTGAAATGTTCTCAAATGCAGATGGGAATGTGTAGAGGTGGGGAACTGAGCTTTTCTGAAGCGAAGCATATTGAAAGGGTGTGTTGAAGTTTGTTCTGTATTTTCTGTGCACAGCTTCAGACCCCTGAAGTTCTGATGATCTGGACATGAGCATCCAGTTGTGCCACGGCAGCTCTGAAGTAGTGCAGACTGTGACATTTGGGAAGTCTGGGTGATCAGGGAGGGCATCCAGATCCTGAAGTGTCTGGAGAGAGCTCATCAGGGACAGATGTACCTATCTGAGATAGTATTGTTCAGAATTTGCATATTTTTCTGTTGACTTCTGAAATATTCGTAGTCTTTTAGCTCTGAGCCTGCAAAAAGCAATGTAGATTTTTAATGTAGTGCTTTAATTACAGCCAACAACACCAAGAAAACATTGGCTGTTCAGATGTTTGTGTAGGGTTGTGATTGCTGCACAGACTGAAGAGGGCCCTCAGATGCACTCAAATGTCTTCAGTTTTTTTTTAAGGCTTTTCTTATGCTAATGAAAATCCCTCGTGGTTACATGCACGGAGTTGTTGAATTCTTGAGTTTAAAGACTTTATACCCTTTAAAGTTGTAAATGTGTTATTGATACTAAAATGGTATACTTAGCTATTCGGGCTCTATCGATACGTTGATTCTTTAACGCCTGCAAAGTTCCCTCTGTGTGTCTGGACCTTTAGGTAGATTTAAAATTAATCAAATATTGACTGTAAAGCCATAAGCATTACAGAAGCTGTACTTTGTGATATTCGCATACATTAGCATTCTCACGGGAAGTAAAAAAAAAAAAAAAAAAAGATGTTTTATTGCTATGAGATTGACTATAGTGATGCCTACTGATTTCAGCATTCAAAGAGGAAAAATACAGAGTTTTGAGCCACTGTGTTTTTTCTACCAGTCTTCTTTTGCAAGTGCATCGATGGAACTATTTGTACCGCTGTGAACAAGAACATGTCAGGTGGGTACTGACTGTACTGGAACAAACAGCTTTATTGTTTCCTGGATTGTCTTGAGTATAAGAATGCGAAGGCCAAAACTGTAATAAAAACAGATGATTACTTCTGCTCATTCACAGAGAAAAGCAGTAGCTAAAATACAATTTAGTTTTAATTCTTTATGTTTCACTTTGCCTACTTCAAAGCAGTTGATAAAAAGTGTAGCTGATACTTTGCTTATAAAGACAATTATGTCCCACAGGCTTTGTTAGAATTAAAACCACTTTAAATTTTAATACCAAACTGCTTGTAAATTGTTTTAATCTAAAATGTCATATCAAACTGTTCAGATATTTACATTCATGGAGCAAAGTAGGTATTTTAGTTCACTCTTAATGACTAGCACATGTGAGCTATGTAAATTGAGTTGCATGCATAGGATTTCCAGCACGTAGAACAAAGCAGAATTGTATGTAACGTTTGCCTGTGCCTCGAATTCCTGATGCTACAGCGTCCAACAAATGTATACGTAGCCGTCTGCTCTGCTTGCAGATTACGTGCTGCAGATAGCCACCCGCCTTGGCACCGACTGCCCGGGCTCATCGCGCTGATCCAACAGCGGGGTGCTGCAGGGTGAGGGGCACGGTGTGCCATGTCCAGCACAGCACCCGTGGGTTTGGGGCTTGGTGATGACGGTCTTCTCAGGGGCTTTGCTACCACATGCAGCATTTGTGCATCGCCCCTTGAAAGCCTTGCATCTGTGGCACCTCTGTGAGCGCTCGGCTTGAGGCCGAGGGTGGGAGAACAGAAGCTGCTCCCCTCGACAGGGGGCTGCTGGTGGACTTCGGCCTGTCCCGTGCTTTTGCTGGGGGGAGGGCTGGCTGGTGCTGAGCCTGATCCCGTCTCGGGGCCGGCCGTGCCATGCAGCACTGTGCCTAGCAGCCTGGCCGTGACAGGCCGCGGCGGTGGGGTGGCCGCCCGCGCAGAGGAAGGCACGTCTCGCTGCGAGGCGCCCGGCGTGGCAGCGGCCCCGTTAGGCCGGGGCGGTGTGGAGGCACGCGTCCGCTCGCTGAGGAAGTGTTCTGGGCACGCTCCGAAAATCAGGGGCGCCGGGGCGCTTCCCCTTCCCAGCCCTGGCTTGCTTGTGTCTTGACTCACGCGTTTAAGGGCTTGCCCAAACTGACTTGTGCAAGGCAGGGCTTCTCTATCTGCTGATGTTGTCACCGTGTTTTTTCCACTTCTCAAGTTTCTTACATTCCTGTGATCGCTTTAAGGATATAAAACCCTTTATTTCCGGTCTCCCAAAGCAAGCATTTCTTCCTCCCTTTTTAAAACACTTTAATTGCAATCCTTTATTGTGCTTTCACTTGTTTCTCTGATGCTTTTCTTTTCTGAGAAGGTTTACAGACTTCTCTGTGTCTGTGGCATGGGGTGGACCAACAGTAGTTTAATCTTCTCCAGTTGACAGAAATGTGAACTTTTAAAAATGTTTGTGGCAACAGGCTGAGGTTTGCCTGAATCTTAGAGGCTGGGGAGGAGGATATGAAGGCTCTACAATCTCTGAAATTCTCATCCCAGCAATCGAACCCTAATATAACCAAGTTAGGTAGTTCCTTTAGTGAAGAGAGGAGGGACCTGAGGGCTGGGATAGGGCAGTTTGTCATTTCCTTAATTAACGATTTCCATTTCCTGCAAGTATCCAAAGCCATCAGGTTCAGGCGTAATTGATGTTTTTACTCCCGTACGGTGGCTGTGGTGTTCAGGTAGCGTTTGAGGGCCTGAAGGAGAGCTTCGGTGCACTCAGTGTTTATACTTAAACACACGTGGCAGACACGGTCCCTTCTTGGGGAAGTTCACAGCATATTTTGGAGCAAGAAGAAAGGGAACCCCACAGGAGGAGGAGGAGAAACAGAATTTGGAAGAGCAAGTTCAAGGTGAACTGTGTGGTCTTGCTGCGTCAGACTGTTGGGCTGTTGTGTCTGAGAATGCTTTCCTGTAAGTCTTGCTGCAAACGTGTATCTCAAAGGCCTGGGGTAAAAAAGGAAGGGGGGGACACTACCTGTTAGTTTCCTAAGTTGAAAAAGGCTAATGATGCGAAGGACAGAACAGTGGCTGTTGTGGATAAAAGGAAGCTATTACAGGATTTAAGCATGTCATGTCCTGCCAGAAAAGATGATTTTGGTGCCTCTTTTACGGTGAGGATGTTGAAGACTATGTTTAGATTTTATCTTCCAAGTGTGATGTGGGAAGAGACAGTGACTGTTTTGAAGAAACATACCTGCACAATTTCTAGATGCTGGCATTTCATCCTAGAGTGAAGCTATAGCAGTTGATGGAAGCTGAAGTTAGTGTTACTCTGATTCACATGGTTTATTTTTCGGTATACCCGCTGCAAGCATATTGGTAATGCCTACAAGTATTTTTCTCCTTCTGTCTCCAATTCATTGAGAAATAGATACCTGAGGTATTTCTGCAGAGAGCTGCTTGAATATCCTTTGTAAATCTGTCCATGGTTTTATAATTCCGGGTAGTTTTATTGGTATCCTGCTTCTGCCAGGGCCTGACGACTTGCAAATCTACTGTGGCTTGTTACCATGCTCACACTGTGATAAAAATTTAGAGATAACACAGTTATTATTGCTGATTATGTATGTATCGAGGTATACCAAAAGCATTGTGGGTTCATTTCTGCAAATGGATTTTCCCTGAGGTTTGCATGCAGGCTGGACTGCCTGACCCTCGGCGGTAGCCGTATTGATAAGCTAAGTCCTAATAGGCAGCTGGTGCAGTAGTGTGAAGTGGGCCTTGGGAGGGGAGCCTTGCTGGAATATGGTTCTCATTAGGGCAGAGCACCACATCTGAAGTCATTTTAATTCTCGACAGCATGGTACTGCCTTGCAGAGACAGTGCGATTACTCCGGGGAGGAGGTGGCAGTGCCTCGCGTCACTCAGCTGTCCTGCTGCTGATTAAGGGGTGACACTGTCCCAGACGCCTTTCGGAGGCAGGCAATTATTTTCAGCTGGAGAGATGTTAACCAAGAACTGAAGCCCTAGGGGAGGAAAGGGTGAGCAGGGCCAGAGA
>CM021763.1:48320674-48408474 GCA_011075105.1 Heteronetta atricapilla | reverse complement strand
CCCCTCACAAAACAAGGAACATTTATTTTACTATTTCTATGTCTGGGGCTCTCCCGTTACAAGTCTTTCTCCATTGGCTTGGTGAGGCACTGCATGTTTGTGGCTGACTGCACACAGCTAAGTGTTCTGTTTCGTAAGTTTTTTTTTTCTATTGCTTAATATTGCTTAAATATGAAATGATTTAGTGTTAATTTGCATCCTGCTGTATGGTTAGTGAGAGCAGCACAGGTGCTTTGTTTTCTTTCTACTCTTTTTTTCATGTAGTATTGTGTTTTGTTTGTTTTGTTTATTTTTTTGTTTAAATATTGATCCAAAATCCAGTTTTAATCAGTGGAGGGATTTATATCCAGCAGGCTGCTGCCATGTGGTCATTATTTTTGTGATAGACTCATTACTTGATGACAAAATTCAGGCCATTGCCTACTGCTCAAGGCAACCTTTTGCTACGGTCTTTGTAAGAGAGCTGTGAGAACAGCCATGCAGCTTGGGTTGCAGGTAAGAAATTAATTTTTTGGTTATTTTGTAAGTCAGTGGAAGATGAAAGCTCATTTAAAGGTTCTTTATCAACCAAATTAGTTGTCACAACAGGGAATAATTTAGTAGCAGCAGAAAATAATTGCTTCAGCTTGTAAAATGCTGTAATCTAGGCTTGAAATGTGAGAGGTTTATACAGTATTGTCACTGTTGACTGACTGATTTCATTACATCACAACTAACAACAAAGCTGTTTGAATTACTCAGCAGATTGAGTTTCTTAAACCAACTGTGAGTCACGTTGCCTGTATGGAGATTAATTGTAAATGGTCTTATGTTTGTGTGCGTGTTGCAGAGAGATATCCTTCGCTAACAGCCTGGATTCAGCACCTGTCTGTAGCTCAAGAGTACTTGGGCACAGTTAGGTGTAGTCCCTGTGAACAGAAACGCCCAGGGAAGAGCCTCCCAGTACTGCTGTGATGGGACCTACTGGGAACCTGTCTTTTGTTGGCTGGTTGTGTATAGATACTGTATGGTTTCTATTGCCATACAGCTTAAATAAGAATTAACAACTACAACAAAAAAAGCCCAACCCTTTGACGCATGTATTGTGTAAATTGTAGCTGGACAGGCTGCCGCTTTGTGTACACGGCTGGTGTGCAAAATTGTAGTTTGAAGCTTGAAATCTGTTTCGAAGACATGAAACTTTGAAGTGATCTCTGCTGGCATATACAGAACAGTCTGTGTTTATATAAGTAACTGGCAGCTGAATGTCAGTATTATTTTTTCAAAGAATAGCCTTGCTGATATTAGGAGAAAAATGAAGTGGAAAAGAAGCCCTCAGTTGTGGTTGTGCCCTAGAATGTAATACTAGTTTTTCTGGTTATTGCTATTAAATCATGCTGATGCTTTTGCTTTTTTGCTGAGACTTAGCATATATCTTGCCTAAGTAGCATACGCTTTTCTATTTGTGCTCATTTTTAATTTAAGTGTACCTTGCTTATCAGTATCACCGAAGCTCACTTGAATAAACAAAGAGAACTCATTCCCTCCAGATCCAAACTCAATTGCAGGTAGTCTGCCTTTTGCTTTCCAACCATGGAAAAGTGGGAATAAATCTGCCCTTTAGAAGACATCAGCGTAATCTTTTATGCTTCCAAAAGTTCTTCTCTGCATAGTAACAGGAACCTGTTAAATAGCAAGACAATGCTGTTAGGTTTTATTGACATCGTTCCTTTGCCTAATTGGAAACATAAAACAAAGGGGGAGGGGAATTTTTAAGCATTTTGAGGAGGAAAGACTTTAGGCAGAAACTTGCCTTGTGTTCAGTTAGTGCATATATGTGTATATTTATTGGACTGCTTCATTACGGTGGTCAGGGTCTACATGCTTAATTAGCTTGTTTATTGAAGGCAGGCAGGCAGGAGAAGAAAATAAAGGACCCGGGGAAGATTTTGCAGGCTGTGAGTGAGCATGTGGCTCGTGAGGCTGTGCTGGGGCTGGCCTGCCTCTGTGAAGAGGAGGATCTGGGCAATGCTGTGGGCTGGAGGCCTCGGGTGGGTCGGGAGGGGTGGTGGTGGCACAGGGCCACCCGCGCTGCTGCAGCAGCTGGAGGAGCAGTCCTGCCAGTGCTGGCTTTGGTGTCTGACTTGCTGCTGTCTGCCTGTCCTCTACCTGACCATGGAGGCCGTGCTCTGTGGGCAGCACTCCCTGGCTAGGGCCTAATTCGTGAACACACTCGAGTAGGCAGTATTCTGCCTTTGCTCCTGTACCTCTCTCTCCCTCACCTTGTAATTAGCTTCCCTCTCAGCTTTGTGGGTGCTGGAGGCTGGGGCGAGGGCTCCAGGTCTGTGAGGAGGCTCAGTGGGGCCTTTCTTGACCCCTGCCTGCTGCTACCACCACCCTGGACCTCCCGGCCCAGCCTCCGTGCCTGACCCATGCCTCTCCTGGGCCCCATGCCCCCAGAATGGTGGCTGCAGGGTGGGGCAGTGAGGGGACTGGGGATGTCCTCAGCGTGGTGTCGTCGTCCCCTTCCTATGTGGCCAAAGCCATGCTGCCATGTTGCTGCCGCTGCTTGTATCAGCTGGCTGCCTGCTTTTGTCGTTGATGAAACGCGGCTAATGAAGTAGTTGGCATCTGTCTTGGGAGAGGGTGAATGGGAGAGGGGAACCTCTAAGAACAGCTTTACAGCTTGGCTCTGTGGACCAGCTATTTAATGTAGCGCAATAAAACCTCACAATTTTAGCAATTCAGAGCGATCTGGGCAGTTTCACATTGTTTTACTGTGAGAACAAAGCAGCTATTGTTCTCCTGGTCATAGCTGTTTGCCTCCATCAGTGTGAAATGAGGTCCAGGAGAGCTGCTGTGTGTGAAGCGAGCGAGATCGCTTCTGAAAGCCCCGCAGATGTGTGGGATTAGCCTGTCACTGCTGGGGCAGCCTCAGCAAGGACCAGATGGGGGTGCGCAGCTTGGCACGTCGGCCGGGAGCCAAGGCCTTCCCCAGCTAACGTGGCTCGTGCAAAGAGCACAGGCATCCCCCGTGGCTTGTACACGGAGCGTGGGCATCGACCTGGCAGCCCGTTGTGTTCCTCTCTACAGATGTGTCCCGGGGTGTGCAGGTCCAGGGAGCCTGTGTGGCCTCTGGGAAGGCTGCAGCATCGCTGGATGCAAAATGAGGTCTGTTTCTGGGGCTTGGTCTGGTGGGACTTGGTGATACCACCATGACCATGAAATTAAGCTAGGTGGACAGTGCAAATCTGCAGCTCGAAGCTTCAGCTAGGAGAACACTTGAAAATAGCATTTAGATGCTCAAATTTGCCTGAAAGGCTGACCTAAAATGACTACATAAACTGACTGTCATGCCTGTTCTCTCCTTTTATATTAAATGTCAGTCAATTAAAGAAGCCTGTACCTTCCTAAAATATATTTTATAAGTAATTATTTTACTTTATTAATATTATTGTACCTAACATATAATATATGCTAATATATGTTATTATAAGTAATTATAGTAATTACATTTATCATGTAAATACAAATTTTCTTGTCTGGAAATCTGGTGGAGGACAGGATCCTGAAGGGCCCTGTTTGCTTGAAGTTTGGGTGTTATACCGAGGATGCATGAGGAACTTCAGAAGAAATAACAAGCTATACCTGTTTCTTTGATTTGAGAAGTTACTAGTTAAAAGCTGAGGAATCTTATAGCTCTCATTATAGGATCTGCCTTCTTGTGTTAGATCCGTGGGTGACTGGGGCAGATGAAATGTTTTCGGAAGTAGTCAGGAATGAGAGGAGAGGCTGGCTGAGCTCAGTGCAGTATGTCTGGGCCTCGTGCAGATACCTGTGTGGTTGATGGGGCCCTGCTGCGTTATTTCCTGCAGGGACTGCCCCAGCATCAGAGGCGTGAGGTTTGCAGGGCTCCTGCAGAATACCTTTAAATATATGTGAGTAGTACTTCCACGCCAGCCGATAGACTGGGAGCTTGCAGTCTGGGGGAGGGGAGGTCTGGCGGGAGGGAAGCCTGTTGTTGCCTGCTGCTTGGTGTCTCCTCCGTAATGTTGCTGGCAGAATAGATTTGGAAACACGAAAGAAGAGATCCATGCACTGAGCCTTCCAGGCTGGTTCTGTTTGCCACAGTCGCACTACACGCAGTGACCCCTCTGCCTCACCAGGGTACAGACAGTGCAGATGAGTCAGCTGAATGGTAATTTGGACAATGATGCATTGTACCAACAGTGGTTGAGTTCCTCAAATCACGATGCTACTGTAGGCAAGACACCACAAACTGCTGCTCTCCATTCATTCCAGACTGTCCCAGACATCTTCAGATCCTGTTTCAGGTTTGAAGAGAAAGTTTTTTGAGGTCTGGCACACAGTATCTTGAGGCTGGAAGTTACCTTCCCATTAATTTGATTGTACCACTTTTACAACTTTCTTGGCCTGCCATGAGATTTATTTATTTATTTTTGTCCATCTGGGATTTCTCATGAAGGCTCTTAATTATCAAGTGCAGTTTGGGGAGTTCTCTGTGCGTTACCTTCAGCTGAGGTTCCGTCAGCGTACTTAGGTTGAAATTCATGTTGTATCATAATTGCTGTTTATCAATTACACCTGCAGTATGCTAAAGGTTATCTGGAAATGGAGAAGTAAATGGCATAACACAAGCATAACATATGAAATGTGTACTAAGACATTGCAATAGCTTGAAATGTGTCTCAGTTAAATATGCAAAAATATGCAGAGAGAACGTTTGTAATTATGCCGTGCAAGTTTGAAGGACTTAATATGGAGAACCTGTATTGAAATGATTCATGACATATATAAGCAGACTTAAAAGAGTATGGCTTTCTGAAGGACACTTTTGAAATCGAGGTGGGATTTTTTCAAGCGATGTAACCAAACAGAAGTCAAGCAGAATTTTGGAAATAAATTTCAGTATAGGTGACTGAGTAGAGCCTTGCTCTGTACTGACTAGGCATTCGGCTTTGGAAGCGTGCATGTAGTTACACTGGGTTTAGCTTCCAACTTGGTGATGGGTTGGGTAGACCAGTAATGAGAAAAACATGTGATGTGCTGATGAAACTTTTGTGGAGAAATAGTGAATAGCCAGAAGGCTAGATTTTTGCAGTCTCTCATCGAGAAGTGTGCATGAAGTCTTTCTGGGCACCGTGCAGGATTGTGAGGTTTACCTGTAGAAGGTGGTAGCACTTGGAGACGAAGGTAAGTGAGTGGATTGCTGCCCTGGTCAGGGGTTGGCCTGGAGTGACTTGCTTGCTACTGCTGCAGCTGTGCTGCAGTTTCCATTGCTTCTGGATCTTGTAGCTAAAAGCTGCATTGTAGAAATTGTCAGCAAAGGTGTTGGGAAGAAGCTTGAAAAAGCCATTCAAACATCTTGGGAAACAAACAGTTGGCTTGTATTGTCCCAGAGGTGCATCAGCTGGTATCCTGCCTGCCCTTCAGTGCTCCTCTGAGACAGAAGATAGCGAGGCTGGGTGCTGAACTTGAGCTTGCCCAAGTCAAAAAGATAATCTGACAAAAACGTAACCCAGTATTGCCTTGGAAGTATAGCTGATCATCTGGAAGCATGTACATATTGTGTGGGTGATGGAGCACTGGCATGGGTAGCCCAGAGAGGCTGTTGGCTGTGGTGTCTACCTCCGTGGAGCTCTTCTAAAGCCTCCTGGGCATGGTCCTGGGCAACCTGCTCCAGGTGTCCCTGACTGAGCAGGGGGTTGGGCTAGGTGATCCCCGGAGGTTCCTTCCAACCTAAACCCTTCTGTGATCTCGAGGAAATAAAGCAAATTTAAGTTGTTACTGTAGCCCTTAAGTAGCATGGGTCTCAGGTAATGCTGGGTGAAATCCTGGTACCAAGTCCAGGAGTTTATGTACAAGTCTTGTTTTCCCTGTCCAGAAAAAGGATCTTTCTTTACTTTGCCAACGATGGCAAATCTCCCACCTCATCATATGTCCAGTGGTTAATTATTCCGCGCCTTGAGTGTCCGTACAGTATTTCAATCTTACAGTTGATCTTGGGTTTCTGGCCACAGGATCTTTTTAGAACTTACTTAAATGAAACAGCATCCTATTCAATATCACCTTCTACTACTAGTACCTCTTAGTTAACAGCTCTAACAGTTTGTTGCGTAGACAGTAGGAAGTGGTTTCTGTCTTCCTAAGCAAATGGTTTACTGTTGAAAATGTTCTGTCTGTTCTTGGAAGTGTACAAATGTCTATCACTTGTCAAGTTGTTATTCCAGAACATTGTGCTCCACAGCTATCGGTCTTAAAACACGGTTAAATGACATTACAGGAAAGAGTAAATGAGCAAAATCAGCATTGTCCTGCTTTTTTTCCCTCTTGAGTTATTAAATGTTTTAAATATAATGCTAAGTAGCACACCACCTAAAAGCGCAGTCCTGGAACAGTCAACCTGATTATTTGGTTTTAAGTCAATAATTAATTTGGCTTCTTTTACCTTTCTACAAGGGGGTTAGGGGGGAGGATGGATGATCATGTTATTGAGTAGACTAGTTAAATGATCTAGGTTCTTTACACTGTAACTGATGTCAAGTAACACAAGGAATGGGTTTGTTTTTACTTGGTATGAATAGAGCTATATATTAGTTGCATATTATATTAAACATGAAAACAGTGTTTAAATACAGGTGGAGTAGGAATTTCTGAACCAGCAAGTGCAGCAAAACTTGAATTAAGCTCCTCGTTCAATTAATTGCACGTTGGTAAGTATATACCAAACTCTGGGCTGCAGCCGTGCGGTCTGCTGCCTCTCCTCCTGGTAGAGATGAAGGCAGCTTGCACCCTCAGCACACTGTGCCCGAGTCTGTTTGCTGTATTTGTTGTACGTCCTGCTTTGCTAGAGCAAGGTGGAGAGGGAGCTTGAAACACCAGTGCCTGAACACAAAGAAAAGCCCAAACTCCCCAGAGGTGGAGGGGGTGGGAGCTGCCCCAGGGGCAGTGGCTGACCTGCGATGGGCAGCAGGGGCTGGAGGCAGCTGAAGGTGGATGTGGTGGCTGGAGGCGTGATTAGGGCCCCCGAGAGGTGAGGTGGGTTAAGAGCTGCTTACTGCTTGCCTATAGGTGTGCTGTCGCTGTGAGGCACCCAGCAGCTCAAGTCCTACTTCAGGAGCAGTAACCTTTTATTCAGTTTTCTGTAAGATTTATTTTAGTGGTGGTTACTGATGCGTGATCCCTGAAATTGAGTTCCTATTGGACGCACCTTTACCTCAATATTCAATGTAGAAAAAGTGTTTTGCTGGATGAGTATTAAAATAATCAAAGCTGAAGAGCTAATAAACTTGTAAAGAATAGTTTTGAAGGGAGTGTATTACTTTGAAAATCAATGCATGGTAGGCTGGAGTATTTTGTGATTCATATTCTTTGAAGGGACAAACTGGAATAACTTACATTGGTCTGCACCTAATTGTGTTTTTTCTTTTTGAGTTGATGTTCGTTTGAAGTGCTGCTGAAGCCAGAACCAACCTTCGTTAGCTCTCGAAGAGCCTGACAGAGAAGCAGGTATAAAATCAATTTAGGACGAGGGAGCAGTTGCTGGTACTTGTGTGTGAAACCGTTTGTGCAGACGATGCTGCCTTACGCTGAGAACACGCACCCCTGTGTTTGTACTCTTTACTTCACGATGCTGACGTGCTGAAGTGGTGCCTCTCAAGAGATGTACGTACGCTGTCTCAAGTGTCCCCCTTCACGGTAGCTTTTTGTGACATCCAGCGCAATTCACCTTGACGTTTACTCAAGTAGTTTTAAACTGAAAGGGTATTTTAGCTATCTCATCGTAAGGTTTACAAAAGAAATGAGTTTAATTGCTCACATCGAAGTGCTCACCCCTCCCACTTGCACGCATTCTGCAAGTGAAACGTGTTAATCCCCTCCTGCCCTCCCCCCATTGAAGAAGCCCGATACGTTTCCTTTTGCATTAGTTAGGCCTTCTGGGAAATACATGCAGAAATAAAAGGCTTTTCTATAGCCCTTTCTCCCTCAGGAATGCATAGAAACCAGCTCCTTGGATCTGTTCCACAATTTGAAACTTGATTTGCGGGGGGGGGGAGTCTATAATCCTATGCACATGTTACTGAGAGAGACCTAATTAAAATTTGAGGTAGAGGTGCAGGTTCTTAGAAGCTCTCTCACTACTTTTTTGAAAAAGCATTTCATGTACCTTATTTGCAATCTGTATGTTGTGCCGAGGCATGTTTCCAAAGCAGGTATGTAAAGCTCTCTTAGCTTTATGACCTCTCTTTTTCCATCCTCTTTATCAGCAGCGTGTACCCAGACAGTCTACATAGAAGGGGCTTCTTTTCTTTATAAAGATTACTCGAGGATGGTGATGGTTTCTCAGCTACCGACAGGATTCACACATTTTACCTCAACTACAGCAGAAGGTGTGCCCTTTGCCGGGGGGTAAATATTCATGCATGCGTGTTGCACATCCATGAGAACCCATGGGAAGAGGTGCTGCGGGATTTCAGTGATGTTGAGGTGTTGATGGTGGATGTCAGTGCTGCACCGAGGGCAGAAGGGCCAGGCTGAGGCTGGTGTGTAGTAGTCTCAGTGCGTTGGGGCAGGCTGGGCTGGGGCGGCCGTTACCTTGCGAAGGATCCCAAGCACTGAGATAGCCGCGTGGTTCGGTGGCTCTTGGGGTGTGTAGGTACTGGATCCTCCTAGGGTCGTGCCCGGGGTTAGCCTGCAAGGTTGGCAAGATAAAAGCAGTGGTGTGGTGGCTTGGGCACAAGCTGCTGCCCATGCTGTCCTCCTGCCAGTGTCCATGCTCGCCTCCTGCCTAAGTGTGCCTGGAGGGAAGTGAGGCTCGGGCCCTTGTATGGGGACAGTACGACTGAACCCAGAGTAAGATATCCTGTGTCTTCACTGTATTGGCAACCACAGTCAGAAATAGCTGTCTTTTCTTCACGACGATTATATGTGTTGTTCGCGTGTAGCTTGAAAAGTGCAGTGAGCGCTCACATCCATACCCAGTTCTCGAGTTGCGGCTGCTCTCCAGGTGACCTGAGCAGAGGCGGCGGTGGTGCCTCGTGGCAGGGTTGAGGCAACCCGCATAACGCTGGGGAGGCAGCTGCTTCTCACCATCAGCAGCCTCACTTCCCGTGCCAGCAGAGCCAGCCTAACCTTATTCTCTTACCCCTGCCTGGTCCCCCTGGAAGTGGCGGTGGCAGGGCCGTGCCGTGCTGCTCCCAGCCCTGCTGCGGGGGCAGGAGCTGCCTGAGCTGGTTCTGCCTTGCCGCGGAGAGGAGCGCCGGGGAAGCCACGGCGTGGTCCTGTGGTGGTGAGCTGCAGCGTGGAAACGGGCATCGACAAATTAGGGCTCAATCTGACTTGGCTGAAGAGACGGGTTCTTTCAGCTGATAAAAATATTTCATAAATATTGGCTTGTTTTCAGCTGTTAGCTGGTGTGGAACTGTAGGTCATACTCCTTGGCAGTCACCGAAGAAGAAAGTTATTTTCATTCCACGCCTCTCCCTGGAGCGAGAGATTGTAATCTCTGTGATGACAGGTTGTCAGGTTGTTTTCTCCCCCCCTTGCAAGTTTTAGGAAGGAATTGCAGGGGACTTGGTTCAGGAGACCTGCTGCACGGCGTCCTCCTTTTGATGCCGCCGTCTTTACTTCCCAGCTCAGTGGTTCCCTCTGCTCCTCAGCTTCTTCAGCCTGGTCTAATAACAGTATCCGGCACCAAAATGTCACCTTGCTGACAGTTACAGACCCGACTGTGTGTATTTTGTTTACTCTCCAGTTTTAATTTCGGGTTGGTGTTTGATCTTGTTTGTTCAGGCCCAGATTTTCACCGTCTTGTTTGTTCTTGGGAGGTGGCATTTCGTTCTGCAGGCTGTCTTGTTTTAAAAATGGACCTTCATCATGGAAGGACGGCTGTCTGTAAGGTGAGAAAAGTCAGGGAGATCTGTTGTGCAGTCTTCTGGGTACATTTTCCAATGATGACTAGCTTACATTGATTAATTGCTTTTCTGCTAATGAGCTGGGGACTATTTTCTGCGTCTGTGTGATTGTAAGGCGGTGATGCTTTTTCACAATTCACGTTCTGCTGCCTAAGTAGTTTTCCCAAGATGTAATATGCTACTTCCAACCTGTATTTTAATTATGTTGGGCACGCTGTGGCTTTCAGTGGGGAAAAGTCATTCAGTAATGGCTTTGCATAGAGTAGACACCGACTTGCCGCAGAACCGTCTGGCTTCAGGTAACCCTTACGTGACAGCTGCCGTGATGTTTGTTGGTCCACTTGATTTAATGCCACGTTACCCATTAGGTAAGAAGGACAAAAGCAAAAATTAGTGTTTGAATTTGAAAATAGTTAACTATTGTGGATTTATGAGTTTCATATGCCACCTAAATACATCTCACGTGGCAGTACTGTTTGCTTTGGAATGGTGGACAAATTCTGAGAGGAATGTTGGAAACCGTAGCTGTTTAGTAATGCAGCTCTTATCTTACTCCTTGATTTGAGGTTATTTTTATTTTTAGGTATACAGAAACCTTTCTGTGTCACAATTTGCATCACAGGGACAGAATGCCGTGCAGCTTCCTCTCTTTAATCATTTTCCTGAAGGAAAGGATGCTGTAGGGTTGTTGAGTCTTGAATCTGTTTGTTGAAGACTGCCTGGAGAATAGAATGTATTTAATCAAGTAGCGTGTGTTTATCCAGCACTTTAAACTTCTAGTTCGCCAGGTTTGTATTCTCAAGTCTGTTTTTATTTCAAACAATATGTTAATCTGTGAAATCAGGTTTGGCTATGGGAAAAATGTTAGAACTTGTGAGGACTCATCTGACGTGAAATTTTCTGCAAAAGTGGTTTTTTTTTTTTAATAGTGAAAAATGAAAGTGTTTTCATTCATGTATTTTTGAATTTTAAAGAACAAGAAAGTGAGCTGTGGCTCCTTCCTGACAAAACAGCGTACAGAGAAATTCCTTTCCAGGTACTGCAGGAATCATGCTTTCACAAAAGAATTCATGAAAATGAATGTCTCAGACTTTAATGCTTTTCCCTTTGTTTTGGCAGGGGACCGTGTGCTTTTACGAAGGGTGTAGCATTGCTTTGGGTGCATGGGTCACAGGAGTGCAGATCAGGTGGGTGTCTTGTAAGCTAGAATTGGGTAACAGGTAAATTTCTTTCTGGATTCTAGTTATAAGGCAAAGTGTCGGTGAGGTTCGAGGTGGCAAAAATTTGGAGATGCAGAGTGTGAAGTGCCTCAGGAAAAGCAGGTTGACCCTTCTGTTGAACCAATTGATCGGTTAATGTGCTCTGCAGGGATAAGGCACCTCTTAAGGTTCCGATAAATCAGTTGTGTGGTGTAACACTGAACAAAGCGCTTTATAAAATAATAAAACTGTCTGGTGCTGTGCCTTGAATCCTTAATGTCAGATGATGGCTGCTGGGCTCGTGTGTCACCTTCACTTCTTCAGCCCCGTCTGAAGGCCGGTGTTTGGACAACGCTCTCCGTGATGCGCTTCAGCTGCGGGGCAGCACGAAGCAGTCTGCCAGCTGGACTCGGTGACACGTGTCGGTCCCCTCCAGCAGGAACGCTTCTGTCCCCTCCCTCCTTCTCCTGCTGTGTCAGTGCCTGTTGAACCAGGACTCTGTGCCCATTGCACCACTGTGGCTCGGAGCTGGTGGCGGGGCACGAGACCCTGTGTCTGTCACGTCCTTTGCAGACAGACGCCCACGGTCACGGGTGGACGGCCACCAGCAGCTCCTGCGCCCGTGTAGCGCTGTGCCTGGGTGCTCGTCCTTGGCAGCGAGCTGTGCAGGTGTACCTGGCCTCTGAAATGCTGTCTTTTGTTCAGGGCTACTGGAGGTGAACCGGGCACTTGCAAACATGTCCAGACTTACAGAAGGAAGCATATGTGTTTGGTTTTTTTTCCCCTGCCTTGGTTAATGATTGAGAAAGGTGTGATGCTGCCTAGGCTCCTTTTGGTGCCACACAGTAATGCCCTCTGTTTGTAGCAATTTATGTATTTTTACCTTTGTTTTCTTTTTTTAACTTAAAAAAAAAAAAACAATTTTCTCTCCTGTGTGCTGCCTTGCTGATTTTCCTGCCCTGCTGCACCCCTGTGCGCTCACCCCCGGCTCCTTTGGGAAGAAGCTGCCGGTGTGCCCTGTGCGGTCAGGGATCATGAACTTGGTTTTTGCTCTCACTGACTTTTTGTTTGTTTTGAAGTGACGCATTTGGTGTGGTTTGGGCAAAACAGAGGCAAGGGTGGTTTGCCAAGTGTAGTGTTTGTCCAGGCTAACCTTCAGTCTGGTGCAGAAAAAGAAACCGAAAAGAAAACCAGACCAAACCCTCTTGTGAAGCACTTGTTCCCACCGGTCCGGGAGAGGTGGAACTTCCTCTCTCACAACAGCTCCTTTCAAATATGTGCCCTTACAATGATGTTAGTAAGGTGTTCTGTGTAACATGAGAGCGCTCTTTGTCCAGACTGTTACGTGGTTTTTCCAAATGCTGACCCACGCCATTGTGTTTCTGTGGCTTACTGTGCTCGCTTACAGCATACCATTTTATTAAATTTTATTTTTTTTCCCTGTTTTAGTGTTGCTATGCTTTTTCCCCAAATCCTTTTCTTAAAGAAGTGGTTTTTTTGTGTGTGTTACTTAGCTTTTTCAAACAGGTGGTAGCCATAAGCTTGAATTCCTGTGCTCTCATGAGGCACTGAGTGAGCCACCAGAGACCGCATCAGTTACATCGTCAGAAACTCAAATCTAAATAGAAATGGCCACCGAACCAGAAGGATAACTGCTGGACAGCAAAATGCCCTCTCTTTTCCGCCTGTTGACTTCGCTCTTTCTCCTCCTCCATACCGCCGAACAAGGCTCCTGTGTCTGGGGGCACGTGCCGTGCTGGGCAGAGCTGGACGGGGAGACCCCAGCCGTGGATGTGCCCCCGCTGATAACGTGCCCACGTAAGGCTGGGAAGCTCAGCTGAGCGGCAGATGTTGAGATTCTCTCCGCCTGAAGAGGGTGGTGGTTAATCCGGGGGGAGGGAAGGGCTTTGACGACTGGTAATGAATGAAGGGGGGAGAAAGCAGTGAGTCGGAGGGCATAACTTTGTTCTTCCTGAGCACGTTTTCTTTCCTTCCTCTTGGAAACTTTTGTGGGTATTTTAGCTGACAGATGAAGAGGGTTTTTTATTTGTTTCTTAACAAAACAAAAATTGTACTGACGTTGAAGAGAAGTACCTGTGTTTGTGGAGTGCTCAAGGTCGTGCCATGTCGGAAATCTGTTGTTACTGTCTCAGCTTATCCTACCTCTGTACTTCACCAAAAGAACTTCTGCTTCTTTACCCACATAAAGTGGTCAACACAAGGGTGTAGAAGTGCTCTGAAGCTTAATTTTTGCTTCCCCACCCTAGGAGCTCTCCTTCTGCACCAATGTGGCTGAACTTGCATCATTTAGTGAAGTATCTTGGTGCACTGAGGTAACAGCTGTACATGTTTTTTTCGTCTTTTTTTTTTTAAAAAAAAAAAAAAAAGAATGTTAAGGAACAAAGATGTCCTGAGCTATGCCCCTGGTGTTGTACAATGAGACTAATGTGTTTTATGGATTATGCAGAATAAGTGCTTGCTGGAAGCTTCTGCTTCCTTGCAAGTAGCTCCTTGCAAGAGCTGCCTCTCGACCCTGGAGGAACCCCTGGAGGCTGCTGAGCTGAGTCACGGCTCTGAGCTTGGTTCCATCGAGAAGGTGAGGTCTTGGGCAGCCAGTCTGAATGCTTTGTAAAACAGATTTAAAAGCCAAGGACTCCTAGGGCAGTTTTTTTCTGTTGTCATTTGTGTGTTTGTTTGTTGTAGTATCTGAGCCATGGCAAACTGGTGCTCTCTGTCCTTGGTTTGTGGAGGGCAAACCAAGTTTCAGTGACAGCTTTTGGATTTGTAGCTGCATTTTTTTTTGTTAAGTTTCCCTTCCTGTGAGTACTTAATGCATTAATTGTTTTTTTGTGGTTTCACTTCATTGCTTACAAGGGTTTTCTCCCCTCTAATTCATAGCTGTTGTTACCTACCTCTGTGTTTCAGCTTCATACATCATTTCATCTGTACCCTAATTTAAAAGAAGAGACTTCTGAAAGTATGTGTGTAAGAGAATGGCAGGTACCTGGGAGAATTATAGCTTACATCTACTCTTTTATTTTCTTTTGGTTTATTTCGAAGATAGTGCTAAGGCATTCTTTCTTAAGTTTAAGGCCATAAAAAGTAATGAGTTTTAAGCTATTGTTTAAAGTCACCATCTGTCATTTTCTCCAGATTATCACTTACAGGCACTTGACGTGAGCCAACCCAGATCCATATTGCTAATTGAAAAACACTTTCTCCCTACATGAATTCTTAAATCATGTGGGCTCATTACGTAACCTGACAGTAACAGGCTGTAATAGAATAGATCACTACCATTAGAGGCCCTTACCTGCCTTACACTGTTATTTCTTTTTGTTCAGGGGTTCCTATCTTTCCTCATCTCTGCAGCTTTGGATATAATTTCCTCCACTTTGCTATTTTCAGGAAAATTGGGATGAAAGCATTTATTTTGCTCTTTTGAATTGGGCTTTAGGCCAACTGATGGCTATTTGCAAGTTAGCGTAGTTAATGAAACACTGAGTTTAGAAACAATATGAGTATGAATCAATTTGTTTTTAAACGTGCCATACGAATTCATGGAACACTGCCACCAGTTCAAAATCCCCCCTGTGCTCCTTTATGTAAGGCTTCTTCTGCTGAATGTTTTGCAGCGTGTTGCTGTTGTAACTCCTTTTTACTGAAGGATAACTCTGTCCTACCACAGATGTTTTGGAAGAAGAGTGTATCTCATTTTTAGAGACATTTGTCTCCTATGTGTCATATTCAGACGTCAAAATGTCATACTGTGTTTGCAGGTTTGAAGAGCAACGAATGTGACAACCTGGGAGAAAGGAAGGAGAGTGAACTGTCCTTCCTTGGGAGGCGTTTCGTGCCCTCTTTTCTGGCTAATAGCAACGGCGAAGTGGTATGATGTTGAGCTCAAAATGACTGGCAGCATTCGTGGAAGGATGCTGAACAACCAACACACAGCTTTTAGGGTGTTCTTATTTTTATTTTTTTTACTATTCAGCCCTTCTTCCTTTGCAAGGCCTTTGTTGTTGAGCCTGTTCTGGAGAAGCAGTGGTACCTGCAGACATTCAAGTCGTTGCTGACCGTCTGCAACCATCACCTTTTGTTCTGCCGTTGAACATGTAAAAGAAAAGACTAACAATGGCTTTATTATGCCGTAGCTCCTGAATGTGCTGTTGACTGATGGGTAGCGAAGCGTCAGCTTTAATTAATGGACAGTCTGTGTTGCTGCAGCCCGTTGGAACCGCGCTAGCAGGCGCAGTGCTCTGTGACGTGCTAACTTAGGAGAAGATTCAGTCTTGGGCCTTGAAGATCTGTCAGAGTGGCGTGAGAGCTGCAACCTCAGGAGTCTGCTGATAGCCAGACAGTTCGGGCTGGAGCTAGCGCCCGCCAGGTAGGGCGCAGCTGCTCTGCTCCCAGGCTGAGCAAACAGCTCTCCTCACGGGGACATGTGTGGCTACCAGGGTTTTAGTCACAGACCACCAGGGTTTTAATCACATGCCTCCTGGTTCTTCCTCAGACGGTATTCCCATCTACATTTGATTTTGTGTCAGTAATACTGTCCTTTTTGGGAACCTCTGAGTGTCTGTATTTGCACCGAGCTAAACATACGTTGTAAGACAAAACACCGCCTCCGCACAGCGCGGGGGGGCAATGCATGGAAAGAAAGGGTTGAAAATAACACAGTGCCCGTGTGTGTGAAGGCCTTAGTTGTATGTTAACCTCCCTTTGGCAGCTGTGAGGTGTGCTGGCCGTAGCGTTGGTAGAAAGCAGCCGTCCCTGCCAGCCGCTCGCAGCGGCTGTGTTGGGTCCGTGACAGTTCACTGCTCTGGAGAGGGCGGTCATTAACTGCTCGCTTCTCTGTCCACCTCTCCAGCGCTTCTGCGCTGAGGATCTTCGGTGGGAATGTGAGTCTGACTTGGAAAGAGTCAGGCGGGGAGGTTTTGGTTAAACATTAGTTGGTTTTGACTGTTTCTTCAAAGCTCTGAGCCCTTCGGGTGGATTTTGCTCCCTGATTTTGCAGCCTGAAGCAGTGCCGAACTGGGGGCTGCATGATCTGTGTTTCTGTCATGCAGGCAGCGTGCATTTTTGCCACTCCGACTGTTTTTCTTTTGCAAGATGAGCCTTTATTCTACATTCTCAGCCTTCAACATGGGGAAAGTAAGCTAAAATATGCAAAAAGTGCTCGTTCATACTTTTTTTGAGATATCCAAGCAGTGAAACCAAGCTGCGGCAGAAATTGTACTTGCTGAACTTGTGGTTCAGGGGTTTATCTGCTCTATCTTACAGCATTCAAATGACTTTTAGTGTTGGGAAGTCAGGAGATGGATAAAAGTCAGCAAGCTGGCTTCTGTCCAGGTGACTTGAGCCTCTCTTCCTCCTCAGTAGGTGCAGCTGCTTGGGTGCTGCTGCTCACCGTTTTGCAGCCCTACGGCCCTGCTGGGGCCCATCAGCATGGGAACTGAAGGGTACCTCAGACTTTTGGGGGTTTTGTGACCCTCTGTGGGCAGCTCTTGGTGGGCACAGTGCGACAAAGGCTGGGCATCGCTGTACATAACCGCAGAGAGGGCTCGGGAGGCAGCTGGGACAGGGCTGCAGCTCCCTGGAAGGGGCTGCAAGGGGACCTGGGGAGGGACGAGCGTGGAGGTGGTGTCCCCGACGTGGGGCTCTCAGAGCCTGTGTGTCCCAGCCGCCCTGTGCACCTCTCGGCTGGTGTCTGGCCGGGTCTCACTCGGTTGGCACGAGCACCAGGGAGGTGGATCAGCTGGCTGCGAGCTGCGGGCACGTTTCTGACTTCTTGTTGAGCCTCCGTGCCAGTGCCAGGAGGCTGCTGACGTACGACGTGCGGACCGGGTGGCATCCTGCTGGCTGCAGGACGGGGGTCAGCAGAAACACGAACCTGTGAGGAGCTTGTTCGGTACCGACAGGCGCTTTGTTCTGTGACAGCAGCTGGTCTGGTCGCTGCCACCCGTCACTTCCCCAGCTGGCAGAACTTCACTCAAAACCTCAGTGCTTTCCAAAACTGCACTGCTGCACAGTTAAAGAGATGGAGCAGATTTTTCTTGAAACCTTGCAGTTAAATGAGTTCTTACTTGTTTCCTCGTGCTGATACTAAAACAGTGAGCTGCATTCAGATACTGCCCTGGCAGAAGAATGACATCTCAACAACCTCCGTTTCTGCTCAGAAAACTAAATGGCACAGTTTCTCAGAACTATAAAAAATTACAACCAACCTAAACTGTTAATTTAGTGTTTTCATGCATCTCTGAGAACAAGGTAAGACAACTATGCACACAGAGCTTTTTCAGTCGCTGAGAATGGCGTATGAGTTACATATCTTCTGCAACTGGAGTGTTGTTCCAGACGCTGTCAGCTTGGTGGTTGTATGAGTCTCCTGTGAGTTTTTTCTGTCTGGTCCTGTTCGTCTGGTCCCTCAGGCGACGACGTTCTGCCCCTAGCTGTGGAGGTGGAGAGCAGATCGTGTCTGCTGTTGGCAAGTCTCTGCATCTTCATTAATGTTCTGCTAATATTTGTTCAAAGTCTCTTCCCTCTCCCGCCTGCCACACTTCAAGCAAGTGAGCTTTGGGGCTTTCCCTGCTGAGCGAACTTCAAGCAGTTGCTTGTTAGTTCATGACCTCTTTAATTCTTGGTAGCACGGCGCAGACACCAGCCAACAAGGGGGAAAGAACTGCCTGCAGAGATGTGATTCTGCTGCCCTGCTTTTTAGCAAGGACCCCGGTTAAAAAGGAGGTGTGTTTGGGGGCAGCAGTGTGCTTTCTGTAGCCAGTTATGTGGTACCGCAGTGCGGGGGGACGCTGGGCACCTCCTTTGCTGTAAGGAGAGGAAAAGGGTGAGTGAAGGTGCCGCCGAACACCAGTTCATTCAATGGCCACGGGCGACTGAGCACAGGCTGCTCTGCCACCTTTGGGAAGGTCTTCTGCTTCCCTTTCTCAAAAGTGATGGGATGTGGTTTTGGCTGCCAGTTCTATGGTCTGAAGGCAGGAAAAATTACAGACAGCTTCATGGAAAAGGGGCATGTGATGGATGCACTGGCAGCGCTGGCGTCCAGAAGATGTGCAGCAAGGCCTGTGCTGCTGTCAGCCTGCCAGATGCACCTTACCACGGAGGGTGAGGCTGGAGCAGGCTGGTTATTTTGCAGTCAGGGCACAATTTAACGTGCCAGTGCAGAGGAGGAGAGGTGCGTGTTCATGTTTTAAATCACTGGAAGTAATAAACAACCTCCTTACACCATTTTCCTCGGAATTACAGGGTGGTTTTGCCTTCTCCAAGCAGGAAATGCTGTGTGTCTTCAACACCCGTAGCACCACACCGGTGTTTTCTGCTTTGTTTTTAATGAAGCTCCTGTTTTAATCAATGAACCTCCTGTTTTAATCATATACCTTGCAGGATGAGGAAACGGCACCACTCGCAACCGAAGAGCTGTCTTCTTGTGGACGTTGCGATTTGGTGATAAGTCCCTCCGGTAACTGTGGCCTGCTTTAGGAGCTTTCTGCCAGACAGATACTATTTCAGAGGGGTTAGCTATGCCCGTGACTGTAGCAGCGTGCTTGCTTTTGGAGAATCCTGGCACTGGATAAAAAATGATGTCTTAGTCTCCGTGGCACCATCTCTACTTCTGCTTCTCGCTGCTGCAAAGTCCAAAAATGACAGCCTCGCCTTTGTTGCTCCGAATGTGAAAAGGCTAAATTTGGAATTCACACTTCTTTTTAAATGAATACAAGTTTTTATTATAGAAAAATCTCTGAGAGAAAAAAAAAAATAAATTGAGATCTTATTTCTTTTCTTTTTTTTAATGCTGAAAGAAGCTTGGCTTTGTGAACAGCAACTTGCCACAGATTTTCTGAAGTGTGATTACAGAGCTGTGATTTTGTCGTTCAGTGCTTCAAGAGCAGAGAAGCTGTTCGTGCTCACATTCCAGTGTGGAACTTTGCTATATTTTAATAACAGTTTTACTTTGATTTTTGCCTGTTCTGTGCTACCGCTGTGACTACCCCAGGCTCCAGGTTATTAATGAAGTTTTCAATAGCCAGTCTAGTATGTTAGATATGGCTCCTGCTGAGAAAGGAAAATGCCTTTTGAAAACTCATGCCATAAACCCCATTTGGAACAGGGCATCTTCTCCCTTTCTTGTCCCCCTGCCTACTGGGAAGTCTTGCCGTGGAAGCCATGAAACCCAAAACACTGCATGATGCAGACTGAGGCTCTTACTCTTGTTTTGTGTTTTTTTTTTTTTGGAGTCTGCTCCCTTACAAGTACAATTCTGTTTTTGCACCATTACACCACTCATAATTTTCCTGAGGTTTCTGGTGGTGGTGTTTTGTTTGTAGCTGTACACAATGATGAGTTGTGTGGAAAAGTGATCCAGAAGCACCAGGCTAAATTGAAGGCTCCATTGTGCTTGGCATTGTGGAGAATGCACTTTCTCTGTCCCCAGATGACCTGCAGCACACTTAATTTCGGACTCTTCTTGGATATACGTTGCAGCAGCTTTCTTCCTTCTTGAGCTTGCTTGGTATGTAGCGTGTGTGTTTTCCAGTTGGAAAAGCACCCTTGTGTTTATTTATGCTGCCAGGTGCAGCAGAAGCTGATCGTATGCAGTAGTATATCACCTTGAAAAGTCGTCTTTTAAGTCTGCTGCCAAATGGGTGCTGACAGACAGGAAACTGGAAGAGCATACGTGTAAGTATCAAAATGTTAGAGTGGGTATCTGTTAACGTGTCTGTGTGTCAAAGCAATGACTTCACGCAGGAGGTGTTCCTGTGCTCAGGTTGTCTGTGTGCGCGTGTTCACCTCTTCCTGCCCCTTACACCCACACAGGGGGCAGACGATGCTGATGTGCAGCCGAATGGCTGACCGTGGCCATTGGAGGTGTGTTCACTCATATGAGAGCCCTTTCCTGTGGTCCCGACAGCAGTTTTTTTTTTTTTTTTTTTTTAAATCTGTATCTTTGGGCTGGTATTTTGCAGACGGGCTGGATAGAGCTTTTGGAAAACAGATGAGCGTGCGTTTTTCATTTCTGTGTTAAGCTTATGTGGTACTGTAGTATAAGAGGCATTTTAACGTTGTGGTTAAATAGCTTCATTGATTTGATGTGTTTGTTTACTTACCAAGTAACATAAACTCAATTACAACAAAAGCAAGCACTGCAAGCCTTAATTTTGCACGTTGCAATTTACTGTTTTATCTCCTTTCTTTGAAACCAAATATTGCCAGCCTTCTTGTCAATGATACACGATATGAGATATATGTGCGGATACTGAAGTACCTTCACGTACATATAAGCACAGCGTTTTCAGCAATGCTTTTTTTTTCTGCTTTTTGCTTTGCTGCTTGTGAAGGTTGTAGCCTTGGGATGCTAGCCAGGCTTTGAACTGTAAAAGGGAGCATAAAGAATGCAGGATGTTTTTGCAGGAGCACATTTAGCTCAGCTGTGAGCAGATGGCTTCATTAAATTCTCTTTAGGAGCAAGGAGAGCAGTTGCTGCTTTTGGGAGAAAATTGGCCAAAGCAACTATTTTTACATTGCCATTCCAAGTTTGTGGCAGGTAGTAAGAATATTTGTATCATAATTTTATTTAAAGTGATCAGTCCAAGTACCTTAAAAAATGAAGCAGGGTGTAGCCTCTGCTCCATAAGCTGATAGGCACAAATTAGGACAGAAGATTTAATATTTAATCATCACACTTCAAACATGTATTTCAAATATTGGGTCGGGGAAACTCTTGCTTTTTTTTTCTTCTCAATCCTGAACATTTTCACATAGTTTTGCTGTCTTTGCCACAAAATAGTGTGGTTTTTTTTCTTTTTTTTTTTTTTTCCTTTCTTTTCCGTAGAACTAACAAAAACAGCATGTATAACTAGCTCTGTTCATAAACAAGTTGTGAAGGAGAGTGATGTCCAGAAAGTTTCCCTCCCATCTAATAAGACTCCTAGCAGTAGCATTTCAAAGGGTCTGGTTATTCAGGGGTTTGGTGTTGTTGTGTGGATCAAAGTTGTGTTAAGTGATCAAAAGTTAAAATAAACGTTATGAGGAAATTAGAATCATAGAATATCCAGAGTTGGAAGGCACCCACAAGGATCATCAAGTCCAGCTCTTGGGTCCTCAAAGCTTGGACCGAAGGAAGCTATAACTAGGTAGAGTTTACTTGATTTCTACCCACCCTAAAATTAAAACACAAACCTCAGAGTTTTGCTTCAAGGCAAATACGCATGAGTTATGATATCTTGGGCTTGAGGTTGAATAGCCTGCTAAAAATGGAAAAAGGTGTGTTGGATTTTAAAGGTGGGGATGGATTTAAGGAGAAGAATTTGAAGCTGGAGTTTTTGTTCTTGTAGGTGGGAAGTTAAAGATGAGAGAATATTTTACCTGTTAAGACCTATCAGGGTTGTGTGTTTCCTTTATTTACTTAATTATATTAAATTACATTTGGAGGCAATAAACCTGGTAGCGGGAAAGAGAGTGGTGTGCTGTTGTGGTAGATTTTATTGGTATTGATTACTGCATGTTCATTCTTTTACCTGCAAAATGCCTCTGTTACAAATTAGGTGTTAGCTCATCTCAGTAGCAGGAGGAGACTCACAGGGTCTGGTGGTCGGTTGAACTCCTTCTGTGTCTATTGGTACATGCTATGTCCTGGGGAGGACTTGGGCTCTAACCAAGCTGCCTGGCTGGTTTTAGGTCTATCGTCTGTTAAGATGCCTCCAGCAGGTAATCTGGGCCTGTGACATTGAAATGCATACGCTGTGAGATCACTGTGTGTGGGAAAAGCTCTTATTTATGGCAGTGGTTTGGGATCAGTTTGTCTCAACATACTGAAGCAAACACTTTTGTGTAATAGTCGTATAGAAATCTGTACATGTATGCTGACAGAAGAACATGTTTGTATAATAGAACAACTCTGTGTTGTTTTTTTTTTTCCAAGTTTTTTTTTAAGGGTAGACCCGCAGCTTATATACGTTACAGAAACTGTCCGAACCAGACATATTAACCACTGTTGCTGCAGGAAAACTTATGCTTAATTAGAATCAATACATTCCACAATGAGAGAAGAAAATGACCTTGCTTTTGGAAGGATGAATTACTTGTGTGTTACTGCCCTTGCTCGGAGTTTTTCTGTGCATTATCTTACCCCAACTTCTTCTAATGAATTTTATACGTATATAGAACATACTTGCAAAAGGTTATCCCTTGTACGTGTTCTCCACGTGGTGCTAGGAGATGCTGAGCAGCACTGCTATTTTGATAGAATTAGGTTAGTGGACCCACTGTAAATATAATTCAGGCCGTAGTTATCTAATATCTGCCACTATGTGTAAGATAACCTAATGAGAGTTATCCTAGCACACCTTTGTTGAACCTGAGGGTCTGTATCGAGGCTTTAAGTGCAACCCTTTCCACGGCGGTGTGGTGTGCCAGGTATTTCCCAGCGCATGTAAGACTGTCAGTATTTTACATAGCTCATTTCTCTGCTGTGTTTCCCTGTGATGATGGGTGCAGCAGCACTGCATAGGGGAGAGAGGGGACCTTAACAAGGAGCTGCCTGTACAGACCGAATTGTACCCCTTTTTACCTTTTTGAAGAAGAACAGCAGAATATTGTATAACAACCGTTACAGTACATGAATAAGTTTTATCAGTACATGTTACCAAAAATAGTTTTGTCCAACTGCAGGCCTTGCACGTCCGCTGGACAGGCACTTCGTCATGTATTTGTGTCTGTTACTCTTTTTTGATGTTTTGCAAACATCTCACAACAAAGACTGCTGAGCCTTTTGGACATCTGGGCTGAATCACATTTAACCAGCTTATGTGAGCAAATGTTTCTATCCATTCACATAGAGAAATGTTTGCTATGAAGTCCAGGACGTCCTGCCACAGAGATAAAATAGCTTAATGTGGTTATGATTAAATAAATTCACTCAGTTTATTCTGACTCTTGCTTTTTCCCATGAATGCAGAAATTACCCCCACTTTGCAGTCTAGGATTTTTAAACCCATGGAAATACTTTACTTTCGTGCTTGCTGTGTTTATGTTTTGCCAAACATAGAACCTTAACAAATAGGAAAAAAAAAAAAAGGAAAAACTATCTGCAGAAATACCACAAACCAGGTGCTTCTCATGTCCAGTCAGCATCAGCTTGGACCAAATAATACCCTACATCTGAAAACATCCTTTGCTGATGGTGGTGATTTATTTTTTTTCCTGTACTGTTTGAGTAAGTTATCAGATTCCTTGAAACCTGTTTTATAATAGTGCCTGGCCTGTATGTTAAAGAGATAAAATGTCCGCTAAGACACAAGTATAAATAATCTTCAGCCGGAGTTACAGTCTGCCTTGTTTCCAGGGCTTTCCTAACCTGCAGCAAAGAAAACCAGACTAGTGATCTTGTATTCGTCCTGTTGTCAGCACTAGGGCTCGTAAATAGGAGCAGCGTCACACTGCTCTGAGATACTGCAGAAAGCAGCACTGGGGGTAAGGATGTGAGAACATCTTATGAGCCCGTGGTGGGAAAGGAAAGCTCTGAACCATAAGCTGATACTTCCCTGTGAATAGATGAAGTGGTGCAGTCTCTAGGATGCTGGAGTTTGGTTTCTTTTAAGGTAAACTGGGGTGGCAGGGATGGCCTTTGCCTAAACAGCTCAAGAGGAATGGCGTTTGGTGCTTGTGCATCTCTCCTGAAGCAGCAAAGCACTGCTGCAAAAACAGCCTGGGAATGAATTATTTCCTTCCTCCCTCACAATACCTCTTTCTCTATGTATAACGTGAAAAATTAAATGATCTGGATATTGAACTGTTTTTTTTTTTTCCTTTCCTTGTGGCCATTACTGCGTGGACCATTATTTACCCAAGTAAGCTGTGCTTACTCTGTTCTTGTATTACAGTGCCTTCTTCAGCACTGAATGCAAATCCAGCTAATCAGCAGTTGTTTACTGCTAGGTAGAAAATTGAGGTATTTTTACACAATCTTCCTCAAGCCGTGGTTGAAGAACAACACCTGCCGTGTGGGCTGAGAGTCCGAGCAGAGGCCTGTGGTCCGGGCCCCAGGTGCTGCAAGGCTCGGCTGATCCTTGACTTCCAGGCCTACAGGTTTGCCTTGTCCCCCTGCAGGCTTCTGCGGTCTCATGGACACAATTTTCACAGCGAACCTTTTCTGTAAGAGGTACCTCACCCATGTTTATGTCACTGAATTTTCTCTTTTGGACTACAACTTACATTATTGAAAAGTCTTTTAAAAAATGTTCTCTGAGCATTTTTATACAGTGTTTTTCATTAAATTTGGCAGACTGATAGCAGAAACAAACCCATGCTCCTCTGTGGTGATGAAGGCCTCCTTGTTGCAAAAAAAAAGGATTTGTATGTTGCCCATTTCTTTCAGATTGCTGCAGTTATGCTTTGAAGTGTTTGCTTCGTCTTCTTTAATGGATCACTTTAAGATCTCATAATCTTGTTTGTCTAAATTTCAAAGCTACAGGGGGCAAAGGCTAGAACACAAGAGGATTTTTATTTTATGGGGCTTTTGCATGAACAACATGGCCCAGCCCTGTCTTTAGTGGTCTTTTGGCCCAGTCAGTGAAGGGTGGTCCAAATACTTATTTTCTAAACCTTTCTAAACCTGTGGGTAGCAGGGGTATCCCAGAACAGGCCCTGCGGCGCTCTGACCATGAGGCAGTGGATCCTGGTGCTTGTTGCTCTTAAAATTTGTCACCACCCAGCACTCAAAGTGGTGGAGCAAGGCTCTGTGTTGTGGTGGAGCCCGTCCTGTCCTCGCCGGCACCTCCTGTTGGTGAGGCATTGCTCCTGTCAGCCGTGTTACACTGACTAGCAAAGAAAGTAGAGGATACCCCCTCTTGTAAGGTGATGGCAGAACCTGGTTGCGTTCCTGGGGTGATACGTTGGGGGTTCCTGCATGTGGCTGGGGACGTCCTGATAAAGTTGTGGAGAAGGTGAGTGTCTGGGGGCCCTGTGAGCTGTGCTGCCACTGCTTGCTCAGTGAGGAGTAAACCTGCTGAAGAACCAGGAAGATAACATGTTTATTAAATGTGTTTGTCACCCTGCAAGCTTAATGAGGTGGCTTAGAGGTAGGAGAAAATTACTCGGTGAGTTCCATAAGCATAAGATGCTTACGCTGAAAGTGGTAGAAGCTGTGTATGGAGCAGACTTTCATGAAGAGGTTCAAATCGCAGTTTCTGCAGGTAGCTGGGAAATCATTATTGTAGTGCTTGTAAGTCTCAGACAGACAGTGCTCTCACCTTTTATGCTGGGGCTGCTGAAGACTTTGAATCTTTCTGGTAGGTAAATTGCTTTGTATTTCAACTGTTGCTCTAGTGTTCTTCCAATAAGGGCCTTTTCTTGAGTCCATCGTGAAACTTTTCTTGGCTTCCTGAGCCTATCTTTCACCAGAAGCATTTGTGTATCCCAGGAGCTGGTGTAGTGCTCTGCTGAGGAGCACAGCCATAGTCACCATCTCCTGGGTTTGCAGTTACTGTGATCCTCGGAGGTGAAGCAGTTGAACCCACGCTTTTGCACTGTTTCTCAGGCATGGAGCTGATGGCTGCACTGACACATATCAGGGAAGGTTAATCCTAATAACATATGCCTGTGAGAGCTGGAAACATACCTAAGTGTTAGGCAGGGAATAAATGCCACTGCAAAGTTCTGAGCCTTGGATGGAAAGACCTATTACCCACAGAGTGGTGTGAGAAGTTGTTAGTCAGCAGTCCAGGTCAGCTCTTGGTCAGGATCTGACCCAGTTGTGTTTAGGACATGCTTTTCTAAGGAAAACTCTGGGTTTCTCATGGAAGTGTCCTGTGAAACTGTGCTGATGTCAGACAGGAAAGATTCCCATAGGAAATCCTACAAGAAATCTTGTAAAAGGCAGAATACAGCAACCTGTTTGCATATCCTGAGGAGCAGTAGTAAATAGCAGTATCAGGAGTAGCACGGTGAAAATAAGTATACATCAACAATATGAAGCATCTCATGTATGTTACAGTGATAATATCTGACTTTTTAGCTTACTTCTTGTATATGACCTTGTCTAGCAAAAGGTTTATTTCAGGAAGTGTTCTCAAATATTAATGTTTGAATTCCTTGTTTCATGCTAACAGAAAGATACTTGAGCAAGGGCTTTTTTCTGCTGAAGAGTGATGTCACTTCATATCATCCACGAGGACCCACATTGTGACAGTGTTTGCTAGAAACCTTGAGGGAAGGGGTCAGCTGTAGTGAAATTGCATAACTGTTGGCTGTCACTTAAATTTTGGATGTGCTACCAGTCTTTCAAGGCATGTTGGAATTTTAAAAACTTACAACCTAATCAGATATTTTTAAAATGCCCTTGCTCAAGGGAGCTAACAGTAAAACGCTTGAGTCCCCTCATACTAGAAAGATAGATTGAACACAGGTACCCAATACCTATATATATATACCTATATAATACCTATATATATACATATATATATGTATATATACACCCAATATATATGAATATATATATATTCATATAAATATATTATTCATTCTGCAGAATAAATTAGGTTTGGGTTTTGTGAAAAGGGATTCATGGAAATCTGGGGTTCAGTAGGGAGCAGATTGTGTGGTGCCTCGAGGTATGCAGTGTCAGCTCAACTTTTCAGTGGACTTCTCACAACCTTGCACGCAAACGGTTACACAGTTTTAAAGATGATAAGCAGTTTTACCTAGCAGAAATACGTCTGCAGTCTTCAAGAGCAAGGGAACTTAAATGAAACTTGCTATTTAGAATCTATCTCAATAAGTGAGGACCAAGAGCAACCAGGCCAACAAAAGACAGGTTTCATAGCAACAAAAATAATGAAAAGCATTGTTTAGACTTTCACTGTAGAAAAGCGGTAGCAAAACAGCTAATTAATGGTTGTTAATCTGCAATACAGATATTCAGCTTGTGGTCTGGATACCATGGATAACTTCTAAGAGATATGCCAAAGCTACATAAGAAAAACAAGCGGACTGTCAGTAGACTTAAATTCTCAGAGCAAGCTTGCTCATCCTCTTGGAAACTTAAAGATGAGTGGATTTTGATCTCTAAAAAAGAAAAAAAAAATCACCTTCATTGAGTCTTAAGTATTTGGCTAGAAAGAAGAATGTAAGAAGTTCCCCTAGTTACAAAAAAATAAAATTACTTAAGGTCACAATTTAATACTTGGACAGCGTTTTGATTTGATGTAATGTACTTTTCCAGTAGCTTAAAGCTAGTAACATCGATCAGAAAAAAAAAAAAAAATAGGGTGAGTGTGGAGGGAAAGTGAAAAGGAAACTAATGCTTAGCAAGTAACATTTTGCTTGCAATGTGAAACCTGAAGTTATTTTAACACGCACTGAAAAAATCTGGTTAAACTATTTCAGGAAATCACCCACATAACACCTGAAATTTAGGAAATAAATGTATCCACAGAGAACTTTGAACTTAAAAGTTTAACTGATTTGAACCACATGGAACAAAAAAATAAAAAGAATTATAGAAATGGCCCATTTATTTTTTCAGGCAGTGTGGGAAATGAGGTTTGCTTCTTGCTCTGTGAGTTGTGCTATGGAAGAGAAGGGTATTTTGAGATGCAGAATGGCAATTGCAATATAGATGATGGCGATACATTCTTGAGTTCTTTCTTTGTCCTGAGACATTTAGCAAGGAAGTGGACCTGGCTGTCTAGGCTGTTCTCTTTTTGTTTCCATGTTTCTGATGGTGTGATACGGTATTGGGTTCATGTGGCAAGGTATTGAACATGGCCTGGAGGAGGCTGCAGCCCGTGGAGAGGAGCCCTCTCAGGAGCAGGGGTCTGGGGGGAGCTGCCGCCCACCTGTGGGGGACCCGTGCTGGAGCAGTTTGCTCCTGGGGGATGGATGGACCTGGGGTACGGAGCCGTGTGGGAGCAGTTCCTGGAGAGCTGCTGCCTGTGGGCAGCCCCCGCAGGCTCAGCTGGGGAAGGACGGCATCTGTGGGAGGGACCCCACGGGGAGCAGGGGCAGGGAGGGACCGTGAGGGAGTGGTGGAGATGAAGCCTCAGGGACTGACCGCAGCCCCCATTCCCCTGTGCTGCTTGGGGTGTGGAGGTAAGAAGAGGGTGGATGGGGGGAAGGTGTTTTTAGTTCGCATTTAGCTTCTCACAGTTGTAGTCTGTTATCGATAGGGAACAAATTACATTAATGTCTTGTGTTGAGTCTGTTTTGTCAGTGACAGTGATTGGTGAGTGATCTCGCTGTCCTTATTTCAACCCATGAGCTTCTTTTTAATATCATATTTCCCCCTTGATCTGTTGTGGAGGGAGAGTGCGAGTGGCATGGGGGTGCTGAGCTGCCCATCTGTGTGAAACCACAGCAACTCATAGCTTCCAAACTCAAAGTTATCAAGGGATATGGGGAAACAGCTGTCAACATGAGCACCTCTGCTGAATGCATTTCACAGTTAAAAATGTTAGTTGCCATGAGTTCTCTGTCAGATCTCCCTAGGCTGTAATTCATTTTTGCATATGACTGAGCATAACCTAATTTTTGAGGGTGACATTTGAAATCTGTAAGCTGTGAAGGTTCTGGGGTATCGGTTTCTGATTTGAGATAAGATATGAATAGCTGCTGTTGTGTTCAGAGGTCAGCTTTGCTGAGAAAGTCTTGATGTTTTACTGTTGAGCCCGAAGGAAGCACATACATCTTTTCTTGCATCTGACTAGTCTGTTCATATGATTTTACAGTGCTACTTTTCTGTAATACTAAAAACATCAAACTTTGTTGTCTTTCTTAGCATTCAAGGGCTGGAAATTTGCAGTAATTACCCGTTTCCTCAACAAACTTTGAGGCAGACCCTCTTTAGTGTGTGACTGTCAGTATGTTTTCTTTTCATAAAGTCCTTAATGATGGTGCAAACAAGATTCTTAAAAGTTAATCATCAAGTGTAGTAGTGATTCCCTCTGCTAGATTTATTTGGCATAAGAAAAAGCTCATTTTAGGCTTGGCAGGAGTTAAAATCCCAGTAATGCTCATGAGAATGTTCTACAAGCAAAGCTTCTATTAATCCTGCTGCTGACATGCTCGCACATAATTTGATGTGAAATCTGAAGCATTAATACTCAAAGGATCTGCACACATGCTTTTGAATGTGTGGAAAGAGGTAATGTGGGCATGGACCAGCACACGCTTTATAGCTAATGGTCAAAATGACCTTTGCATTGCTAATGTCCAGGGAAGGACTGTACTGAGGTAGGAGCAGGGGTGATGGATGCTCCCTAAGTAACCTCCTAGAGTGGATGTAGTAACGCCAGGTAAGCCACTGCATCGGTGTTAGTGGCCTCGAAGTCAGAGTTGCTTTTTCACACAGTGAGTGGCCGTGTAATAATCTAATGAGTATTAGTAACCTCTGCCTGCGCTATCTGCGAAGAGCGCTAATAACTTTTGTCCAGTCTTCTCTTTTCAGAAGTATGGTTGCGTTGCTTTTCAGCAGTAGAAATGCCAGGATTGCTGTTCAACCACTGCTGCTGTTTGCTTTAGGTGTTTTGGTACGACAAATCGATGATTTCTTAAATTTTGAAGCCATTTTACTGCGTTTCCATGGTGCTTGCCAAGAAATCATTAGTCTCCAGCAGCAGATGGAAACTCATGTCCTGTAAAGGTCTCAGGTATTTAAAACTACCTTTGCAGTTTGGTGTGAATTCTGAATTTTGACCCCAAACATGTTACGTCCTGATTTGCATGGGGTTGTCCGGGAGATGCAGTTGTTCTACAGTACGTGCTCTTGCCAGTGCTTCAGAGGAAGCTGAACGTCTTGAATAAGCAAGTAAACATAAGAGTAACTCCCTTGTGGCCAGATTTTAGCTGATGAAAAGGAACTGTAGTTTGTTACTCATCATTGGCAGAATAAAGTAAATTGTTTTCATAATGATGCTGCAGGAGGAAGAGACCGACATGTACAGCTGGGGACTTAGCCCTGCCCTCGGGTGCTTCTCTGACTTTCCTCCTTTCAAGACCTTTTGCAGCAAGCAGTCCTGCAGAGAAAGCTCGGTCCCCAGCGGGTGCTGTGCCACATCAGAGAGGACAGATCACAGACCAAATCCCAGACAGCCCTGAGTTCTTCACAGTTTTCTTCTGCAGGCCAGGAGCCTTGATCTCTGGTTTGCTTTTTCTTGTTTTAGCTCTGAGGCGAGCTGGGAGGGCTTGAGTAGCTGAAGCACTTAGTGGGTTTTCTGCTCTGTTTTTCCAAGGAAGGCTCAGACTTAATGTCTCAAAACTGCTGCTGCGTATACATTTAATCTGACAAAAGCTAACACTGCTACCGAAAGAGGCGTTGTGGATGGATTTAAACTAACCTGACCCTTTCTTCCCCCAGAGCTGCTTTTAACCTGTAGAAGTTCATCAGTCGACTTCCCTAATGGGTTGCTCCGTGGCTCAAGTGGCCAGAGGTAGCAGGTAGGCAGGATGGCTTCTTTCTGTAATCAGGCTGGGCCCCTGCTAACTCTAAGGAGGAGTGCAGTTACCTCACTTCTCTCCTCCAGTCCCATTTTGGGGAGCAGAAGGTGATCTTTAATCCAATAGCCCTGGTGTGTTTGTACACTTGTACTGGGAACTGTAAAACTAGAATGTTCCAACATTTTCTTATCAATGTCCAGTTGATGTCTAGGACCTGTAAAGCCTAACCGTACTGTAAGTGGATGAGCGTATGGATAGAAGAGAGGGTCACCAAATACTGCAGGTAGGCAAGGGCAGTGACCTGGTGACAGGCCAGGTGTGAGAGCCAAGCTCAATGACTTGGGGTGATAACAGTGCAGGGAAAACTGCATTGCTGCTTGTGGCTGTTGATCTTGTATCTGAAAATAAATCTTCAAATTTGTTCTCTGAGGGTTAGTTATCAGACAATGCAAGTGAGGATGGGAAAAAGGTGTTCCTGTATTTCTTCAGTTAATGTGGGGATGAGCAGCCTAGTGGAAATAAGTTTGGAAACTCAGCTGATTTTGGTTTGAGCAAGTGTGCTCTGCAGCTTGAATCCCATGACCCGGTGGTGGGGAAGGAGTTGATTTTATGTGCATCTCTCCAAACCTCCCTGCCTCTCTCTGGTATGGAAATGGGAGTGTTGAAACTTGTTGCAGGGGGAAAAAGTTTACAAAAGCAATGGTATCTGCATGGGGTCACTGGCTTCATCTGTACCTGGAAAAGAGTACTGACAGCACTTGATGGTGGCTTTTCAAGTAGCTTCTATACAAAGGCATTTGTTTTTTTTTTTCTCAATCAAGAAAAAAATAACATTCCAAAAGGGGGCTTTCTTGTAGCTCCTTCAACATACATGCGTACAGCTGTTCCAATTTAGCCACGCTGATTCATGTCAAATGGAAAATTGTCCGAGTGTAGCAGGCAGCAGGAGCAAAGAGTGAAACGTGGGAGACAGTCTGCCTTCCCTCCGCTGCTGAAGCCCAAGGCTCCAATTATTGCTGCAGATCCATTTGCCAGCTGGGCGTCACAGTTCTTGGTCCCAGGTGAAACCGGGAATGCAGTACAGGAGGATTCAGGAGTGTCCGAATTTCCCGCAGTCCATCATGGTTGTTTTGCCATTAAGTGAGCATGTTTTTAAGGCAATATGAAGTATCACCCTAACCAGTCCAATGACATTCTCCTTATGTATAGGACTGTGCAATTGGACATGAGAGAGAAGACACTTCTAAAGGGGTGTGTGTGATAAGGGAGTAGTAATGCATGATCGGTAAGATAAGGATGTTTGGAAGCACAACAGATTTTTACCTGTGTTCCGGAGTCAGAGATGTCCTTACATAACTTGTAAAGCTTGAGGAAATCCTTTCTTTATAGCTCTTGGGGTTTTGTTTGGACATGAGTGTTTTTGTTTTGTTTTTACAAAAAAATGGGAAAATTCCACCTGTGAATTTTAATAGCTTTCTAAATAGTTGAACCACCGCGTGGTTCAGCTTCTGAATTTCATACAGTCAAGCACAGCAAAGTTTTGTTTTTGTTATTTCCCTTCTGTTTTGAGAACAACTTGGTTCAAATTCCCTGCTTCAGCAATCTTGTGCAGCTGCCTCAGGGAGGCTGCTGCTGCAGCTTACACAACCCAGGAAGTGTCTCCGTGACTCCTTGAAATGAAGTTCCCTGTGTTTTTTTTCATCGCAGAAGCCTTTACTCGCCACGGACAGGTAACCTTTACCACGATTTCTCTTTGGGAAGCTGGAAAACGTTTTGCTGCACAGGGTAGAGAAGAGCTGTTTTTTATCATGCGTACTGAGTTGAATCTTATTCTTTCTTCTCCTCCTTTTCCATTTACTGCTGATTTATTTCAGAGAAAACAAACCAGACAAACAAAAAGGCAGTGATTTGGAAGCACTTTTCAGGTTTAAGAGTTGTCTTTGCATTTTGCCTCGTCGCTGTGACTTCCCCTGAGCAGTGCAGTCTGTTCACAGGGCGTGGGGGTATGTACGAGTTCATTATCAGTTGGCTGTTTTGAATGGGCAGACTGGCTGAGGATGCTCGGATGCTTTGGTACTGAAAGTTCGTGCTCTGTGGGAAAAGTGGTTTGTATGTGCCTCCTTTCAGATCCGGAGAACTTCAGGGTCTGTCACCTGTCTCAGTACCTGGCATAACTTACTGAACTCTTTTGAAAGCTTGAAAAGCGTGCATGTGTTACTGAAGAATAAGGTTATTATACAGCATCGTGGTACTGTAAAACTCTGTTCTTAATGCATTAAAGGCTCAGTTTCATGTCTTCTCTTTGCCTTCACTTTCTGGAAGAATCCATGCATTTCTCGAGGCAAGGGAGAGAAAAAAAAAAACAAAAAACAAGACAGCGTTGAAAACTGCTTGGTGTGGAACAGCATGAAGTAGCACCTGGGTGTTTTGTAGACTTACACTCATGAGGTATCTGAACATTATTTAGATTATCACCTATAAATGGTGATAAGGCATTCTGTATAAAATAAAATAAAAAATAGTAGGAAATCAAAGGGAGTGTTTGAGTAATAAATAGTTGAAAAGTTACAAAATATGTGTTCTAAATATTAAGATTACATACTGTGTTCCTGCTTTAGCTTTGATTTTTTTTGACTTGGTTTTTCTTGGTTGCTATTTTGTCTTAGTGAATATGGAAAAAATTACGTTCATTCACTTACCTGTTGAATACTGCGAGGCACTTCCATGTAACTGGCAGCTGATCGTCCATTCCGGATAAGACATCCGTGAAGCAGAGGTTGTAGTACAGACTTCCTTTTTTAAAAACAAAACCAAAAAAATGATATTTTGGAAGTGTGATTAATTCATTCTCCTACAGAACATTAACCAGACAGTGGTGAATACTTAAAAATATTTGGAGGCTCGTCTGCTGTTTCTTCTTGCTCAGATTTTAGAACCAGCAAATCATTTTATGTATTGCTCCTTTCCTGGCAGGAGGAAAAGGAGACTTTTTAGGATAATAACAGATGATGCTTATAGGGTGAAAGGAGGCAGTCGTCTCCTTCGTACTAACCTTTTTGGGCTAAAAATGTGTTGAATAGAGGTACGCTCTTAGTGACCTCTGCTTTAAAAGGGTACATTATCGAACATTTAAAATATTCTCTTGATGCGTTGCTAAGCAAATGTACCTTATAGTGAGTACACATAAATTTTACATGTCCCTAAAGCGATGGCTTAAAAAGTTCAGTCTGAAATCTGAGTGCTGGTATCTGCTGTCATCCTTGTGCAGTTGTTGCCTCCTTTTCTTTTGCTAGTGCTCTGTTGCTCTTGGTATTACCCAGTTGCAGTTCTGTTGTCTTTTTGTCTTTGCTGGCATTTGATTCAAAACCATTAGAATGCTTTTAATAAATATGTTATTTAAATGGTTTTGAGTTGATATTTGTATAATATTATATCTGCAGGAAAGTTAGAATTACGAAATATACTCAAAGCCTTTATTGAAGAAGGGTAGAGATGCATGGATAACATCGCGAATGCTTCCACCTGGTATTGTGGAAGTTAGTTTTGTTAATTATAGTTTTTTTTGTCAACATCCTTAAAAATGAAGGAACTCCACTGCAACTAGCAGTGCTAGCTGGCCTGGTCTCTGTATTTTGTCACTCAGATGCAGGAGGGACCTATAATTCTCTTTTGCTCTCTCTCTGTAGTAGTCTCTGTTTTCTTCTCAGCTTTGTGAGATTTGAGGATTATTGGGGGGGAACTGAAAGCTGAAGGTCCCGTTCCAGTTTGGGCTAAATTAAAATGACTGAGACATAAGAGGGCTTTTTTGCTTTGTTGTTACAAAACCTGGATTAGCACAATGCTCTTCTGTAGTTCAAAGCATGTTCACATGAAGTCAAGCACAAGGCAAAAGCATCTTCAACATAAAGTTTAGAAAAAGTTGGGCGACTTTGAGGAGCCAGTAGGTAGCTGTTTGAAATAAATGTTTTTATGGAAAGTGAAGATTTGCAGGAGGGAAAGGAGAACAATTTGTGACGCTTCGCTTGGTACATTCTGAAGCGCATTTTGCTGCTTGACTTTCTTTCCCCCAGATACCTTGCACAAGTGGTGAGCAGGTATTGTAAAGCTGACCAGTCCCATGAGAGGGCAGGAATTATGGAAATAACTATGGAAATAAATTACGGAAAACTAGCATGTGTATTGATTTGACAAATACCAAATTACTAAAATAAAGTGCTGATAATAGGTACAGTTCTTAAATTTTGTAGTCTAACCTACTTTTTAATGCAATTATTTTATTGTAGAACCCTAAAATCACACAAAGTAGCCGCAGAAGCATTTTCAGCGCGCTCTGTGTAAACCAGCTGTTTGTAGCAATTTGTCTGCCTAACCTGCGGTTTCCGCACACACGTTTAAAATAGTCTTCTAAGAATGCTAGCCCACAAATAGGTTGTGTCTGACTTGAGGTATAGGTAGCAAAAGCACCTCCACTTGCAATCATCAAGGGTATTGATCTGCAAATTACATTTTGGTAAGGCAGATAAATGATGCTGTAATGGTACAAACATTTCCAAAGTTAAAATTCGGGTCCTTCATCTCCCAAAGAGCTATTTGACTCATTAAAACTTGCTTATAAAATAAACTAGCTTTCTTCTGTTTGCTCTCTCCTTTTTTTCTCATTTAGTCACTTGGACCCAGTTCAGCACTAAGCTATAAGCCTGAGTAAAGGATTAGAGAAATGCTTCTGATAGTAATTGATACACAGAAGGAAGTAGTACCAGTTTTTTTTTTTTGTTTTTAGTGCAAGTTGTCTGTGACAGTCAGAAGTACATTGCAATAGGTTCATGTGTTTTGAAGTTTGAAAGGAGAAGGAGATCATTGAATAAATACACACACACACAAACACACACACACACACATATGAAAGATTGCAGCTCTCTTACTTAAAGTTTCCTTAAGGTGACTGTCATGTTATCCTACGTAATGTATTCCAGGCTGTCTTTCATTTGTAATCCAGTAGGTGTTTTCTTTAATCTTTGAGGATTTAGTCACAGTTGTCAAAATAATGAGCTTTTCATGGTGTAATTTAATTTTGTCCATGTACTTCTACCCCTATCTTAAGTAATTGCTACCAGAAGAAACAGTCTTTTTTTTTTTTTTTTTTCCTGAAACTTGCACCGAAAAACAATCTTAAAACCTGGCAACACATCAGGTTGCTCAGGAGCCCTTGCAGTGCCTGCTCTGGAGTTCCATATGAAAGACACAGGTCAAACAAAAGGACTGAAGGGTGCCAGAAAACTTGCAATATTTACACGAATGTTAATGTAATATTCAAGTCCCGGTTGAATTAGTGTGTAATTATGTCATCGCTTTTGGCAAGCTGTGATGAGTTACTTATTTGTGGAGTGCGACAGCAGGTGTTGCCCAAACAGGCAGCCAGCAGAGGCCTGATCAAAGGACAAGAACCTACCTGTGCTGCAAACTAACCTCCCTCTGTGTTCAGCTGCCCTCAAGCCAGGCCCTGAGTCTGTGGGGTTCTGTGCAAAGGACACCAACAACCACCAGGTAACTGGTTGCAGGCTTTTCCTACCAGCCCTCCTCAAGAGGAAGCTCTGAGGAGCAATGACATGCTCGCAGGAGCCCAGTTCTTGAGCTGGGGCAGCCTTGCAGGTTTTCTGTGTCCCTGTGTCTCTGTGGAGATCCACTTGCTGAAAGCTAGTCTGGTCCCTGGCCACTTGCCTGTCCCTCACATGGCTTTCAGCTCCTCTGTTGCTGCCAATCTTAGCTGAGAAACCTGGAGATACTTGCCTCTTGAGACGGGCATTTCTGTGATGAACCATTTAAGAACTACTGAAGTCTGCTGGTCAGCTTATTTGCTGCAAAGGTTTGCTCGAGTAATTAGCATTTACCTGTAACTACTTAGAAGTGAGTGATTTATTATAATGAAAGTACTCGTAAAAGCCACAGAATATTAGAAGTCATCTCTAAGCGGAGGCAGAAGAGAGTTTTCTTTTCCCTTTAATCTACCTGCAGCTAAAATGGATATGCCTGTTTGCTCTGTAAGCTGTGAGGAAGCTCTCTGGGACCTGAAAATCACAGCTAACAATAACAACTGCGGGGATCAATGGCCTATTACGGCAGCAAGTAGCAGTTCCTACACATTTTAACAATTCGCTTCTGTATTGAGTAGGTAGAGCCATCAAGATGATCTGGTGTAAGCTAGTTTATGGAGAGCTTTGTGATGGCTAGGATCATTCACGGTTTACCTGTGGTTTTTTAATTTTATTTTTTTTCCTCAGGCAGAATGAAAGATAGACAATAGCTTTGGTTTTGCAACAAAACTAAGTTGCCTATATGCTGCTTGAGAAAAATAATCGGTGGGTAGTAGCACAGGCAAGCTATGCTGCCATAGAAGAAGATTTCTCTGGGGTATCTTGTCTGAAAAATGTTGTGGAGAAAGAATCAGACATTCCTTGTTCAGCATCCCAAATGATTTTGAATTGTGGAGAGAAGACATTTTTCTCCAGCAAAAGTGGATCTGATGTAGCTGTTTGATACCTGCTCATACACTGGCCATCACAAAACGTGTGCAGTTGAAGGACAGGGCAGACAGACGCTATTTTCAAGCAAACGTGTAGGCTCTCAATTCCTGTATTGCCATGTAATATTGATCTCACTTTGTTGTAATTTGGGGTCTGGTTTGTTTCGTCTGGGGCCTTCTGTCTTGTCAGCCTTCCACTCTAATCCTCCGGATCAAGAGCGGAGCCTTCAGGTGTACAACATTGTTGTTCAGGTGCAGTTTTTTCCCGTTTAGATCTGCAGGGACCCCCTTACTGTTCAGCTTGCTGAAATCCACATCACAGATCCCTTGTGACTAGTGCTTAAAAGCACTAGCCCTGCAAGCAGCCCGTACCCTTCTAAGATCTGTAGGGTGAACATTAGGAAGTATATTTATATGCTGAATACAAACTGATGGAACAATATGATATGTTTGCATGTTTAGAAATGTTACCTAAAATAAGCACTGAGATAAATGTTTCCTGCTGTGGTTGCATCAGAGTAGTCCTACCATTCCTCTTTGATTATACCAAAATACATACAAATGCAGTAGGTTTTATCATAAGTATCCAGATATTCTTGCTCTACACTTGTGCATAATAGAAGTTTAGTAATGCAGGGGAGTGTTGAAATTGCTCTGTATGGATTTGGTAAAGCTAATTGTTTGCGAGACTGGTCGGTGTCTAAACTTCCTGAGCTTTCTCTGTGTGTGCAGTCCCAGTGTAAGGGAAGTCCCAGGTGCTGAGGAGGATCGATAATTGCTACCACAATGCAAATGCTGAATGACTTTGTACTGGCTGGCTTGGGAGAGAGAGAACAAACTGTGGCTGAAAAAGGCTTGTGTGCGTGCTTTTTATCAGGTCTGCTTAGCAGTTTTTTGTTTGGTTGTGGGTTTTTTTTGGTATTAAATGCAGTATCAGGATTTTGGCTCATGGGATACAGATAGATTGGTTCTGGTTTCTGTCAGAAGCAGACTCTCACTGAGAATCTGGCAAATGAAAGCCAACCTCTGGGGGAGGTTTTATTATAATTCCCATATCAAAAATCGTGCTTCGGGTTTATGCGGTAACGATGTCAAGTTCTGCCTATTATCTCTTTGCAGAAAAGAAGGATTTCTGACGACTCCACGTTTCCAGCAGCGCGCAGGAGGCTCCAGGAAGTGGCAGGTACGGGAAAATGTGGGTTACCCCTCCCTGCTACTGCATGGGATTCTCTATGGCTGCTCTGGGGGTGTCTGTCTTAGTCACACAAATATATTGCCTATATAAGCAAGAAGACTAGGGTTTAATTTGTATGGCAAACATAAATAAGGATTTCATAATAAGCTTGATTTATTATTTTGTTTTGCTTTAAGATTGAAATATTTCTCAATAAATTTATCAGAAAAGAGACTCTTTTTTTTCCTCTGAGGAACGTACTGTATGCTTAACTTGTGCTTTGGTTACCACTGAGAGGTTCTGTTCAGGGTTGCAGCTGTTCTGTGCTAAGATGGTGTCTGAGGGGATAGTGGTGTTGCTTTCTGAGACAACTATATCTTTGAAAGTGTTGCTGGGTGTCTTACCTAGTCTTTTTTTTTTTTTTTTTAATAAGAACTGATTTAGACATTCAGGTACCTTTTGAAAGTACCATTAATTGGCAGTAAGCATCTTCAAATAATTGTGATTGACTGACGCAGTCCAATAAGCCCGAGAAGAAATAACGAAGCAGCTGACCAGTATTTTATGTTATGACAGTATGTTTACATTGTAAGGGGAGATGGACTTGGAGCTTCAGGAACCTTATTTCTTGGTCATTTGAACAGTTCCTGCGGCAGCACTGATGCTGTCACAACACGGGAATACAGTGAAATACATCTCTCCCTTGGGCAGCTCTTGAATTCTGTCTGGGCTTGCTACATAGCTCAACATCCAGGTTAGCAGAAGGTGCTGGCACTGCAGCTGTAGATGGGTCCCATTGATCACCTGGGTAGTTTTACATTGAAACTTCTGTTTGGTTTTCTTCTGCACAGCCAGACTGAGGACCCACAAAAATGCTTACAGCCTCTGCTAGCTCAGAGATTGAGCTGTCCAAGGCCAGAGTTAGTTCTTATTTTTCTTAAACAAAGACAAACAGAAGCAAGCATATTTACTCTTTCCTGTTGCTCTTCAGAGTTGAAGGCTAACAGCATTTCTGACAATCCAGCTATAGTTATCTGAAAAATAAGACTCCTAATCTCCTATTTGTCTTTTATAGTCTTTTTCTTGTGCGTGTTGTAACTTGTCTTTTGGTAATCTGCCTTTTTTCAGCATAGTAGTTTGTCTTGTAACTTTTGTTTGTCTTGTAACAGTTGTTTTTTTTTTTCCTAGTAGTTAGGAAAAGAACACAAATGTGGGCTTAAAAAAACAAAGGGCTCTTCAGGTATTCCAGTGAAGATTATGAATATTCTGGAGCAGTGACCCCTGGGGTACACTGCTGTTACTGGGCTCCAACTAGGCGTTGTGCCACAGATCGCTGTTCTCTGGGCCCAGCTGTTCAGATGGTTTTTGATCAACCCTGCCATCTGTCTGTCCAGTCCCATGCCTCTTCAGCTTGCCTACGAGCTGATCTTTTCTTGTCAATGTAAGGAGGAGAGTGTCAAAGGAATTGACAGTGTCTCTGTTCTTGCCACGTTTTACCTCTCCTTGCTTCCTTCTGCGTGCTTCCTTGTTATATATGTTTGGCCAGGAGCTCCTTGTTTATTCACGCAGGACTCCTGGCATTTGTGACCCTATGTTCATAGGGATGGACCTCTCTGGAACTTGGAGAAGGTGATCCTTGAATACTCAACAGCTTTCTTCCCTCCAGGGCCTTGTCCCATGGGGCTCTTCCAGGCAGATCTTTGAAGTGGCCAAAGTCTGTTCTCCTCAAGTCCAGGGTTGTGAGCTTGCTTTTCCCTCTCCTCCCTGCCCTCAGGATCTTCTGAACTTTACCATCTCATGGTCACTGCAGCCCAGGCTGCCTTTGATTCTTGAGTTCCCAATAAGCCCTTTGTCAATGGTGAGCACAAGGTGCAGCAGAGTAGCAGCTCTCCTTGTTAGCTTGTCTGTCACTTGAAGGAGGAAGGTATCATCGGTGCACTCCTTGAACTTCTTGAATTGCTTATGTCTTGCTGTGTTGTCCCTTCAGCAGGTATTGGGGTGGTTGAAGGTCCATGAGGACCAAAGCCTGAGAATATGAAGCTCCTTCTACCTGCCTGTAGAGTGTCTCATCTGCTTTTTCTTCTGGCACGGTGGCCTGCAGCATCACGTCACCTTTACCTGTCCACTCTTCAATCTCACCTGTAATGTCTCCATCAGCTCCTCATCCATTCCCAGGCAGGGCTTCGTGCTTTCAGATGTGCTGTCACATAAAGGACTCCCTCATCATCCCAACCTGACCTTCCTAAAGAGCCTGTATCACATCATTGCAGTGCTCCACTCATGGGAGACATCCCACCACATCTTGGTGATCCCAGCAAGATCAGAGCCCTGCAGCTGACCTCATGGAAGGTTTCAGCCTAAAAATTTCAGGCATGACCTGCAACTGGGAATTTCAGTTTCCTCAGAATTTTTGTCCTCTTTTAGCACTAGCATGCATCCTCCAGCAAATGTTTGTGGTGCAGGTAAAGAATGCATCAAATTATCTTTAAAGCTTCACCTAATTTGTGAGTACCTAGTAACTATAAAGTATTTTTGATACGGTTTGAAATGTAAATAATCCCATGCTCTTCATTTATATTAGTCATAAAGGGACACTGGTCTGTTAGTTTGAGGTTTTAACTTACTTTAGCAAACAGTTTGTCTTGCATAATAAAGAAAAGATGATAGAAATGATGTTTCCCATCAGGCAGTCTAAAAATGGCACTGTGCTTCAGGTTGTGAAAGGATGAGATCTAAAGCAAGGGGTATTTCCAGTCTGTCCTTATACCAGTCTAAAATAAACTACGTAAATAGAACCCAGTTGTCAAAGGTGAGTTGTATGTTTCTGTCTTTGTAATTTTGACAGGTAATGAATGACACAAGTATTGCTAACTTTTCCTTCTATTTTTGGAATCAAAGACTAAGCAAACTGAAAAAATCAGGTTTAAGCAAAGTCTCACAGTGGGGGTTCTGTGGTTTGCTTTTTCATACGGAGCCTTAAAATCTGTTATCGAATAGGCATCAGTAAACATCGAAGCACGTCTGTATTCTGTTAAAGTTTCCTAAAGCCTTTGAAGTAAATTATTTTGGGAAAACATTTTATGCCATCTGACAGATAAATCATTTACCCTCCCCCTTTTTTGCCAAAGGAAGCAGCTCTAAGTTTGCCTGTCGCCCCATACTGAGCTTCCTATCCCTCATCATAGTAAACCTACTACTTTTGCAAGCACATAATTAAATTGTTGTATTTATCTATCTTAAAAATAGATGGGTAAGTTGCCCAGGAAGCCTGTGTGATTTTTGCTCCTGGCAGGGCAGGGGATGCCTGGTGGCCAGCTGCTGCTTACTGTGAGGTGAGACCTCCTTTGCTCTGCCAGGGCAGCGGAAGATGTGGAAGTAATTTGATTGGGGAGCGAGGGAACTGTGAGTGTTTGAAGTTCTGTCTTCCAGCCCAGAGGAAGGCGGTCATTTGTCTCGCAGCCTCACTGAGGCTTGCGTCACCTGTGGTAATGTAATTGCATGCAGATGACAGGACTGCGTTCCTGTTTTCTCCCTTAGTTTTCCCCTGGCAGTGCAGTGGGTTCTTAGGTGTAAAAGGTGAGTGCCTTTGCCATTGTGGAGGCCCAGGAGCTGCGTTTTCTGGAGGAGAAGCAGCAAGGCCCTCTCCCCGGGCAGGCAGTGTCTCTGCTGCCTCCAGCTGCAGTGGCCGCTCCGCTGGCCAGCCCCATTCCAGCCCGGTCGCTGCTGCCTGGGGCTGCTCGCTCAGTCCCGTCTCCTGCCCTGGTCTCAGGGTGCCCGAAGTGCTGCAGCCCCTCTGCGTGGGACCTGGGCTCTGCCATGGAGCAGCACCAGAGCACTGCCAGAAAAGATTACCCAAGGAAGAGTGCAGGGTTGCATGAAGAGGTGGGGAAGTGCTGTGAGCAGGGAGCTGTGAGAAGACACCAGGAGGGCTTGCGCCCACCTTGCCTTTACTGGGGGAGGTAGGGTAGGTGCTGAGTGGCAAATGATCCTCTCTGGGGAGTGAAGAGGCCCCAGCCATGGTGTTGTGTGCTGTGGGTGCCTCAGCTCATTGCCATGCGGTCTGGGGCTTTGTCAAGAAGATAAGGAAAGATCCATCCAGCACTTTGTGCAACACCGAGCAGAATTCAGGAGTTGGGCAATGTAAGTAAGTACTTATTAAAATAAGAAAAGGAAAAAAAAATATTTCAAAATCAAGGTTGCAAAACCAGACATTTCCTAACTTGGAAATTCCAGAATTTAGATGGATTGGACAAGTATCCCACATACAGGTTGCAGCTTTACAGTGTTGGCTGGGGGAGAAGACACTGACCTCTGGGTGTTCGGTGTTGCGTTTTATTATTCATAAAATTCATCTGGTAGTGATAAAGAGTTGCTGAATTCACTTCTCTGAAAGATGAAACTTCACTTTCACAAATACCTCTTAGTGCTTCCTTTTGTGCCTGTGTCCTGGAGGATGGGAAAGATAGCAGTCTTCTTTCTGTTGCTGGTTTCTCAACTTCTCTCATTGCAGAGCTTGTGTTTTGTGATGAGTGTTTTTCCAGAAGAAGGTGAACCAGAGCAATGTTTCTTTCCAACAAGTCTGTCAAGTACTCATCGGATGCCACTGACGTGGGCGATGTGAAAGCCAGATGTTTTTCCATCTCAGTAACAGTCAAGATTAGATATTAGGAAGAAATTCTTCGCTCAGAGGGTGGTGAGGCACTGGAGCAGTTTGCCCAGAGACAGTGTGGGTGCTCCATCCCTGGACGTGTTCTAGGCCAGGCTGGATGGGGCCTTGAGCAGCCTGGTCTGGTGGGAGGTGTCCCTGTCCCCTGGCAAGGGGGTTGGAGTTAGATCTTTAAGGTCCCTTACAACCCAAACCATTCGGTGGTAAGTTAAGCCACTGCAACTCCCCATTTTCATAATTTGTGTTATTTCATTTACATAGGTTGTTCACTATAAGCAATTAGGTATCCTGAAATGTTCCTTTATCTAACAATTTCATTTTTCAATCCTTTGAGAGAGCAGAATCTCGTCTCTTTTCTCTGCCTGCGCGCTAAAATTATGCATCTCAACAGGGGGGTTCACAGCTCTCAATTTCCAGCTGTGCCCTGCCAAACTGACAGGAGCTCTGTTAATTGTTTCTTCTTCTGTAGTTGCCCTGTTTTCAGACACCGTAAATACAAGCATTATGGAAAACTCATGCAAGTGGTGTACACATTATTTTGCTCCAGTTCATCATAATACGTTTATTTAAAAACATGAGCCGAAGAATGCCGAAATGAAAATTACTTGTTTAAATCTGCCTTAGAAAATTTTCAGCAATTTTACAGAAAACCAAAGAGTAGACCTGTGGCCACTTTAACTAGAGTTTAATTGTGTAACTAAGCATTTCAGGTTTCTTCCTGAATTACTTATTAAATGTTCTTGTTTTCAAGCAAATTACAGCTCATTTTTAGGAGTCAAACCTAAAGCATTAGGAGACCTAACTTATCAAAAATGCAAAGCACTCAACTCTAATCAAAGCCAGTGAACACTGATGGAGCTGAGCTAATTTGGAAATGAGGCCATTGTCTGGTTTTTTTTTGCTCCTTCTACCCTTTGTGTTATATCAAAACAGGTTCATATTAGATTATGGATGACTTCCCAGTGGATGTGAATTATTACAGATAATTTTCAGCAGAGGGAAGGGGGGAGGAGAGTAATTAAATTGAAGGCTAAATTAAAGGACAAGCTCCTGAGCGCATTTTCATCTCTATTTAAACTAAAGAGAGTGAGAACATCTTGCACTGTTGGGCGTGCAGCATGCACTGTGGTGTCCCACCCCTCTTTTTTAGTACGCAAAACTTCACCTTCGTTCAGCAAATAGTTTTCTGTAAGTCAAATGTATTAACGTGGAAAAGGCTCTATCTGACAAACCTAAACAGCAAGCCCATCTGTGACAGAACAGACTCCTGCTTTGTGTAGCCGGAGGAGTTCCCAGGCCACACAGCAAAGTAAGCACTTACCAGTCATTTTGTCACCTTCAGAAGGTAATAACAAGTTGTAATAACAAGATTTTGTTGTCATTTTTCATTTTCTGAGACAGGTGAGCTGTGCTAGGAGTGTAATCATGGCTATGGGAAGGCTCAGGTTTCTTCATCATGAAGATCTGTTAAACCAGCAAGGTCCAGAAGTTTTATAGGAGACGGTGCATGATTGCTTATTGTTGGGACTGGTGCTGAATAGTTTTGTTCCAGCAGTTGTTTTCTTTTGTTTATTTTTTTTAAATAAATAGTTTAGGGGAAATGATTCTTTGAGTCTCTTTTACTAACAAAAGGTGGCTTGAAAAGAATAGAGTAGAAATAGTGGCCCAAGGTTCTTTCTTCAAAGTGCTGTTTTCTCTCTGACATTTCCATTAAAATAGATTGCTAAACTGCCTTGAACTTAACCGCTGAACTACTGCTCGCTCTGTGAGTACTTACCTGTAAAACTGTTTGCATCAGAATGTGCGAGATGCTTCAGCAACTCTGATGCGAGGGGACTGCTCAACAGGTCGGATAGCAAAGCGGGGTTCCTTAGCTTGGGACAATAGACAGGAAAGGTACAAGACAGACAAACAAGTGAGCAATGCCATAAAAAAACAAAAGATTTCTATGATCCGCTGCGGTGGTTGGATCTCACCCAAAGTGGTTACCAGAACTAAACACTAACGATAAAATAATAGTAATAATAATTTAAATCACAGGCTCAGTTTGAGCTAATTGTGATTTCTTTCTTAGTAGGCAAAAGATTGTTAGGAAGAAAATACTGTTTGTTTTTTAAAATCTTGTGTAATCATTGAGTAAACGAGATGTAAAAGCTTCTAATGCATGTGGATCATCTCCTCAGTGGTAATGGTTACTTCTGTGCTTGTAATGGACTGCTCTCCACAGTTTCCAGAGGTCCTTGGCCTCTGCATGCTTAAAGCCGGCACCTCTCCCTCCCGGAGAGGAGCTGCTGGCACCACTGCTCTCCCCAGAGATGTTCTCGCTGCAGCTCCTGCCTAGCTTTTAGCACTGGCCTCCTCACCGTGCTGCCCCTTTCCCCTGAAACACTACGTCAGGCTTCGACACTGCGTGCTGCTCTTAGTCATGGCACGAAATGCCTCTTTCCGCCCTCCCATCCCCTCTAAAGTGCACATCCCCACAGAGATTCCCCCCACATTACCTGAATGCAGTAATTTAGTGGCTGATGAATGCGTTCACGCCCCTCACCAGCCCGTACTGGTGCTGAGCGCTTGGATGAGTGAACATAGGAAGGTGGATCGGTGGTGGCTCGTGGACAGATAGCACAGAAGGTAGTGAATGGTTCTGGTGATCTTTCTGGGCCTGAGTAACAGACAGCTTGGTGACAGACAGACTTCCATATGACTGTCTAGCACTTTGAGTATTGAAGCATTTTTATTTTATTTTATTTTTCTTTTTAAGTACACAGTACCTTAGCTCTTTGTTAGGTGAATTTGTTTCTACCCTCTCGCACCTTGAGTGCACAAGAAGCCTTTGCTAAAAATGACACTTTGGTTCATCAGATCCCAAGAAGAGGGGATGGGACAGGTTTGTGTAAGTAGTAGTTAACATTAAGCTGCACTTCTTATGTCTTTTGCACTGTGAAACTAGTCTCAGTAACTTCTGTTGTCTTGTGTATTTATTGTAGAGGTGGGACTTTCTTCAACTCACTGTTAAAAGCAGATGCACAGGTTCAAGTCAGGTTTTGAGCATTAAACATAAATGACAGCTCAAGGTGCCACATGTTCTAGATGGAGATGACTACTTGCAGTTACTGTCTGTGTGCTGTGTAATATAGGGGAAGTTTTTAAGGAACCCTCACTTTCCATACTGAGCTGTGCAGGCAGCTGTAGAAGGCAAGATGCATATGCTATTTTTGGCAATGCTCAGTTCACTTTCTCTTCTACTTACTGTTCCCCTCCTCTCTCCACAGCATCGTTTATTTCTTCAGCGAAACTGAAGAATGCGCTCAGTAGCTCTTCTCAGCAGCCCTGCAGCCCATGGAGCGTGTGGGCAGTCTCTGTATTCAGCATCCTGGAAAATGTGCGTTCCCTTGAAGTGATCTGCTGAAAGCACGTACTTAGAAGCCTGCCTTGTTGCACTGCTCTCAAGCTCTGAAATGCCTGCTCTCTAATACTGCCTGGAATTTGGTTTTCTTCTGCTAAAGAAACGCAACCTGCTGCAGTTACCCAAGGAGTCCAAAAGAGCAAGGACTGTGAAGATGGCTCTGTGCGCTTTTTATGCAGTTTGGGCTATCCTTGTGGAAGTGGCAGCAACATTTGGTCCGGTACCAAGGATCACTTGGGAACACAGAGGTAAGAAGAGAAATAGCGTAATAATGGAATATTGCAACAACATCAGGGTTTCTTTGTGTCCTTCCAGCCTGCTTGCAGAAACTTGAGTCAGTTTCTGCTGTCTTTGCTCAACCTATAGTGCTTAGGACCAGAATATCCAACAGTGGCTTGGGCACCGAGCTGACCACTTGCATATCCTCCAAACAGTTCTGAAAATGTGTCTTTTTAAAGGAGGAATTTCACATTGGGGTTTCTCTAGTGAAGATTCTTACAGGTGAACCTTGCTTCAAGAGAAAAAAAAATAAAAAAATATGTATTTTGTTTTAATCAAGTTATCAAGAGAGCATAATAACAAAATTTACCTCTTCAGCTAATACTCTTTTTTTTTTTTTTGTCATTGATCTTCTTTTAATACTTTTTTGGGCTGATATGTATGTTGATGCTGGATAGTCCTGAGCTCTAGGTAAATCACTAGGTGAAGGAAAACATTTGGCCTTCTTCTGACAGTGTTATTTGATGCCTGGAATTGAACCAACCCAGCGTTTTCCACCAAGCACTGCTTATGCTGTGCTTGAAGTTGCAGCAAATAGTTGTTACCTCCCAGTACAGTTAGCGGGATGTTGCATAAAGAGAGCCAAGAGGGATCAGATATTCCTGTAGATTTGGGGTTTAATTCTTCAACCTGGGTCTGAAGAGAACTCTAGAGCGCAGGCTATGAGGTAGTGCTTCTGTTTGTGAATAAACTTTTTTTTTCCTTGCACCCCCATGTGTCATGGATGCTTTAGCTTTCAAAAGCTTTTGGTTTTGACTCATGCTTTTACTGGTAGTTAAAAGTCAGAAACCCAAGTGTTCTGTAACCAAGTAAGCATATGGATAGTGTGAAGAAGAAACCTTAAGTAAAGATATTAAATGCTGAGGAATCAGGCTGCACGAAAAAATAAATGGGGGTTAAGGATATAGTTACAGTGAGCTGATTTGTGAGATGGCTGTAGAGATGCTTTTCCTTTTCATTGGTGTAGCAATAAATGAGTTGCTGATATGCTGCTTTTTCAGAAAGTAGTCTAGACAAGGCTTGCAGTTCCTGCTTAGCCTCCTTGGTGCTCTTGTGTTGTATAATAGTTCAAACTTGGCAAGTTGCTGTTTAGTGGTATACATCACAGACCTGTATCCATAAATGCTTTTTTCTGTTAATTCCTGCTATTTCTCTGTCTGCTAAAGATTGTTGTATTTAAGTATAAGAAGCCTACTTTTAACGGGAGGGGGAATTTAGTCCAGTAGAAGAGTGAATAGGTAAGACTTGTATGAACCAGTTCATCCTTTGGGGGAAAATGTTACTGGCAAGTGAAAGATTTTAAAATTGTATGCTTCAGAATCTAGTTTAAAATGAATTTTTTCAAGTCTTGAAATAGTGCAATTTCTAATGTTAGAATTGAGAAAAATAATACATTGTTTTCTGCCAATCTCCGAAAATTGAAGCTTTATCTCGTAAATTCTTGCACAAAGTACAGACTCCCAAGCTTTCAGTAGTTTTTCCGTGTTGTTTGCACACGCAGAATAAATATTCCTGTACATTAATCATTTTGTCATCTTTCTCCAAGCCTTTCTGTTCCAGTTTGTATGCTTCCTCATTCCACTGCCTCTTTCCCCTGTGTTTCCCCCTTTTCTTCTTCCTTTTCATCATGATTTTCCCACATCCCTTACTGTTGTGTGCAATTTATCTCCAGTCTTCACTTGAAAATCAGCTTGTTGACATTGTACATGGCTCCTTTTTCCTGTGATAATATCTAGAAATGTCTTATTTTAAGGTGAGGGATTTTTTTGTCTGGGGAGGGTGCAAGGGATGTGGTGAATTGTTTAGTTTTCCACAGTAGGTGGATATGTGGAAGGGAGAAGGTGAGGAAAGAGCTGACAGTGGATGTGTAAAGTGAGAGGTTAGGAAAAAAGAATTAGTGATTGGAGAAAAAAAAATGAAGACATGAGTTATGGGGATCACTGCAGGAGGAAATTCGTAGGCATTTGAAATTGAACTAGAAAGTAGGGACCATTGATTTTGATGTCAATGATGGGAGCTGCTGTTTCTGCTGAACCAAGCATCTGAGGGGGTCTCTCATCTGTTATGTGTGTTGTCCAAACTAAGCTTTGTTGCTTTCCAGATACCCAAGGGCTGTTAGACAGCTTAGAAAAATGACCCATAAACTTGACCCTAAGTGATCGTGTTTCTTCATGTGGTGCTATTTTCCTTTCATTTCAACAGAGGTCCAGCTAATACATTTTCATGAATCAGAAGTGTCAAACTATTCAACCTTGCTGTTAAGTGAGGACAAAGATGTTCTGTATGTAGGAGCCAGAGAAGTGATCTTTGCATTAAATGCAGTTAATATTGCTGAAAAGCAGCATGAGGTGAGTATGCATTTTAATACGCTATCCTCCACATATAAATCATATCCCAAATTTGACTTCTCTTTCTGATACCAGAAGCACTGCGCTCTACATGTTGTGTACCTGAGAAAATACTCTGTCTGGGCTACCTCAGTTTTATTTCTGGAAGATGCTGTTGAGTAAAATATGTCACCAGATGAGAGGAAGAAATAAGAAAACGAAATACAAACAAGTTAATAGAGGTCTCCATAGGCATTTTCTCTTTGGAGGCAGCGTGCTGGACTAGAGGAACTTTGTGTAGAAGCTATCAAGGTGGCCCTTATTTGTATTTTATTGGTGGGAGTGGGCTATATCTCCTCTTAATCCGAATCATAAGAAAATTAATCTGAAACAGAAGCAAACTTGGAGCTTGCTCAGGAGTGGTAGGCTTCAAACATGCCTCAGATGCGATGAAGACCTTGTCTATTGAGTTTCAGCTTCTGTGTCTCTAGCTGTGTCTGCACAGTAACCAGCGGTGCAAAGAGGTCTGGTACAGCTTGCTCAGAATTAGCTCAGCTGCAGAAGTGCTCTGGGTGTGCTGACACTTGGTTCTCAGAGTAGGTTAACCCATGCAGAAGCCTGCTAACGCGATTCTGTTGCTGCAGGTCCTTCTCAGGCTCCTGCTTCTCACCCACCAGCGGTGCAGGCTGAAGCTTAGAGACATAGCATGGAATCAAACCCAGGATATTCTGAAAGATGCTCTATGATTTTTAATATGAACAAAATGTTCAGGGATGATGATAGAAAATTTCACGAGTATATAAAGCTTGCTTTCCATTATTACTCTGAGTATGTGTAAATGTCAAAGTTGTACCTCTCCACATAGCATAGATTGGTCCCATAAGTTTTCTTTATTTTTTTTAAATGTTTTTCTCTAGTGTGAATTAAAGTGAGAATTGCTTAAAACAGATAGTCTTTCACCTCCCTAAAGCATATGTTGATGGAAAACTTTATAAGTAATTTGAGGCGAAAGATAATGATTAACCCAAAAGATACTAGCAGTGGTTCTGCACTCCCTGATGACACATGCATTTGGAAATGTCATCTCCTCAGAAAAGAATGGCTTTGAACTTTTGAAAGCCACTTGCAAAATGAAAGCTACTTGCAAAATGACTTAAATTTGCTGCAGACAGTAACCTTAGAATTGCTTGTTTTGTTTGTTATGCAAGGTCTGAAAATACTGCAATTGTGTTAAAGTGCTTTGAACATACCTTCTTATTACTTGCTTTTCTTTTGCTTAGTTGCACTGGAAGGTCACTGAAGATAAAAGGACTAAATGTGCAGTCAAGGGCAAATCAGAACAGGTATGTTCTTTTATTGGACTTTAAGAAAAATATTTTATGTTTAACTTCAAGAGGAGTGGTGTTAAAGAAGAAAGGCCCCAAATGTTTGCAATTAAAATTTTCAAATAATCACCTAAATTCTTTAATAAACTTGAGCTTTAGTCTTAAGTATGTTTAGTCTTTTTTTTTGGTAATTCCTAGTTGATTATTTCTTGCTGTTGAATTTTGTTTGATTGTTAAAAAAAATCTGATCACACTAATGTGTGCTTAGTTATAGTAAGTTTTTCCATTAAATTGATAAACAAATATTAATTTAACTGAGATATTTGATAGCAACTGTTGTTTTATTACTTCAGTAACTCTACACCAACATTTGGTTTTCTAAAATGATGGGTAATTTTATCCTTTTTGCTCTAGGGCATAGTGTTTATTTACTAGGCCAGCACCTACTGCCGGTGCATTTTTCACTAACTTATATCCTCCTTGTGATGCTGAATGCCCGTGCTCCTTGCTGGTCTGGCTGCTCAGACAGTTCCCCCGTGCCTGAGCAGCCCAGTCTACTCCCAGCTTGGCCGTACAAGCAGCTGAGCCCGAGGGCTCCCTTGGTGTTTCTGGCATCCACAGACCCCTCTGGACTGTCGGCACACCGGCTGGCTTGCTCATACTGCCATTCCGTGGAGGTAGTTTTTATAAGGTGATTGACCGTAGACGGGGATGCCTTACCCTCTGTTGTGCCACGTGGTATGGCGGTACAGTGAAGTGAGGGTTTTCTTGGCAAGATTCGTGGTCAGGCTTTCAGTACAAGTTTGAAAATGGAAGGATGCATATACTCTAGATACAGAAAGCAGTACTACTTCCCACTTAAAAGGAGTTGACATCAGCACCCCTACATCTACAGTTCCTTTGGTGCTCCCCTGCTTATAAAACCCCAGGTGCATTCTGGGCTGACAGACATCCTGCATTCAGGGGCTCGTTTGAAATGGAGTTGGCTATAGACTCCTTTGCTCAGCTATCTGCATTTGCTTGGACTGAGAACCATCAAGGCAATTTACCTGCCTAAGGTGAGGTGTGGCGGGCAGTTAAGGACCATTTCCTCTCTGACTCTTCCTGATGCACTCGGAGCTTGTGTTCTCCAGGTTCAGTGGGGGTTACTAGCAATAACAATTATTTAACAGCCATGGTGAGTGCATGAGAAGTAAATTTATTTTTCTTGTGCACCTGCGTGCACTTCATCAGATGGCGTCTGGGTCTCCACAGGTCCTTTGCAGAGATCATTGGTGGTTATTAGAAGGGATATCAATTGCTTAGAAAGAGCAATTGATACCACGGGATGAAGGGCGGGAGGGTGGAAAGACATATAAGAGACCAAGACTGACTGAGGATTTAATGGTCTTGAGGTCTCCCTCTTAAGATACAACCTTGGCTATCACATACTGTTTAATTTAGACTTGTAAAGAATGACGAATTCTATGATGTACTCTGTTTTTAGGTAGTCATTCTCATGGATCAGTTGTATCTCTGCAGTTTGTGCTTTCATGGAACAATCTGAGATGCCCTCCTTTGAGCATGTGGCACTCAGACATGTTACCCTAACAGGACTACTGAGGCAGCTGTGCACTACTGACTGTAGGAAAGCTGCTGCGGGACTCGGGCTCCCAGAGGCTGTAAGGTGGCAGTGTCCCAGTGATGACTGTATCACCCAGCATTACTGGGGTGGTGTGGCATGAGTAGTGGCAACAGAAGAGATGACAGTGCAACTTTAATTGTTTGTTTATGTTGTAACATGGAAGTTATTGTTCATCAGACTGGTCCTTTTCTCATCCTCTATTACAGACAGAGTGTCGTAATTATGTGCGTGTTCTGCAGCAGCTGAATGACACTTTTCTCTATGTGTGTGGAACTAATGCGTTCCAGCCAACATGTGATTACCTGGTAAGTAAACCAGTAAAAACTTTAACTTAAAACCAGCTCATATAAACAATGAGTATAATCTCATTTCCCAAAGACACTTGTAATTTCAGTGCTGGTCATAGCATTGAAGCATTTATAATACTGTCTCATGGTGATGATAGAGTACAGAAATAAACCATACTGTTCCTTTTTCAAAACACTGAATTATTGATTCACCTTGATTAACAGCAGATTTACTCTTTCATAGCTTCCATAATTCTCTGTGTATTGTACATTAGCATAAAAATAATTTCTGAAACTGAAATTATGTTCTTTGACTTCCATCTGTTGTTGAATCTCCCTGAAATTTCTCAGATTCCTGACTCTGCTTGTCTTGTCTCTGCTTCTGGCAGTGCCACAGCTTCATAATGCTGAGCACTTCAGAATAAAGTCTTGGCTCAAAATCAAAACTCCCTTTTCTTGTTGCTGACTCTCACATTGTTCTCCTTACTATGGCTCTTAATGATTCTGAAATTTAGAAATCTTGTAGTTATGTTAACATTTCTTCTTTCTCCCCTTCCTGCAAATCTGTCTGCCATCAGCTCTGGAACATTGCCAGAAGCCACTGTCCTTAGCCATGAATGTCTTCATTACACAGTATAAATAATCACTTCCCCAGTATTGTAGCTATAGTTCTCAATCATTTTACTGATACTTATTCCCTTAATTTTTAAGGGTTTTACAAAGTAGCAGACAAAATACTCTTGCTATTAAAAAATGTAGTTGGATTATAATTATACCCCATCTCACCATTATATTATCTAAAAATTGCTCAGTCCACTTCAGAAAGTCATCTTGATTTCTAAAACTGTCCATTTTTGTGCAGGTTAACTTAATAGTTGCAGGATTTGCATTATATTGGTTAACTTTTCTGCTTTTCATATTGTCTGGCTTTTTGGGTTTTCTTTCTTGAGGTCTCTTTATGTCTGGATTTAACTTTTTGTCTATTCTTTGCTACTGCACAAATTATACTCACAAAAACCTCACAAATTATAGGATCACATTTCCTCTGTTAGACTTGATAAAATTTTTCTGAAAACTTAAGTGCCTTCTATAATCTTAAAAAAAATAGGCATTCCAGGCTGGAAGTTACTGGTTTTCTCTATTAATCTGTGTTTTTTTGTTACCTTTGTGTGATTCAGATGGCTGAAAGAAAAAGTAAAAATGGTTGTTTTTTGCAGAATTTGATTTCGTTTGAGCTTGGAGGTAAGAATGAGGATGGTAAAGGCAGATGTCCATTTGATCCTGCTCAAAGTTACACATCTGTTATGGTTGGTAAGTTTGTATACCTCATTATTATGTATAAATATTTGGTCCTCTCCAGTTCAATATTGAAATGGTAGATTGAGGTCTGTATTTCTAAGTCTTTACTGTGTAACCACCTTTCAAAATAGTAGTTTTAAGTGTTTTAGTCGAAGTAATCTTAATGTACTTTGACTCTCTCTACTCGTTCAATTTGTTGAAACTACAGTAATTTATAAAATTAAATTAAAAAATAATAAATAAATTTTATAAATTACTGTAGTTTCAACAAATTTAACAAGTAGAATTTTGTCGTTCTTGAAGACATATCCATGAAGCAGGACAAGTAACTGAGACATTGCAGGGACGTAACCACATGGTTAGATGCCACCTAATCTTGATTTGGTAAAGCCAAAGTGGCTGTGTTGTGGTGTCACAAGATCATAAAAGAGAAACTTGTAGTGACACAAAACAGGAAATTAAAAAGTAAAGCTCTTGCTCACTATGTTGTTGCCTAAATTCTTGAGTTTACTGGAATATCGGCAGCATGGAAAAAGAAAAAAGCAGTTAGTTCAAAACTTATGTGCCATTTCTTAGTATCAAAATGCAAGTTTACTTAAACTGCAGATTTACATAGGAGGTGTTAAAGTGCCCTGAAAACAGTGCTAGCTTTTGCCAGTTGCTTGTGTTAGAGCAATAATAAACCAAGTGTGAAAGTGTTAGCTTTGAGAGTGGTCAGCAGAAATATAAACATAGAAGATATGTCTAGGGCAACTGAGAGGAAATCCTTGTTTATCGTTTCTTGTGGGAAGTTTAAGTGTCTTGAAATATTTATATATCTTTTTTGGTATTCAGTGTATAAGAAAGTTTAAAGTATTTGTTTTTGTATTAAAGATGAGGAGCTTTATTCTGGGACTTCCTACAACTTCCTGGGAAGTGAACCTATTATTTCACGGAATTCTCATCAGAGTCCTCTGAGAACAGAATATGCAATACCTTGGCTTAATGGTAAGTGGGTGTGAGAACAAGCCAGATCAAATCATTCTTCCTTCTTTAAAGTCACAATTCCAGACAAAGAAACTTAAGTTTCCTTTCAGAGGTAAGGAACAATTGTCCAGTATCTCAAAGAGGATAGCCTATGTAATACTGGCATACACTGAGGTGTAAGTGTATGCACCTGTCTGTGCTTTGAAGAGATTTATTTTTATTTTTTAAATTTTTTTTATAACTTTTATCAATACTGGCAATTAAAACAGCTTAGAGACACAGACAGTGTCTCTAAGTTAACTTAGTTAAGATAAGTTAACTTAGTGTTAACTTATTGTTCATATCCACTTGTTCATCTTTGCTATGATGCAGGATACCTGTGATATAGTATGAAGAAAAATGTTCTTTGTCTCTAATATGCTTTCAAATTGATAAGTCCATTGTTCCTGTTCAGCTCAATTCTTGAATTTCAAAACTTGATGAGTTTTGGGAACTCTTGGAGTTTTGTAGCTTTTGGCCATAAAATACCAAAATTACAAAATCTGCATATTCAAACAAAAAAAGGGCACTATGCCCAAAAGGTGTAGGATATGGAATTTTGTAGCAAATTTTGTAGTTGTTGTTATGTTTAGTATTTCAGCTAGCAGTACAGATATTAAGTGCCTGGTATTCTGTGTGTATAGTTGAAAGACAGTTGCTTCTGCAAGGCAGATCTTAATTAAATCTTGAGAAAATGTCTTCTGATTTCACATGTGGAGGCTGGATGACAGCAGTGTGATTGTGCATATTTGAAAGCCAATGGAGTTCGTGAGCATGCTTAATGTTTTTTTTATGTTGTTTTTCTGGGGCTGTTTGGCCTCTGTGTGGGTCCAACTAACTGCCAGGTTTGCAGGTGCTAATACCTGGCCAACCTTGGCAAGTTATTACTTTAACATTTTAGCTGATTTTCTCTTTAAATACAAATGAACTATATAAAGATATACCATATCATTTCTCTTACGTTTGCATTTCCCTTGGCTTTTGGTCAGAAGAGAGGCAGGCAAGGGAAGTCAGCTATACAGACCTGTCAGAAAACCATTCTTGAGTGTGGGTGAAAAATGTGAAGTAATAAGATACAAGACCTTAGAGATATCTCGTATCTCTTAGTCTGTTGTGTTTTCACATAGCTTTTTTTCCTCCAGTATTTCTATTTTTTTTTTAAGAAGTGTCTGTCGGTCAATGAGCAGTGAAATACACAGAGAGGTTTGGGAGGGACTCCTGGAGTATCTTAGAGGGAATCAAATTAAGAGTTATATGTAATACAATATTCTTCTCTTTGTATCTGTAGAGCCCAATTTTGTTTTTGCTGATGTGGTAAGAGCAGATCAAAACAGCACAGATGGGGAAGACGACAAGATATACTTCTTTTTCACCGAGGTGTCTGTGGAATATGAGTTTGTTGGAAAACTGATGATTCCAAGGATAGCTAGAGTGTGCAAGGTGGGACAGTTCGATTTCCTTTTTACTAGTTCAAGTGGATTTTGTTTATTAATGTAAAAAACAATTATTGGAAATTAAATGGAAGTGGTTGAACTTCATCTCGTTGAATCAGCAATTTTAATCAGTTTCTCAGAACTGAAAAAGTCTAATTGTTGCTTTGGAAACAAATACTTGATTTAATGGTGAAATTTCAGTACATCTGAGAGTTCTACCCACCTCAGGGGGCTAGGGGAGAAGAACAAGACAGACAGAAAAGGTGTCTATTCTTGTTGTGTGGTTTGCTTTGTTCTTGTTGTTGTTTGTTTTAACTGTAAGTTTAAGTACAGTCCTCTGGGAAAAACTGACTTTGGTGTTTCTGAGCAGCTAGGATGTTTGAGAAGAATTGTAATTCTTCACTAGTAGCTGTTACAAACAAGACTATTCTACTGTAGATACAGCTAGTTGTAGCAGATGGGACTTCCATGAATCTGGCAGAACTGCCAGAACCTCAAACAAAACAGTCACCATCAACCTGATTATGTCACACTTAGTATGTTTAAACCTCAATATTAGGTTGAGTCAAGTATTTACCCAGGAGTGTTGGTTAAAAATCTTATTGATGGAAGTCATTTTTATTTTTCCAGTAGAAAATGTTGATTTAACAAAAAACCTTTTCAATGGAATGTATCAATTTCCTCAGTATTTTTTTTCCAACAGGAAATTTATCTAGCCATTTCATTTTGATGAGGTTGATATGCTTTATTTTGACTTTACTGTTTTATATTTAAACATGGAAGTCAAAACATCAATAACAAGTTAGTGCCCTTGAGATTTCCTTTGAACAAGCAGCTGGAGGCAGGTTTACATGGGGGTTATTATTATGGCCCTCTGCCCACTGACAGCTTTTGAATGCTTTAGAACAGGAGTATCATAGAATGTGAGCTTTATTACTGCTGTTTGATAAGAAAAGGAATCAATGCACATTGCAGATTTGTAGGCATTCATACTTATATTTAACTTAAATATACTTAAATTTTGCAGATTTTCTTCAATTCTTTGCATAACAATACAGGATAATGAACAGGAAATATTAATAGTGTTCAAATATGTCTGCTCATGTAAAGAAGTAACAGTTGTAGCTCAATAATTAAATATTTTGAAACATAGTCTAGTCAAATATATATTTTTCTTCAAGTCTTGATAACTGCATATCCGTATTAAAAATGGTAACTGCTCACAGAATTAGGCCATAGGTACATTTTTTCTAATGGAATTATTAATATCAGGAAGTTCAATGCATATTGCAACATTACAACTTAAATCATTAATGCTTAGATGTCAGAACAAATCCAATGTTACTGATCTCTTTTAAAGGAAAGGATATGTATAATACCTGCACACTTTAATTGTTCTAATGAGCATTTGTGTTTTATGGAGGTACATTGTTCATAGCTGTTTTTCAAATGCTGCTGAAATACAGTGCTTTTAGAAGTTCCATGTCTCATCTTGCTCACAGTGTTGGCAGAAAACATTCAGTGTTATTTCTGTTGACTTAAACTAATATTTAAAAAAATCTTGTAACTTTCTTACTTTTCCACATATGAATACGTTAAGTTGTTGGTATTGCTATAGATGAAATCTTAGAAAAAATAGAGGGGTTCAGTAGTATTTTAGCTATAGTTCTTAAATACAGAAATGCTGCCTAATCTTCCTCATGAGCACTTCTACACTTACTTTTTTTTTCCTTCTTTTTAATGCCAAAAGAGAGACCAAGGAGGATTAAGGACTTTGCAGAAGAAATGGACTTCTTTTCTCAAGGCCAGGTTGATTTGTACCATCCCTGATAAGAATTTAATTTTCAATATTATCAATGATGTCTTTATTCTCAAATCCCCAACCTTGAAGGAACCTGTGATATATGGAGTTTTTACCCCACAACTGTAAGTGTGTTATAGTCTTTTCCTGGATGAATACTTTTGATCTTGACTGGTTACTAAGGCAAGTAATAATTACTCATTTTTTATCCTTCTTCCTCTACTTGTAGGAATAATGTGGGGCTGTCAGCAGTGTGTGCATACAATCTGTCTACTGTAGAGGAAGTTTTCTCAAAAGGAAAGTATATGCAGAGTGCTACGGTCGAACAGTCCCACACCAAGTGGGTACGGTACAATGGGGAAATTCCTAATCCTCGACCTGGTGCAGTAAGTTTCTGTATCTCTGATTTAATGACTAATGTTTTTTAATGTGCAAGAGTAAAGAAACAAAACAAACAAAATACTAAAGCATAGTATTAGATTGCCCTGGTATGGATATTTCCTGTTTTGAAGACTTTGTGGAAAAAAACGCTTCAAGTGACTTATTCCAAATGTTGTATCTGGGAATCAAAGTGTTTTTTTATTTATAGTTGAATTAATTGCTGTTTTCATATTTTCATTATTTTGCTACTAATTTTCTGCTGGTGAAATAGATATTTATATACAATCGGGACCATCAAATACTTTTTAGTTCAGGTAAACAGAAGTATAAAACAGTTGTTGCATTGTCTTTCTAGGTTCAGCACATTTATCAAATGCAGTGTGTTGCTTTACAAACTAAAATGCTAGTAGTGCTGGGTCTCTTCCACACTTTTTTTTCTCATGTTTCTTGCAGTTGTCCTGTTGCTACTGATATGTAAGAGGTAGATATGTTAGAGGTAGTTAAGAAGCATGGGAATCCAGAAAGAATATTTTCCTAAAATATGTTTTGGGTCTGAACAAAAACATAGCATGAAGCATTTGCTCAGGGATCAGCATATTGCAGAAGCCAAGGTGCTGAAGGACCTGAGTACCTCCTGTGGTAGAATGAGTGTAACATAAGGGTGTCCTTACTGGCCAAAATGTGCAGAAGAAAATACATGTGCCTGCTGTTATAATTCGATGTGTCTCTTTTTTTTAATTTTATATACTAGTGCATAAACAATGAAGCCAGAGCATCGAACTACATGAGTTCTTTGAATTTACCAGACAAAACATTGCAGTTTGTTAAAGATCATCCTCTAATGGATGATTCTGTGACTCCAATGGGAGACAGACCCCGACTAGTAAAACGAGATGTGAAGTACACCCAGATTGTAGTGGACAGAGTCAGAGCACTCAATGGTACCATATATGATGTTATGTTCATCAGTACAGGTGAGTTCTGCAGAACACTCTTTTTTAATGGTGATTCTCTAGGCTGAAGTATGCTTTAACAAACCCAAAAGATTTCTGTATATACAATACTTTTACATCAGGTGATATTTTCACTAAAAAGTGGGGGAGCCTCAGTAAGTTAGTGGAGAACCTTGCATGCTTTGAAGAGCTATTGCAGGAGAAGAACTACAAAATTGCAGTGAGTGTAACAAAAACCATGCACGAGATAATCCTGAAGGGGTCATTCTGTGCCCCAGAATGTTTTTTCTTGCTCAAAACTCCTTACAGGGGCAGGTGTAATGGTTGCCATTGGCACAGAATGGTGTGAAGTTTTCAGCTGAACTGCAAGCAGATAATTGATAGAAATTACAGGAAGTGTGCAGTTCTTCCCTGTCTTTCTATTTTAAGAATCTTACTTAAATACACTGCTCTATTGTTTCAGATCAAGGAGCCCTGCACAAAGCTATCAGCTATGAAAATGGAATGCATATTATTGAAGAAACACAGCTTTTCCCAAACTTTGAGCCAGTGCAAACACTCTTGCTTTCATCCAAAAAAGTAGGTGCTACAAGCATCACAACATTAATCTTTTTTTTCCTCTTCCACAAAACTTAATGAAGTATTAACTTGTAACCTTGTGATGAAAGACCATCTCTATGCGAGCTGCTGAAGGCTGCACCTGTAATATCTGCAGCAGTATCAATGTATTTGTTACCCAAAACCTTCCATTGCACTGGATAGGTGGCATGCTTCTGAAAGCATGCAGATACGGGGAAGGTGTGTGTGGTGGTGGTGATGAGAGAAGGGCACAGGTGTGCAAGTCTTAGCTCTGCTCGTACAGGAGCTGAAAGATGTAAGCTATTTAATAAAGGGACCAGTTTTTAGGTTAGAAGTAATGTAAAAATCCTGACCCCTTGTGGCCGGTAGAAATCCATGAGGAAAAGTCCTCAGGGAATTAATAGAAGAGTGGTACTACATTTTTCCTGAGGAAGCAGACCTAACAGAGAGCAGTCTTGTCAAGCAGAGAGACTCAAGATTTTGTATCTAATTGATTTCTGCTGTCACAAACTTTGCAGGCTGGTTCTGTGTGGTGGATTAATTGTGAGAGTGGGCATTTTGGTGTCGCTGCTGGAGTTACACTCCAGACAGGACTGCTGGTGAGGTCCTGCCCACCAGACTTCAGCTGCAGCTGGAAGACACAAGCTTTGCTGCAGGCTACAAAGCCAGTGGTCGTTCTGCATTATTAAACAATTGCTGGGTTTAATCCCAGAATAATTTTTCAATGAGGGGAGGATAATCACATTGTCTATCTTGTTCACTAGCCCTTCTGGTCCTGGTTACTCAGACTTGCAGATCCATAAATGCCTGCTTAGTATTACCCTAAGCAGTGGCTTGTAGCATCAGACCCTTCAACTGCTGAAATTTCTGGGCTCCTTAAGGACAGAATGACTCTGTTTAAAAGTGTGTAGTAATCTTATTGATGTTCAGTAAGTACCCAGTGATCAATGAATTCTCGGATATTAGGGATTTAGGAAGACTGCCAAGATATCTTAAGAGCAGCTTTTGCTTTTGTGTCCTATTTAAAAAAAAAAAAAAAAAAAAACCTCTGCCAACATGATCTATTCTCTGGAAAAGGACTGTATGCCAAAATTCTTCCAAGCTCATCTTGCATGTTTAATAGTCCTTTCATGCTTGTAACAGAAAAAAAAAAAGTATTGAGAAGATAGAATATACTTTTGACAGACAGATCAAAGTCAATGCAATTAAAAACTTCCGTGTTCATAGATTTCAGTAGTATCTCTATTTTTGTATCTGTATATATGATGCATCACAGTGGCCAGGTCACAGAATCGCAGTTTGGCTGAGGTCAGAAGGTGTCTCCGGAGGTCATCTGGTCCAACCCCCCAGCTAAAGTAGGGCCACCTACAGCAGGCTGGCCCAGACCATGACTGGACAGCTTTTGAAAATCTCATCTGTAGGGTTGGAATTACAAATGCACGTTTACTGTACTTCTGATAGGAACACAAGCTAATATCTATTCTTGTAATTGTGGGTACATTATGCAATTATTCGTGTAGTGGCTTAATTATGGTTCCTCCATTTCTGGGAAGTGGTAGTGAAGGGATAGGCATTACACCCTGATGTAGAAATGATGGCACTGCATTTACTCACCCTGAACCCAGCTGTCAAGTTCCCATTTACTCAATAATATTCCTGAAAGAGGGCAGTGCAAGCACACCATAGAGGCTTCATAGGGAATGCACAGTCTTTTCACACCAAGAGTTCTCTCAAACTTCAGAATTGAAGCTAAACACTACTTCTTCACGGTGCTGTGGAGCAGAATCTCTTTATCTTCAGGAAGTGAAAACCTCTTTTGGCTGGAACAATTTCTGACACCTAAAGCTGACATCAAAAGGCGAAGCAGTGCTGTCCAGCACACTCCCATGAAAGCAGCACTCCTTTCCAGTGATTAATTGTAGTTTGGGCTTTGGTGCTGGAGTCGTGGAAGTTGTGTAACTGTGGTACCAACCAAGCAGGGCTTACTTCTGCTCCCTGTCATGGAAGCTTGAGCTTTTGCCTCCTTGGACAGCCACTAAGGAACCACAGTTAGTTATGACTGAAGTCCTTCATGCAGCTGGTATTTGATATGTGTAGTGGCATCCCAAGTAATTGGTAATTGATCATTGATAAGTGGGCAGTAGTTACTACCCATGATGATGGGGTTCAGACCACCCTGCAGTAAGAATCCTTTCTCAACACTGTACTGTAGTGCTCTCCAAGCCCTTCTCTTACACCTTTACCTTGACTGGAGGGCTGCAGTCGGTCACGTGAGCCTACAGTGGGTCCTTGTAACTCCTGTTCGGCTGAAAGGTGTCTGGATTTTTGAAGTGGTCTGCTCAGTTCTCCACCAGTTTCCTGAACTAGCGGGCTGCCGAGGCACTGCAGCCCGTGCTCAGTGTAGCCCTGTTGGCTCGGATGTTGGCTAGCAGATCACTAGGGAGACAGACTGCAGTGCATCACGGGGAGCTTTCTGGCAGGCTGGGAAGCTTTTCCTAGAAAGCCATGTGACTCTTAATGCTGTACACTTATTTCTGGGGACGCTTGAGCACAGACTAACACTGACCTAAGTTAATTTTTAGGATGAAAGACTGCATTTGAATGTCTGTCTCTGAAGTTTCATTCTCTTTCAAAGTCTGTCTTCCAGCAGTGCCAGTATATTCTTTTTTTGGTCCAGTTTTGTCTTTTGTCTTATAGGATCACATTTTTCCTTGAAAGTCATCTGAACACTTCATATATGCGAGGGATCTAAACTGATGTATACTTGATCTTGCTGCCATCCTCTAGAGACTGCTGTTAGACACAATGTGTCATTCTTTAGTTTGTTCTTAAAACAGACTTCCTCATGCTCATTGCATTGAAGAGACTACCCTGCTCTGAGTCCTCATGGGAATACCTCTTCACATAACTCAGTGAAAAGGTGACAGTGAGCTCCTGAACCTCAATTCAGCTCTAAGATGCCCTCTTAGCTTTTTTTTTTTCCTCTTGAGGCTGTTCTTGATGTCAAGAACAAAAGCCTGCTCCGTGAATGTGCGGTTTATGAAGAGCCTTGCTCTATCTACTTGGAGGCTTTTTTTGGATACCTGCCTATGCAACCATGTTCACCCTGCCAGGGTCAAGCAGTCTCACTGCAGAGACAACCCGAGTGCATTTCTATGTACTGAAATCTGTGCGGCTGCAATACAGAAAAAAAACACTTGATGCTTGGATCTGACTTCTTTGCCATGACAACAGCTGTAGAGTGCCAATAAATTCTCTGTGTTCTACTCTGGAGCAGATCCACTGCGTAGGTGGGTGTACTGTTTGGCTTTGTGTGCTCTGCCTCTTGAAAGTACTAGAGGGTAGGTCACTGATGTTTTGGGCTTGCAGGGCAGAAGTCTTTCTTGAAGCTTTGCATAGCAGTGAGTAAATTCACAGTGTACCTTTAGCCATCAGTTTCTCTGAACTTTGAAACAGGTGAGTGAACACAGTTGTCTGTCTTTTATGACAAGGATGTTCAGGATGAATGTGATATTTTCTTGGTGTGTTCAGGGTGAGACTTCTTTGTGATCCCCAGCAACAGCAGGTCAAGCAATTGTTGCCATTATACCCCCCTTTTTGCTAGGTATTATGCCAACATTAATTCCTCTGAACACTACTGACTATTCCTTGAGTAGCAAGTAGGCAGTTACAAGATTCAGATGCAGCGCTGACATTGGCTCTGCAGAGATCTGAATGGCCTGCAGTAGGGCCACTTTGACTTAAAGGGAGCAGTAGTCTGTATGTGTAGGAAATCTTCCCTTTTGGGGCTTTTATGTGCCCTTTGCACCTTTGTCACTAGCATGTGCTTGGCTCCCCTTTTATGAAGGTTATCATTGCATTCATATTTGTGGAAAAACTTTAATAAAGCTACAGTTAGGCAGTTGTTTTCCTTTCTCATAAACAGTATTGACATCAATCTTTTGTTCTTTTGTCTTTTTCCACTTCTGGTATCACTGAATATTTTAAAGCTGCTTTTACAGATTTACAGCTGTATGTATGCACCTCTTTACTTTTAAACACTCTTCAGTTGCTTCATGAACTTGATCCAGTTTGAGAAAATGATTGTCTGTGTGTCTGTTTCTAGGGCAGAAGATACCTCTACGCTGGTTCGAATTCTGGCGTGGTTCAGTCTCCTGTGGCATTCTGTGACAAATACACCACTTGTGTTGACTGTGTTTTAGCAAGGGATCCTTACTGTGCTTGGAAACCCCTTGAAGCTTCCTGCATTGATATTTTTAAAGAAAGTGAAATTGAAAGGTAATGGCAGCCTTTGATTACTCTACAGTTGCAATCAGTATTGTATCAGTCTTGCTCCTTACCAGTAATTTTTAACTGTTTTCAAATGCAGACTTTTTTTTATCCGTTAACTACATCTGTCAAAAATACCTGCTTGTGCTATAAGATAAATTTCATTTTACATGAAAAATAAGGAAATAAGATTTGCAATTGCAATACTTGTGCTATATTTTACAGGAATTGGATCCAGAACATAGGTGGAGATGCATCTTCTTGTTCTGGTGAGTTAACAGCCTTTGAAGAGCTATTTCTTCACATGTCTAGGTGGAATACTGAAAGACTAGTGTCTAGTTCAGCTTGTTACCATGATTATTTGGACTTTTGTTTATATCTTAATAGGTAGGAAATTCTGCGTTTTAATATTTTAGTATCTGTATGGCTTTTATGTTGTGTTGAAATGTCTGTATTTGTGTACATTTCAGTGTGCAGTGCACAAACCTCTGAAATGACTGGGGGCACCTCAACGCCTTGTGAATGAAAACACTATTTACCATAAGTATCTCTAGTACAGAGGCCTCTGTCTCTGTGATATAACAGCATTTGACATTCTGCTGTGAGCCTTGATAAGTGCTTGGTTATTGCTGCCGGATCAGATTAAATGATCCTGAAAAAAGCTAGTCTTATGATCAGAGGGGAGGGGGGCTCAGCATATCATACAGAGCAACTGAAGTGCTCTCCGGTGTGCTCTAAGGCAAGTAACTACAGGTCCTTTCTTTATGGGGTGTTGCTGACATCAGATCATGATCTTAGAGTGTTACAGAAGATTTGTGTTGTAGTAAACAGCACTTTGCTTTACTGTTTTCATTCCTAATTCAAGCACAGCGAGGACTGCTGTGAGTTCCGCTTGTTAGTTACATCATTGTGGGCATGAAATACAGGTGCTGATACTTTCAGAAGAGATGTGAATACCAGCACTTTGTCAGATTTCTTCTCGGATATTTTGTAGTTGCTGATCGACTTTAAAATGCACTAATTGCTTTTAAAGTGATACGAAGTTCAGCATTTTGTTTCAAATAATGACTCTGAGAAGAGGCACGCTCAGTTGTGGATCAACAAGGTCTCGCCCACTCCCTGGAAGTGGAGGCTGTTTTGGAGTTTGGGGTGTCCCAGTGTCATAGTATTTTCTGGTTTCCTGTACGCAGCTATATTTGAACGTTTCACTGAGACTCTTGTGTTGCTGTTGTCTTGGTCTTGTCAGATAATCTTAACACTAACCTTTCCATTACAACTAGCACGGTCTCATGAAACTGTACAGATTAGACGAAGCAGGAATCATTGCTGATACTTTGCACATTTATTTTGATGTTCCAGATAAAGTAAGAGAGAATTCCCTACAGCATACATTCAAGCATGGGAGCACAGCAGAGCTCAAGTGTTCTCAAAAGTCCAATCTGGCGCAGGTAGTTTGGAAGTTCAAAGATGACGTACTGAGAGTGGAGAGCCCCAAGTACCGTCTGCTGGAAAAGGCACTGCTCATTTTCAATTTGTCAGAAGGAGACAGTGGTGTTTACCAGTGTTTGTCGGAAGAAAAAGTGAAGAATAAGAAATTCTCTCAAGTGTTGGCTAAGCATGTTTTGGAACTGAAAAAAGTCCAGCATACTACAGCAGGCCCGATGGTGGCAGCTGCACCCACAGAAGGTAATAGTGATGTACTGAAAGTGTCAGCTGTGTCAACCGAGGGGTCTACCGCTCAAACCTCAACCACTCCGATTGTGCCAGTGACAACTGCAAGGATAACAAAACCTATTGGCCCTGTCCTAACAAGCGCGGCCTCCAACACGGAGCTCTTCAATTCAATTCCTGATGCAGTCCCAGAAAAGACAATGTTCCTGAAGTCAAATGATAACTTTCTGTTGATGTTCCTATTCCTCTTCTTTTTTATCCTCTTCCTGTGCCTGCTCTCCTACAACTGTTACAAAGGGTATTTGCCAGGACAGTGCTTGAAATTTCGCTCAGTCATGCTGCTGGGTAAGAAAAAAACCAAGTCAGATTTTTCTGATTGCGAACAAAGCGTGAAGGAAACCCTGGTTGAGCAAGGCAGCATCAGCCACCAGAGCGGGGAGCAGCCGAAGCCGGCGCACGACACCGGCTACGAGACGGAGCCGGACTGCGGCAACGGCCAGCTCCAGCCCGGGGACGTGCTGGCGCCCAGGGAGGCCAAAGACAAGCCTTTCGATGTGAAGTGTGAGCTCAAGTACGCTGACTCAGACGTGGAGGGAGACTGAAGGATGCGATCTTTGGTTTCGGTGGTGGAAATCAGCTGCGGTACCACGGCTAGCTTTGAACACCGAACGCGTGGTCATGACCACTGAGCCATCGTGGGCTTCTCGCGCTTCAGCTATACAGCAAGCCACTTCGCAGTCAGATCTCACCAGATACAGAAGCGGTGTTCTTGTCTGCAGACCATAGTATCTTGTATTGTACTGTCATTTTTTTTAAATGGCCAGTTTCAGATCCCCATTTGTTTATTCCTGGTTTTTCCACCCAAACCTGAGCACTTCACTCTGGTGAACACTTGCCCACTCCTTTCTTGGCCCTTTTCTTCCATAGGATAAAAGTAACTAATTCAGTTGGCTTTAAAAAGTACTTCAGTCTGCACATCTTTTAGCTGCCATTAAAAAAGTTCTAGTTTCATTTGAATTCCAAATTGGAAATTAAGTTTAGTTTATCAGATTGGTAAATTATAGACTTTTGTCCAGATTGGGACATTTTTTTCTTTGCTTCTAGTGATTATTTTTAGTTTTATGTTTTGTGTTTTGGCACGCTAGGTCTCTTTAGTTTGTTAAAGTTAATTTTTTTTAACAGCTTTTAAAATATCTTAGATTTTAAGAAACATGGGGATAATAGTTGGCTTGATTTGTGTAAGACTCTCAGGGATAATCTTGTTTAAAGGCTTTTTTCCTTGCTGCTTTTTAGAAATTTAGGTACAATGATATCGGTACAAAACGTGGACTGGAGTAAGAGGGGGAAGGAAGAAAATGATAGATTTAGGAATGCTTTTTTTTCTTTAAAAGCTGGACACATTTTCTTTTTCTATACAAAACTGGATTTCTTCATTTTCTTTTGTTTATTTTTTTTAATGAAATAATACAGGCAAGCAACTGTCAGTTAGCAGTGACACAGAGGTTTTTTGCACTGTGGAAGCAAAATGGGAATTGAGAAGAATTCCTGACAATAACTCAGCTTGTGACTCGCTGGAACGGACTGTTAGGATACAGCCTGATGAGAAAACGTTGCCGATTTTTTTTCTTCTTTTTTCAGATTCAGATAATAACTCAACTTCTTTTTTCGTGACAAATCTTCGCAGCGTCACCCTTTCTGGATGACACCTACCAATCAATCTCCGATGCAACTGGAGACTGAAACTGGAGCTGCTCAAACAATCAGTCATTTGAACTGTCTATGTGAATCATGCCTGCAAAAGTGAAAATGTGCATTTGTTCTGAGCGCAGTTCACAACAGCACTGTTTGTCTGTTAAAAGCATTTTGTGCGGTACAGTTCTGAAGAGTTGTTCCTCTCACTGCGTATTTCTGTAAATATTACTAGAAGTAGAGTACGTTTTAACAGTAAATAGCAGTATGCCTGGGCTGCTTTTCTATGTTGAACATCCATGCAAAGTTAATTTAGACCATCTTAGTGTAAACGGTTTATATTTTATAAGATTCAGTTCGGTTTTATTTTTCTATTTTAATTATGTACATATAACAGAATAAATATTAAAATAAATTGTATTACTCCTTGACTTCTATGAAAGTTGGCGTAACGACGCTCCTTTCCGTACTGCAAGCACTAATGTTCCTTGTGGTTGCCTTTAAGGGGGGGAAAAAAATGAAAACTTTTGTCCATAGCTGGGAGAAGATTCTCAGCTTCAGTTAAATGGGTTATTACCCTGTGGGGGACTGGAAGGATGGAAAAAGACGTGGGTGAAGGAGGAAAGCATTCTTTCCTAGTGCTCTAGGGACACTTCCATTTATTACCCTTCTAAAAGTCATTTGTCTTCTTGCATTATTTCTTCAATGTGATGTATTTCTTGCAACTTTTTTCCTTAGTACCCTCTTTTTTTTTTCTTTTCTGTCCTCTTCTGTCACACAGCCTCATCTCCTATACCTTTCCCTCCTACTGGTACCTCCTTTTTGTCCTGTGTGGGAAGTGATTCACCTCCTTCACCCACCAGTACCCAGCCTGATGTCTGGTCTAGCACAGACCCTGTAAAGGTCATGTTGTTGCCACCTTTCCTAAGTGACCAGGCACAGCATGTTAGTGTCGGGGGACCCTTTCACCTCTTCTGCCAAGCCACAGGTAAGTTGGAGGACCCCTGTGTCAGATAGTATTTTCTGCATTAAAGGTTTAGAAGTGTGACTGTGCAATGTACATGCTCTTCTTTTGTGATTTTAAAAAAAGAAAAAAGGACTATTCCAGGATGTCTTGTGAACGTGCTTTTTACCAAGAGTTCAGGCACTGCAGATAGTGTCACGCGAGATACAGGCTCTGATTAGTGGCCTACTTCAGTTTGTTAACAGTCGATTGACTTCATGCTGAAGGAGCCTGCTGACTCGTGATTGCATATGGATGGTTAGAAGGTAAATATTTTCGCTGGTAGGATGTATGCAATTAAAAAAAATACCCTTCTGTCAGATTTGAATTTGGCATATTGTTTCAGACCTGGTCAGGTATTCTTTTTCATTCTTACTTATTTCACATGGTAGAGTACTTATGGTAATGATGATTTCCATTTTATGGGGAACATACTGTCTGCTTCACAGGAGAAAGTTAAAGCTATTTTTTTTTTTCTGTAGAAATTCAACATTTGTCTTTCAGCCTTTGTCTGGACAGTAGTTGCCTGTTTAAGTGGGATTTAATGAATTTAGGCAGGTCTTGAAATGTAACTTGATTCACTGAAAGAAAAAAGCAATAGATTAATTTAAAAGCATTGTTTCATACTGGGCTGTCTGTGATTGTTAAAATGTTGCATGGAATCGGATCAAAACGCATCCATCTTTATTAAAGCAGGTCTTTAACAAAGACACGATTTGTATTTTCATGGCTAGAAAGAAGAACAGTGGGACCAGGGTTTTTTAGCAATAATTTGCTCACTGGTGCTGTAGATGCTCAAGAAGCCTTTTATTGTTCACCAAGAAAAGAACGGAGTAAGAGCATAAACAGTGCAAAGGACTGAGGCAGTTTGATAATCATACCACAGATCTGGCACTTATTTTAAAATTACTTTAACATACGTGTTTTAGCATGGTGTTAATGGCCAGCTTTTTAAAATTTGTCAGTAATTGCCTTGGCAGTGAGCTTGGGAAGGAAGAAGCAGCATCTTAAAGCCAGCCTGCGGAGCTCGCTGCTGGAAGGAGCAGGGGCAGGCGGTGGCAGAAGCTGTGACAAGAAGCTGTCCCCTGACAGCCGCAGCGATGGCGCGGGGGCTGTCAGCCAGCTGCAGTCACCTCCGCTCAGAAGACAAGGAGCGGCTTTGTCGTACAGACGGGGCTTCCCTTCTCCTTGGCGAGCAAGATGCCTGGCTGGTAGCTCGCGTCTTTCCTGTGCCCGGAATTACAGCTTTATCCCATTTGTTTTAAAAACAACGAGCACAAACCAGCATGCTCAGCTGATGCTGGCCTGCTGCTTCCTTCTGGGGCCTGCGTGTCGGGGTGTACAGATCTGTACAAACGGGTCTGGGGCTGGGGGCCGAGCACATGCTTCTACCAGGAGCCCTCTGCTTGGGTTTATTCACATTCCCGCACTGGTTGTTGATACTTCTTCCTATAAACATAGCTGTAAAGGAACTTTTTTTTTTCCCCTCAGCGGGGAAGATAAGGTAAAATGTGTTTGCGAAGAACGGGGGGGCAAAACCAGGACTGGCAGAGTTAAGTGCTGCGCTTGGCCTTCTGAACAAAGGACGTGGGACAGGCAAGTTCCCCTTCTGTGGTGGACGAGAGGCACAGATTGCCACACCAGCCAGTCAGACTCAGGCTTATTTTAATTGTTTTTAACACTACTTTCATGGGAATTATTGAACTTTTTTTTAGTTGTAAATGTCTGCTTCGAGCTGTCTGGGAACTGGGCAGGAGCTGGTGCGTTCTCTTACTCATCTCTCTCTCATCCCACATGTTTTCACCCGAAAACTTTCCGAAGGACAACACTTGTCCACCTTCTGAGGGGCCCATTTCAACAGCGTGCTAGGTTTACTGTGTGCTTTCTTCAGTACAGCTTGGAAGCGTTTCAGGCTGGCTTCAAGCACGTTGAACGAAACACTGCAGCGTCTGGTGCGGGGCCGTGAGCCGGTGCTGTACCCCCGTGTGCGTTTGGTGCGCTCTGCTGAAGGCAGATACAGGAGGAGCGGGGGTAGTACCTCGGTGGTTGTGGTGACACTGGCACCGCCGCTGCCGGCTGCAGAGCAGCGTATCCTTCACCTTGTCACTGCAGATGAATGACAGCCGAGAAGATCCTGAGTATGCAGAGCAACGCTTTAAATACATGTGCAGATAACTAGAAAGAGTGCAGAACATTAAGCTTCACTGATGCGTTTCTGGCCTGCAGGTACACTCCGTCGGTTTCCATGCTGTCAAGAGTCCACCCACTTTCCTTACTTCATCTGAAACCGGAGGCTTTCCGTAACTGCTCCTTAACTTTTTGGTCTCATTTAAATGATCCTGGGAGCGTGGAGGTAAAAGCCCTGCAAAATCAGCAGCTTACTTTACAGGAGCTATTTCGCAGGCGCACTGAGATGGGCACGTGATAAGCGCCGATGTGCTACAGTGCCTGTTCCCTTTGGTTTTGTTATTTTGAAGGCAGTGCACGGCAGCTTTCCACGTCAGTCCAGGAAAAGATCCACAGCTGGCTCGAATCAGAACCAGGGGTGCTTCACTGGAGCTTTGCCGGCAGAGAGCTGCTACCTTACGCCAAAAGGCACGCGGGAGAGTGGGGAAAGCAGGCTGCACTGCGCTCCCCAGGGCCCTGCTGCAGGGTGTTTGACTCCAGAGAGCAGCTGCAGCCCGAGTCCAGACCTGACCCTGCCCAGGGCTGTCCAGGTGCCCGAGGTCTGATAATTTTTGATAATTTTTATGGAGAATATTTTGAATTTTACCCGGTGACGCTTTGAAGCAATACCCCCGATTCTGATCGGTGTGATTACTTGTTAATGTCTGTTCGGTTTACCTTTATCCCTGTCCTGATTTCGGACTGCTGAAGTAGTACCTGGTGGAGCAGTTCTGTATCTCGGTTTATGAGTTAGCTCCTTTGCAAACCCATGGTGTTCTAGTGCCTGCTGCCTGCCTATAATTCAGTTTCAACACCTGTGGCTACAGTTATCTGAGCATAAGTGTTAATTTGTCATTCTGTGGCTTTGTCCCGTTTCTTTCAATGATTTCTACGCCCAGTGAACATTCATTACCTGAAGCGATCTTAACATGATAAAACCATTCCTTCCTGTGGATCTGTGCGCCACGTTTTTTATTTAAATTGCATCTGGAAGATAACTTTAAAACTTAAAATTGCTCCTACAATATATGGACAAAAAAGGACTTGGAAGTCATCGCTTGAGGTTATAGAATAAATTGCATACTGCTGACACGTTTTGAATAAAAGCTCCAGACACTAGAAGAAGTACTCATGTTACTTTAGACTGCTGTGTATGAAAATCACAGGATCAGAGAATGCTTTGGGGTGGAAGGGACCTTAAAGATCACCTGGTTCCAACCCCTGCCATGGGCAGGGACACCTCCCACCAGCCCAGGCTCCCCAAAGCCCCGTCCCGCCTGCCCTTGAACACCTCCATGGGGCATCCACAGCTGCTCTGGGCAGCCTTCCGAGTAAAGAATTTCTTACTTATATCTAACCTAAACCCACCCTCTTAGCTTAAAACCGCTGTTCCTCGTCCTATCGCTCTGCTCTTTGACAGAGTCCCTCCTCAGCTTTCCTGCAGCCCTCTCCCCATGCCATCAAGCTGCCCCATCCTGCCAGCACCTTGGCAGTGCTTGTCTCGGTCATGGAGGGCTGCTGTGGCCCTCCCCCATCTGCCTGTGTGCAGGAACTACTCAACCTTTCCAGGTGTTGGTGTTGCCTTGGCTCTGGTGGCTCCTCCTTGGTGACATCTGCGAGCCACTGACACTCAGTTTCTGTAGGGACCACGACGTGGATGCAGCGTTCTTAAATCCTGGCATCAACAGCAGATTTGACTTTTATGTGCAAATTCATTTTTCTGTGCACTTTTATATGTAAAGGCTGCGGCCGCAGTAATAAATATGTGGAATTTTGTGTAAGAAAGACATTTTATAACATGTTTTATTTCAAGACTAAGAGTCTTGACTCTTAAGAGTCTAAGACTGGAGTAAGCTCCAGCACGTGTTCTTTAAGCACAAGGTACCTAAAGATAAAGGAGGGGAGTGTGAGGGGAAGAAACAAAACCAAGGGCATGCCATTAATTCCTCTTCAGAAGCTTTCCTTCCTTATTTTTCTGCTGAATTGAGTGCTGTCCTGTATGTTACACAGCTGGCTGTGCTAGCACAGGTTTTGCCTGTGCAATGAATAATCAGGCGCAGTTGGAGAACCTCTTATGTGACTTTCGATAATGTTATAAATACTTAGAACATAAGAAACATTAAAATCTTTTTCCCCATGAGGAAACGAGCCTGTTAGTACTGGTAACTGTAGCCTGCAAACAATTACTGCTGTTGTAATGTGCTTAAAGCTTAAAAAGTCTGAAACTGCCTTCGTGTTGCAGCCTATCCCACGTTACCAAAAAACCAGTGAAATCCCTAAGTGATTTTGTGTACTCATGGCTAAATTTTATCAGCTGCATCATCTGTCAGCAGAGGACTTAGGCAAATTAAGCACGCTGATAGTCCTCAGGCAGCTGGAATTGCACTGGTCTGGAAGTTTTAGGTTAATATCTGCACAGTTTGAACCAAGCCGGTCTGGGCTTGTCAGAAGGTCTCTGGAGACTGAGGAAAACAGGTAGCACCTTCTAGTCTGGGTAAAAGCCTTGCCAAGGAGAACTTGTGGGAAGCAGCAGCATTCACCTGCTGTATCTCATGTGCACACGACCACTGGGAAATCACAACCACGTCAGAAAAAGACGCGCTCAGGAATCCGGGGCAGCTTTTATGGTACGAGTACCTGTGGGTGAAAAGTGAGGTTTGCTGCACATCCACCTGCCTCTCAGCACGTCTCTGAGAACCTCAGGAGCTTCTCTTCGCTGTACATCTACTCCTTTTCACCCTTTGCTTGCGGGATTTTACTTGACCTCCTGGCCTTTATCTCATAACTCAGAATAACCTCGTGCGCTGTGTTCTCCTTGCCCAGCGTGCGGCTCCGACTCAGCACGGAGCAGTAACCCCAAACCCTTACCGGGGTGCAGGAGCCGGGTTTCCCAGCCCTGCCCGGTGAGACGGGGGAGGTTTGGACCGGGGCTGGAGGGGCTGGCAGGTAGCGCTGCTCTCCACCTGCTTTTCCTCAGGACTTCTCGTTACCCCCACTGGCCCTGTTTGCAAAGGGACTTCCTCTCCGCTTTTCTCCCTTGGAGAGTTACAACCTGTAGGCTTTTAGTGATGAATCCCTCAATACGATGGTTGATTAGCTGGGTACTGATTTGGAGCATAGCTATTGCTTTTTTGCCTTTTTTTTTTTTTTTTTTTTTTTTTTTTTGAGCCATTTCTGCAGAAATTACTTACCAGAGCTGCTCCGACACGCCGCGTGCGCCCTGCCCGCGCTGGAGATTAGTATCTCATTTTCTTCTCTTCCAGTCTCTGCCCTGCTACATCTGTCCAGAAAACAGTGGAATAAATTCAATAGCTTGTACTCCATGGAGAGGAGGAATGCTTTCTGGAGAGCATTTTGCTCCCTAAAAGAGCTATGGTCTCTATTTTTTCCACTGTATTTTACAACTTAACGCTGTAGCTTTGTTAGGTGATGGGAGAGGGAGGGACAGGGCAGGGCGGGGGCAAAAATAGGGAAACTTGAACTGGAAACTCCACACTTCTTTTGCTCTGGTCCCTAGTTTTGGCTCCATTTAATTACTCTTTGCAGGCAATTACCTGGGTTACAATTGCAAACTCTTGCCTTGGGCCCACTCAGGTAACAACAGCCACACGAGTGCTTGCCGTGCTGGGCGGCGCAGGCAGCTACGCGCCGCATTTTCATCTCGGGCACGTCAGACGTTTCCCCAGTCCGCTTTTACGTCTCGTTCTGAGGAGGCAGATGCCGTCTCCTACTTTCGCCGGTATGCCTTGTGCGTTGCCTCCTCTGGGGATGGCTGCTCTGTCCTGCACTAGCGTGGTTCGTGCTCCTCTCAACCTAATGACCCCTGCTCCCCACTCCCGGTCTGCAGCCCTTCGCTGCAAATGTTTGCTCCGTTTGTTATTTGTTAACTTGTCGGCAGCAGTGACTCAGACCCCTGCAGCTGGTGAAATGCTAGCCAGCCTCCTGTCCTGACTTCCATGCACTCGCTGGGCAGTGCTGCCGGTTGTTTTCCATTTTAAGGGCTGGGGGCCACGTCACCTTTTCCTGTGCTTCGATCTCCGATTGAACATAATCTTTCTGCATCCAGATTATGGCGTCTTTTTAAGACTTAATCCCTGCTTTGAATGAGCTGCCTGTGTGATCCTGGCATGCCGAAAATCGGGGATGATTGGTGCAGCAGCGTCCAGTGCAAGCCAAAGCTGCAAGCTAGGTAGCAAGTGTTAACTCCAGATGCCACACTTTGTTCATTTATTTATTTCCCTCAAACTGGTGCTTGCTGTGAACTCTGTAAAAGTTTTGGTGAGTACTGGGGAATAAAGGAGAGGTGATTTTTTTTGTTTGTTTGTTTTTTGTATTTCCCCAAACCTTAAGGCTTCATCTCAGCACAGCCCCCGGCAGCAATGCAGCGTCCACATAATGGGCATTTGTCAAAAAATGGCTGTTAACATCCTGCAAGATTTTTTTTGTTTTGTGGGATACCTGTCTGCAGCTGTCCTCACTGCATTTCTGTTTGCTGTCAGCCTTCTGGGATGAGCTTGGCTGGGGGGCAGCTTTAGGAGGTTTGGGCTTTCTGGCACTGTTTTGTTTTACCCAACTCGCCTCTCTCTGCGCTGAAACATTTCCCTGAGTAATTTAGGGGGAAGTACCCTGGTACCCTTTTATCTCCAGGAACTGTGTAAAAGTGAGGAAAAATAGCGCGTTAAGCCGACAACAAGGTGTAGCAGCACTTCCTGGGCGTTTCACCACGCCGCCTCCTCACCAGGAGCTCCGAAATGTCTGTGCAGGTCTAGGCACACGTTCCTGCCTCCGGCAGGGAACCGGGGGGCTGGCATTCCCCCTTACCCCCTGCTCCGGGCATCTGTCGGTGAGCTCTGCTTAATCCATAATCTCTTGCTCTTAAATTAGTATCTGCAAGCTATCTTGAAAGCCGTGCGTCTCAGGATTTGATCTGTAGGTGGCAAAAGCTCGATTTGGTTTGGTGTCGTGGGGTCTGGATCTGAAGCTGTATTCCTCGGTTCTTCACAGCGGGATGGACTGACTGACTGACTTTCAGCTAAAGCGGAACTTAAACCCACGCTTCAATGAATAAACTTAGAGGGCAGGTAGAAACTTACTCTGCAAGCAGCCGAAATAGTTCAGGTTTTTGAGTCTGCCTACAGCTGCTGGGGTTCTTCCTGCACATCCCGCGACAAAACCATCCAGCTGCTGAATAGACGGTTCGTGCAAACCTGCCTGACTCCAAGCAGGTTGCGGGACCCATGTCACCTACCTGGGCAGTAACGTTTCACACAGACAGCAGAGGTACAGAAAATAGCACAATATGGAAAAACAACAAATGCCTCCATGCACACTAGAAATTATTAAGGACTTTTGCAGAGAAAAGGGGTAGCTCAGAAAGTGTAACAAGGTTTTTTTTTTTTTTTTTTTTTTTTTGGGTTTTTTTTTTTTTGTAGTATTTTGTTGTATAAATGTTGATCTTCCTCCAGGTTATGTTAACCCCTAAACCAGGTGAATTAGGTTACGAATACTGACTTCACTGAGATGGAACAATGCTTTCAAAGTTAGCAGTTTGACATACCGTTCGTAGTTAAATGTAGCTATCTACATGTCTCATCTGTCTTGCTGTTTAATTATCTGTTGAATATTACGTTTTTAAAAGATCGTTTTCTTAAATCTTTCAAGCATTCTTGAAATGGATGGCCATGTAAGTAAATGAAATGTTTTAGCAATTAATATTTTAAAGTTTGCACTAGATGTATGTTTCACTTGTATTATAGTAACATTAGCAAATGCAGAATGTAAGTTTGTATTCATTTATTTTATCCTCAAATGGAGATTAACCCTGAGTAGTGCTTGAACCCAGATCTTGCTGTCGAGGAGCTGCAGTGCTGACTGCACAGAAAACAAAGGTAGAGTAACATCGCCCGGTTGCAGCTGGCGGAGGGGCTGGCCAAAAGCCACGTGGCCTGCAAAACTTCTCGTGGCAGCAAACCGTTGGCTTTTGCTGTTGGAGAAATGTGTGTCTACAGCGAGCTGCTGGCAGCATTCCCCGAACACCTGTGATGTTTAACACCGGAAAACAGAGTGAGTGGGTTCTTTGGTGTGAATAGCAACATGAAACATTTGAAGTATGTTTAGAGAAGTGTCCTGCGCTCAATGTGCCACTTCCTTGCATGGCCCTAAAACAGTATTTTTCAAGCCCGCGGTCTTAGGTAATAAATAGCTCTATTGTCCTGCCTTAGAGCCTGAATTACGGCTAATAAAACTTGGGAGCTTGTGGCTTTAATCCAGCACCTGCCTTTTGGCTTTACAATGCCAGAGTAATAACTCTTACACTCATCCTGAGGCTTGTACCCCAGCACTTACTATTGATCTTTGCTGTGGTCAGGTTAGTCTTTGCTTCTCCAAGTCACCTTGAATTCTTTTGACACTATTGCCTGATCTCTTTTCGGTACAAATGCAGTGGATTTGAGTTTTTTGGCACTTACCTGCGGCATCCACTAGCACTTGTAAGGCAGTGTTTTTTACTCTACTCTTCAAAAGGTAGATTCAAAGCCCAGTATCTCAAAGCCTTGCTTTTTATTTCAAGACTTCTATTTTGGTCTGTTTGTATTTACTTTCTGCTCTTCCCATTTGTCCAAATACCATCTTCATTAGTTTTCGTAAGTAATTTGTCCATGGTCCCTATTTCCCATGTTTTTAGCTACCTGTAACCTACTTTCTCTTAATCACAGAGGCAGTGCAATCATCTATTAATGAATTTGAATTTTTAATTATATTATTTTCTAGTTCTTTGCAGTTCAGCGTATGCTTGCCCTCCCCACTTTTGTCAGCTGTCGTCAGTCCTTCTCAGGACTGTGCCACCTCCCTCTCCCCCGCACCTTTCTCTCAGACATGAGATCTACCCTGTCTTAATTAGATCATGTTCTCTTTCAGCCTTGCACTTACTTCTGATTTGTTTCTCTGTATTTGTAGGGGATTATTAGTTTTGTTTCTGAAAAGCACATAGATGTATAGGCTACATTTTTTTTTTTTCCTGGTCTGCCTGCATGGCAATCCAAAATTTAGCCAGCTTTCAGGACACTGGCCAAGAATCAGGTATTTTATCTAGAGAAAATTCCACATCAATATGCAATAAAAAGTTTGCATAGTAAAAGTTGACTTTTGCAGTAGGTTGCCTGTTTCCTCAACACTTGCAAAAATCCTTTATTTTCCTTTTACTCTGAGTTTCTTTTTACATCTCGTCTTGCTAAGGCTAGTCTGGATCCTAAGCCCCAGGGGAGAAACAGGCACATTTTGAAAGTCAGAATTACTGTGAAGTTCCTATTTTGGCCCAGATACCTTTCCTTTAAACGAAAAGTCTCTGATGTTGCCAAGTACACTTCATCCAACCTTGCTAATTTTCTGGGAACAGCTGTTCTGTCCTCTGGGCTACTGTCAATCTCTGATTTATTCAGATTCTCTCCTCGCAGGTTAAGACGAATAATAGCAACAAGGGTAAAAGATTAGATTGCTCTTTGTTCTTGATCCAAGCCGATCCCAAGTTCTGTCTTGTCTAATTGCCTGCTGTGACTAATGGTTCTACACTTCTTCCAGTTTTGTTTCTTTCATTAGTTCCAGCACCTCTGACACCCTGCGTTCTTGAACTTTTTCCCCTCCTGGCCTTTACTTCAGATTTTAGAAGGCACGTCTCTGATGGCTTCAGCTTTGTACCAGACACTAGCTGTAGGGTGGCCCAGTTCTTCACATAGTGATCTTCCGCTGATCTTCATTATCTTGTCTCCCCTGTTTATGGGTCAGTTCCCCCTGGTGAGAATACACACAGAAAATTCCTTACTACGTATGGAATTACTTACAACTTTGGTTTGAACCTAAATTATCAGTGTTAGCTCTTTTTTTATCCCATCCTTTTGGTGCCCAGAATTGCAGCTGAAGGAACCTTAGAAACATTGCAATAAAACGTTTTATGCCTTTGAGTCTAATCTTAAAGTCCTAGGCTTTTGTTCTCTTTTCAAATACAGAAGTGGTATCATTTTTTTTCCCCGAAGTAAGCTGACTGACATTTTTATAGGTCCAAGTGATTCACACTTTGTCTGGAAGAAGAATGGGCAGAAGATGAAGGCATGCATCACTGAGCAATCTCATATGCTGTTTGATGGCAGAGTGCATGTTCTAAGTTGGGTGAGAGATGCAGTATCAGAAAATACAAAATACGAATGTTCATTCATCTCAAAAGTTGGGAAGACAGCATCAGAAGTGCTTATCGAAGTGGAAGGTAAAGGTAGGCTGGTCCTGAATGTATGCCAAGTGTGTGTCTTGATCTTGATTTATAATCATTGCACACATAAAATGTTTATGTGAAGACAGTAACTCTCATTTGCTATATTAGTGTCCACTTCAGTTATGTATGAGAAGGTTTTACAGCTGCGAAAGTTGCTTCTTTCACACTCTCCTACAGGACTAACCTGCAAATCAGCAGTTACGATCTAGAAATGAAACCAGAACTGCTGAATTAATGGCCACAGATTGGATGTAAGGCAAATATTAAACAAAAACACACTGAAAGAACTGTACAGGGTAATGAAGAAAAAAATCTTTAATGCTAAGAAGTAAAGTGATAAAAAGAAATGCACACCATACAGTGCATTTAAAAGTCAGACATCTCGTGAATTGCCTGCAGACAGGCAGGGTCAGTTCCAACCTCTTTGTTTTGATGCTCACTAGGCGTGAAGGCAGTCAGATAAACCAAGCACCTGGGCAAGATCTTCATGCACCCCGACCTGACCAGGGCAACTTGAGCACCATTTGCAAACAGCTTTGGAGAACATACCCACACCTGCAGAAAGTCCAGTCTTTAAAAAGGTGGCAGGAACAGTTAAGGTGATATAGAATTGATTGTTTTGGTAGGAAGAAGAAAAATAATTCGCATTTAACTGGTCAAACGTGAATTTGTCGCGAACAGCTCAACCTAGCCCTTTTCAGGGGCAGAGAAAAGGAGAGTAGAATTGGTATGAGTTGGCTTGCTGTCATCCCAGTTATTCTAAAGTCAGGTGTGGAAGCTAAATGAAGAGCATCTCAGTGAAACTACTGTAAGTATGTGTAAAGCAGAGGGAAGCTGCCACTGTGCTCAGAAGCATTACATATTGCCAGCAGGGTAATGAAAGAAAAATAGAAAATACAACAACGGTGGATGTCACCACCATAGGGGTAGAGACTGAAGGGAAAACAAACAAACAAAAAAAAAAGGTTGGTAGACAGGATTTTAAGTAAAAATGTATCAAGATGCAGTAAAATAATCCATCTTAAGTTCTCAGATATGGAACGGAGGACAAGTCACTACACAACATTACAGAAAAAGTCAGCTGTATTATACTGTTCTTCTCTCCGGCCTTTGTATGATCTAAGTGGAACACTCCCTTGCTTCTAAAGGGATTTGAACAGAACTTATTTCCAAATAACTAGAGAGAACGTAGAGCAAAATGAAGGGTAAAATGGTGTCTCTTCAAGACTGGTCCTCCACGGGACGTACTGCAGTTGAGTTGTTACCAGCTTACGTCATCATTTCTTGGTTATGTAATCATCCCACTTACAATTTTCAGATAGTGCTGGCCAGGACAGATGGACCAAAGAATTCTTTACCTGGAGAACTGCCATCAATGAACATGACAAGATGATGCAAAACTGGATGAAGACTTGGGTAAGAACTTTTGGAACAGGCATCCCTGCAGGGTTTCCAACATGATAGACTAGACTCAATTTCATAAATAGCCTATAACACTTCTGCAACTGAATGGATTTATATAACAAGGCGATCAGTGTTCCTGTACACATTGCCATTATTGACCCCCTCAAGGGTACGATCTGCCTGATCTATCACATACAATCATGTCAGCTCGCTCCTTCAGTGCACTATCAAGGTTTAAATCAGTAAGTAGTTCTCATCCTGCCCAAAAAAGCAAGTCTGTGCACTGAATGTAGTAAGTTAATTTGATTGAATGTATTGGCTTTAATTGGGTTGCAGAGACTATTGGTCTTCATAAATAATATTGTTCATCGAGCTGCTCTTTCTTAAAAAACAAAAACACACCTCTACTTAGCTTTCAGCTTATTTCTCCAACAGTTTGAGCAAAGATTATTTAACTTCTGGATATGACATGTACTTGTCACATGTATAACACTTAATACAGCTAATCTTTTAACATAGCTTTAAAATAAAATGGAGTTGACATATTCGTGTCCTTTTTATCCTTCAGGAAAGCTGCAACAAGAGAAACAGCTGCTCATGTACAAAGGAATGAGCATACTGGAAAGAAATGTATGCAACTTATGAGTGCCCAGCACTCCTAATATCGTAGCTTTTGAAGACTTATTTGCAAGTGTTAGGACTGGCATTTCAACTGATGTTCAGGAAAACCAGCTGAAGTTTAAGGCTGAACAAGATATACTTACTACACTAAAGAATGAGTGTGGCGTGCACCAGTGCCAGAAGAGAGGCCACTAATCCCATGCTGGAACCATCTCTATGCTAGTTATTTCAGCTTAAAACAGAGTGAAAATGGTCCTAGTATGACTTGTGCAGCTCAAGCAATATAATATGATCTATTGCCTCTGTTTTGAGTTCACAACAAGCAAATCAGGTTATTTTGGGCTTTGAGGTCTTGGTGTATAAATAAGAGACTGATAAATAAGGTTTGGATCACGTTTATTTAAAGGCACTTCCACTCTCTCATTTCTGTTCTTTTGAAGTGTTTAACCTTATACTCTGCAGTGTTTTGAAGAACATTCCTTTCCCATGTTAGCAAGTTCATTTATTTGAACATATTTCCTTTGGTTATAATGTTTCTGTACCAGATAAAGAATTTCTGACTAACACTCAAAACACAGGCAGCTTAAAACGTATTCAAGTTAAAATCTTTAGTTATTGCAAACTATTCTTCCATATTTGAGATAGCTATGGTAGCTTAAAAAAATTACACTGAGTGAATTTTAAGACTACACCCGCATCAAGATCATTTATTGCGAGTTAACAACTGCAGACTGAAAATGTGTGGGCCTACTTATTTCACAGTGAAACTGTTTTACTATGTTGCTGTTCTGCGATTTGGCCTTCTGCATCTAATAAACAGAAGACAGAAATAATTCAAGTTTTTTTTTTTTTTTTTTATCTTAATGGTTTTCAAAAATCTGTAAGCAAGATGCCACCTAAGAATCATTATAGGGAGAGTCTGGGGGACAGCTGCTCCGAGAAATAGAGGAAAGATTCACACACAGCTCCGACATCATCGACTAACTAACCAGTAAGAATTTTTTTAGATGTTTTGTTTCACATTGAAGAAAACACTCTCCTAATTCTGGGACTCCTGACCCACTGGTTTCCAATACTGAACCACACTGTAGTCACAGTCAAATTGAAAATTCTTATATGCAAACTCTTTTCCCTGTTCTTCATGTTGATAATAAATTAATGCTGACAGACCTCCAACACTAAGGTTCAGCGGGAACCCTTCCTTCATTCTCTTTCTGCTTATGACATCCATCTTTTATTGCTAAGGGACAATCAAAAAAAGACTTCTCTTGAATTGCCCCTCCTCTGTTCAACAGCTTTGGAGCAAACTTCAGTTCAGTTCTGTGTTGCTGAATGATAAGGTAAGACCTTTATAAGGCTGAGGTCAGAGAATTTTAGAAAAGCATAACTGAATTTTGCCTTGTCTGTGCAAAGAAGTACTCCAAGTAGTTAGAAACTGATTGTCGGATTTTGTTTAGTTCTACCTTGTAAAGAAAAAAGCATGTCTAAAAATTAGTGAACACAGCTATGACACCATACAGTGAAATTTTTAGATACATTCAAAGAGCAGAAAATAACTGCATAAGATTTTGAACAACCCATAATGTTTCCAAAGTCATTTTTCATGTTCTTCTACAATAAGACAAAATAGAAAATATGGCCAAAAAAAAATGAGGCTTTTGCTGTGATTTTCAGCAACTGGTCCCCATTCCACACTACCACACAGAGACAAGAAAAAAACAGTTCAGCAGTTTTAGATGTGTATCAAAGTGGCATGAATGCTAACAAACCACAACCTACCTCTGGGTCAAGAATAGCTGCTGGGCAAAACCATCTTTCATCACTGAGATCAAATTCCACTTAAGATTATAATAAATTAGGAGGTGATCATCATAACCAGTAACCAGCTGTGCATTTCAGCCTAAGGCTGGTTTACTTCCTTTACCAACGTTTTTCCTCAAAACTAACAATTCAAGTATCCATTAAATGCCCATCAGAAGGGTTTATTTAAATCACAAAGAATGTCTCCAACATAGTTTATTGAAACAATATATTGTAATACATTTTATACATCTTACATTCTACAAAAGCATTTGAATTCCAAAATCATTTAAAGAAAGATTTTTGTATCACATCTAACCTAAAGAGGCAGCTACTTTTCAAAGTACTGCACTACAACAGTTAAATGTGGTGACGTATTTATTAATGCACTTCAAAGATGCTACCTACGGCACATGGCATCTATTATTTTTTTTTCAGAACAGCCGACCAGTTACATCTGCATCCTCAGATGCCTTCTTTTAGGCTTGTCCTCTTATGTCTGTAAGCTGCAGAAGTGTTTATACAGGACATTCCCACTAAGGTGCTCCACCACACCATTATGAGCGCATTTAGTTTTTAAATTTATTTCAAATATGAGATAAAAATTTTCCCTACCTTAGATACAAACAGAGACTGATTAAAAAACTCTTGCATATATACACCGACACAACCCTGAAACGAAGGAATGAGGAGTCTGCCGGCATGGAAAAGGTACAGAGAGATAGGACAGCAGGCTGGCCCATTGTATGTCCTCCACTATCCTTTAACTTCAAAGCAGGACCTGTAGTGAACTGATCTCAGTAACATCAGAGAACAGGAACATCATCGCTGTTCCCTTTATCAACTTTAGGACATTCCCAAACAGCCTTTTCACTTCATGAATGTCCTTTATAGTCCATACTCTCTTCTTCACATCTGCAGAACGATCCCAGAACAATACATTATCACAGGGGAAGAACTAACTGGGAACCTTCATCATTATGGCTTTCATTAATTAGCTTCTAACGAGCTGCACCTGCCCAGAATTTACTTCTTGCTGACATGTAGAGTGACAATTATGCCAGCCTGCCCACCTGAGTAGCTTTATTATAAACAAAACAGAAAGCATAATAAAAACAACAACAACATAAACCAAAATCCCATATCCCCTAAGCTCCAAATGTCCATCATGTGGAATCTCTCCCCAAAGCAAACCATCTTGCTAACAAATTCTTTTGGTATATTGCACTGTTTACAAATCAGAAGTCCATAAAACCATTACTAGTGTGCAAAGCCAGTTCAAGTTGTTTTGAGTTAAGACAATTTGTTTGCTATTATCATCTGCTACAGTAATCAGCCAAGTACACAGAACTTTAAAAGTATTAGGCAATGCCTCGTGTACTCCAGCATGCATTTTGCTTAAAGGGATTCAGAACAGTTTATTTAGCTGACTTCAGATAAAAAAAATTAAATTATTTTATCTTGCTATGCCATTTTCACAGATGGATATTTAATTTTAGATAAAGTATTTACAGATCTATAAAAAAAATGAAAAATCTTAGAACACCTAACAGAATCGGATCGACATTTAGTGATGCTCTTCTGAATTCAGTACCACATCAGCAGCTGCACTCTTTTCCAGTTCCAATGCATAGGGGTTATACTCTTCTTCAAGCTTTCTCTTCCAGATTTTAACTAGAGATTATTAGAATAAAACAAACACACAAAGAAAAAGAAATAAAAATCCCCTAAGTTACTTCATAACACTTGAGGCAAAACCTAAAATGTAAAGTCATTTTCAACTTCTTCCTCCTCAAAGTAAGTGCTGAGATAAGTCGGCACATATATCATGAAACATCAGGTGACCAATGACACAATATTTTCAATATGCAGGAATGCACTGAGGTCCTTGATCCAGCCTCATACTCAAGCAAGGCTCAACTCTGAAGGTGTATCCAACAAAACTCCTAAGTTTTCAAAACTTCCGAAGAAGTTTTAAAGTTGCCTAGTATCTATAATAATTTCTGTTGGCTGCTGAATGCACTAACAGAGCTGGAAGAATGTGTTTCTAGAAGTGCAAGGCCTTAACAAAACATGAACAATTTTGGACGGAGATGTATCTCAAACAAGCTTCAATACAGAACTTAAGGCCACCCTAAGTGCAGAGTATATACACCTGGAGGGAGGGGTGTTGGTGGTAAAACACGTTTGCAGGATTTTGTAACAAATGGAAATAACTCCGTTAAAACCTCCTTGGATAAAGTAATGTTTCACCTGCCATCAGAGGATTTCAGAGAGGATTTTTGTCTAAGAGTTTCTCTGCCGGAGCTGACCTCAGTTTCACAGAATCATGAAAACAAAAATCACAGAAAAGCACATCTCCCCCCTTACTAACCACTAACATGCCAGGTGTTATTTTTCCAGTGAAAATGGTGATGTGGAATGAAGAGAAAACTAAATCAAAATAAGTCCGTAAATACTCACTATAATTTGGTACATCCTCAGAGTCCAGGGAAGCTGTTTTACCAGTGTCTGATAAGCAACCTTTTTCATTTTCAGTGGTTATGATGCTAAGTTGCGTTTCTCTTAGTCTTCCTTCAGCTTCCACCTCCAAACCCGCTATCATATCTTTGTAGGCCTGCCTGGCCTCTGTTGTCAGCTGTACCATTCTGTGAAAATGGTCCTATGTACATATAAAATACTAGTATTACTTACATGAGACAGTATGTTTTACCATCTCTATGCAAATCTGAATGAATATCCCTTATTTGGAACATATGCATATTTATCAAGTTGAAACCCAATGTGTGTTTTTAGTCAGTAAGAATGGAAACTAAAATGTGTGTCGGAGAATTTTGCTGCAAAATCATGAATGAAAATTTTTTCAAAACCAACTAATGTAGGTTTGTCCACACAAGTAACCACTGCAAAGTTGAAAACAGTCTTCTACACACTACATCAATTCTCAAGGCAAGATTGTTATCCTGAAGAGTCATTCAAACTTCTCTTCAGCTAACCAGAAGGTGATGGTCTGAAATACCTTCCACCTTTGGCCTTAGCTTTTTCTCTGTCTTTAAGAATATTTTTATAAGCATCCATTGTCTGTTTGGGTTGGAAGGGACCTTAAAGATCACCCAGTTCCAACCCCTCTGCTATGGGCAAGGACAGCTCCTACTAAACCAGTTTGCTCAAAGCCCCATCCAGCCTGGCCTTCAACACTTCCAGGAACGGGGCACATTGTAAACCACAGAACTCCACCACTTAAGTGTTTATAAAACCAGAAAAAGAAACCAATTTTTTACAGAAACCTAACTCTCTTGAAACAAACAAGTTGGAAAGACATGTAGGTGGGGACAATGTCAGGAAGAGATTGTGAAATCACTTTTTTGAACACTACTGAGTGGCTGTACATTTATAATTAATTTTTCATATAAGCCACTTACCTAGAATAAAGACTGTAGGTATGCAAAAGCAAAACCTTAAAGAAGGATTTTTTTTTTCCCCTGCATGCAAAAAGTAAAGCTAAACTAAAGCATAAAACTTGATCTCTCAACTCACCTGAGCCCCATCGTAGCTAAAAATTCCTACCACACTCACAGGCACTGCTTTGTTCACACAACGGCCTAAGGACTTGCGGTTAAGGGCAAAAACAAACGGGATATTCTGCTCACAGGCACAGTCGATAATGTTATGTAGCGTGTCATCCAACCCACCTGGAGCAGATAACAGAGTTAACAATGAACAACACTATTCAAGCTAGAAGACAGTCTTAAAAGATGATGAAAACTACAGGATTATAGGAACATTTAGAAATGACAAGAGTTTACAAGTCAATAACAGTGTTAGATCTCAATTTTTAAAGGAGAATTTGCCCCTTTTGTTGTTAATTAGCAGTATCCTTAGTCTGCTACTCTTGTTTTTGGTTTTGTATGTAAGGAACAATAAGATTTACTACAGAAACAAATCAACCATAAAAAGATCTGACTGCTATGAAAATATATAAAAGTTAGTAGAAATTAACAACAATAATTAGTAAAGCAATTTTTAAACAAAGAATCACTGACAACTTATTGTCAATCTGTAGCCTAAAAATACTGGTAACAGGAGGGTTTCTTGTGCTGACACAACTGACACCAGCAACCTTTTTCTCTTCTCAGCTGTACCAGTGCAATCTTTTGCGCAGCTGCAATGCAAATCAGTAAGTAAACAGATGCCAGTTTCAAGTAATTTCTCCCACCCCAGATATTCTTGACTGAGTTCACACTTCAGATGCACAACAGTAAACAATCTTTAAAAGGAAGGCCTCTTTATATGATTGGATTTCAAAGGGTACTCAGATAGGTTTTGCCAATAATAATCATAAGTACATGAAGTCTGCTGTTTTACATTTCTTTTATTAAACAAAATTTTATTTTTTTAAAAAACTTATTTACCCTTTGACTGAATCTTTTCGCAGTTAGGAGAGATGATGACACACTTCAGTTTTTTCAGCTTCAGATGTTTCAAAACTTCTCTAAGCCCCATAACAAGCCTGCGCTTTATCTTAGCCTTTACTGGGTCTTTCTGATACAAACGATCTTGGAAACGAACCAGTTCTTTTAAGAGATCTGTCACACAACTGTCAACTTCTTTGCTAAGTACCTGGCTGCAATAACTGGAAGAAATAATAAATTAAATGTTAACAACTCTGAAATTACAAATATGTCTTTGTCCATTTTCTATTCCCAGTCCAGACATGCTTATGACATACAATAAAACAAATATTTACTTAAGATAATGGTAACTCTTCAAGAGCCAGGATTTACCTTGGACTCTCTTCTCATAATGGTATGTGAATTTGCCACTTGCCATCTTTCTGTTGACATCCTTAGATTTTTTTTTTTCCTTGAGACCCCTCCTTACTGAAGGGCTACTTGTGTAAAAAATGGGAAAAAAAAATAATTCAGAAACCTCATCTTTCCCAGGAAATACTAGAAAGATGAAGTACATCCGTTTTTACCATTTGTTTATGAAAACCACAAGGCTGTGGACTGATACTGAAGTTAAGTGGAATAGGATGAAAGACAAAAAGAACATATTCCTAATGTTCTGGGAAGGAGAAATTTGATTCAGGTTTCTATCTTGTTTTATAAGTAGCCATGTATTTAAAGAAATAAATTAGAATTATATACTTTCATTGCTGAACTTTGATTTTGATAGGTCAAAATAAAGAAACCTCAGAAAAATGCTTGAATAGAAAAAAATACATAAAGACATTTAGTGGTATAAATGTATATATGTTTATGGTATAAATATATAGAAACAAACACAAAAAGAACAT
>CM021763.1:48292972-48320274 GCA_011075105.1 Heteronetta atricapilla | reverse complement strand
GTGTGTGTGTGTGTGTTTTACTCGGGTTTGTTACCTGTGTTATCTAGCTGTCCTATTAAACCTTTTTTTAAGTTCTTATCCACTGAAAAAAATATCTTAAGTAAATATTTCTTACATACTTGCCATTTTTCCCTGTGAGAAGAAAACCAAACTACACATTAAAAATAAGTAAGGCTTCCTACTCTTACTGTTGAGTATTAAACTGGTACTCCATTTATTTAAAGCAAGGTACTCATACTCAGTTACTTTTCCTTCCTTAGTCTCTCATGAATTTTTCACCTTGTTTTTCTTGCAAGGATAACTTATTCTGAAGTGACAACTACAACGATATACAAACTATGTCCCTGGATTTCACTTTTTTTTTGGTGCACCAGCTTATAGAAAAATAAATTTAGAATCTTAGACTAAACACTAATTAGTGTTGCACAGAATGCAGTTAAAGTATCTTGTTAGAAAATTGCCACATTGGTGCTACTGTTAGAAAACAGGTATCAGTAAAATCCGTACTTACTCTCTAAATCTCCTACTATGGATTTTTGGAAGATTAGAAGTTAGCTGCTTTGAAGCCATAGAGCCTTCTGTAGACTCCTGGGTAGACTCCTCGATCTCTGTGCTCTCCAGAAATCCCTCAGCAACTTGCATTACAGGAACAGCTATCATATAAACAAAGATGTTTCAATGAAAAGACAGACAATAAAGCTATTGTGAAGAGACTAACGTGAAGTACTTATCTCTTGAAGAGCTATTTCAGTATTACAACAGTAGTATGTGAACAAGTTTTTTTTTTTAAATTCATAGAATCTTAGAGTTGGAAGGGTTCCACAAGGATCATGAAGTCCAACTCCTGGCTCCACACAGGACCACGCAAAAATCAGACTGTATTTCTGAGAGCATAGTCCAAATGCTTAACTCCAGCAGGCTTAGTGCCATGACCACTTACCTGGAGAGCCTGTTCCAGTGTCCGAACACCCTCTCAGTGAAGAACCTTCTCCAATTTTTTCAACCTGAACCTTCCCCTGTCACCGTTAATTATTGTTCCTCTTCAAAAACATATTGCCGTAGAGATGCAAGGAGTCTCATTATGACATATAATAAATCCAACAGGCATAAAAGTATGAAATAGTAATCAGAATCCCAATTACTCAGCTACAGTGAGCATCAACTATGGCATACTCTAAACTCTAGATAAGCCAGTGCTGAATCTTTGAAAAATTTGAAGTTGCAGCTTTCATTTGGCAGTATTTGGTACAATTTTTGAAAGTACCAAGTGCGCTCACTCTCAAATCTCAACGTACATACTGTGTTATAGCTTGAAAGATACCTGCTTGACTACCCTGTGGAAGTGTTTCACCTTCAGTAGTATTTTCTGCAGGCAGACTAATACCTCCATCTTCAGGTACTGCTGTTTGTTCTAGCAGGTGTTGCTGTTTTCGCTGCTCTCTTTCTTTCAGAATAATCTAAAACAGAATAAAAAAAAACAATCAGTATCACAGATAAAAAAGCAGTTTCTCTCACCAAATGTTTACATACAGATCAAAGAACTTTCATGCTGTAATCCAAGGCTTACATGTATTTTTAAATTTACATATAAATTCTGCAGTTCTTCAAAACAACATTATAGAGAAGAAAACATATTCTACATCTACAATAAAAAGGATCTTTTTTTCCTAGACTGTCAGCATCTGGATGGAGAAAACCATTTCTAGTGATCTGCCTTGTTGGCAAATGAAAAATGTCTCTCTCTTTACCTTTCTTCTTCAAACTGCCAAATTGTAGCACTTCAGCTGAGCACTCAAACTCTCGCTCTTTCCCACCGACCCAGCATCAGGCACATTGCAATTTGCTTAACCAAGAATCTACCAATCTACCTTCTCCATTTGTTCCCCTGTTAAAAATCCCAAGTCAGTCTCTATTGCATTGCTTGCTGTTTCTGAACTTGCAGATTGGAAAACAAACAAACAAACAAAAAAAAACCCCTACAGATCAGTATCTGTATGGAACACTGAAGAAGGAAGGGAAGTAAGACATGCTCAATCCAAATATGCTGCTATAAGTGAAAGCACTGATCAGTTTCTTGAAACCCATTTTCCGTTTCTGCCTTTGTAGCTGGCTAAGAAGTGGTTATTACACACATAGCTGCTTAACTCAGCTAATCTGGCCAAACTTTGTAATGAACTACACCATGGAACCTAATTGCCAAAGTAAATTTCTCCATTTGTGTTTGTCAAAAAAGAAAGAAGAACAAAGATAATCCCCACCATACTCAGAACACATATGACGCAGAAACAGCAGATCTTTGTCTTCTCAGACCCACTTTGGAAAATAGATGGCATGAAAATAGAACAGCCAAAAGACTCAACAGTAATTAGTGTCCCTCCCCTCCCCCCTCTCCAAGAGTTTGTTATGGTTTTATAGTATACAGTTCTCAAATTCAAACAGTCAGCACAGAACGACTAGTAAACTACCTTCACTAACTCCATAAGAACTTTTCTAGACCAAGATGTAACCCCGAGATGGAGTATTACCCCTGGCGAAAGGAAAATGCCAGAAATGAAACCAGTGGTATTACAAAATTACTCTCTATAGGAGACATGACAAGAAAAAACATGAACGGGCAAAGAGGGAAGAGAACTGAAACCCCCAGGCTGATCTAACACTAGTTGCTGAAGAGTCAGCAGAAATTCTGTCTTGGAAGAACCCAAATACAGGAAGCACTAACTTTGCATGTTCATTATCCCCACTCCTGAAAATAAGCTTATCTTGTCCAAACCAAACAAGGTTTCTTTGGATGTCCCTCTGTTCCAGTCATTTGCACACACTTTTGTAGTGACAGCTATCTTCATCTATAAAGTCATGTAAGTGAGGAAACATATTTTGAGGGAAAATTATATATGCTGTTTGGTAGGACTTCTCTTCTTCCTCCCCCTTTTCTTCTTAAACCAAGGAAAGCCAAAACTGAATTTTGGCAAGCAGAAGCTGAGATGCCTATCCCTGTGAAAGGAATTTTGACAGATTCAGAGTAATACTAAAACTGCATTAGCCTATAATGTACTATGATTACATAAACGTTAAAAATATCAGCACCTTTTTAAGAGGTGTTGGTCTCTTTGCTTTAGGGACTTCTCTCTGCTTCCCTTTCTTTACCAAAGGAGCGCTGGAATCCAATGGGTTATGAGGCATTTTTCCTTGATTTAACCGGTGACTTTTTGTGGCTGCAGCAGGTTCTTTAGAAAGCAATGGTATGGCACCACCAACTGAGATAAAAAAGAAGTCTGTATCAGACAACTAGCACAAAATACCTAAAGCAGAATCCAATGCAAGATTAATGACTTGAATAGGACTAGTACGAACATATTAAGTTTGTGTTGTGTTGCTCCTAGCAATGTTTATAGGCAATTCTGTGTCATTAAACGGTGCTCTTTATTAAAGATATTTTTAGACCCCTCCCAAGTTAATGTAATTTCCTCTACTATTATCATACTACCAGAATCATAAACTCTGTCTCAGAAGTAGAATTTGGCAGATCACGGCACTCCATGCTGCCTTTAACACCAAGCCACCTCAGCTCAGTAAACGTTCAGAAATCTCCATGTTTCACTGTAACAGCATTTCCTCCTCCACAGTCAGATTCTGTACTATGTAAATACAAATACTGAGTTCTAGTATTAGAGATTTTAGATTTAATTGCTGTAAATAATCTGTAGCACTCACTCCTATCATTTTTTAAGCCTAAATAAAATTGGGTGAGGTTTATTTGCAGGGAAGTAATAAGCAATGCAAAAACACCGCTAAGACTCTTTTGTTCAATCAAAACATCTCTCTGAAGACGTCCACTTTACCTGCAGAGGGTTTAGGGCACAGAGGCTTTAAATGACTGGCCGAGTGAACTGCCAAACCATACCCTAACAAATACTCTCCATTTTCAACTCAGGGTCACTAAGAATTACTGTATCTTGTAACTTCCATTACCTGCAATATAAACCAGGTTACGTTACCAAGTAAATGAACAGCATGATGTATGTAACAGTGGAATGAGCTCTGCACCTGAGGTAACCTCTTCCCACTAAAAATTACACAAAGCTTCTGGCAATTTGTCTTAAGCCATCTTCATTTACTGCTTCCAAAGTCTTTGTGTGCTGATCCTCCAATATCACATACAGCGCAATTAGCATAAGCCGCTTACTTCACAAATCTGCTACACAGCTACTTTTCTCTCTAGGCACTGTGCAACAAAGGCAAACTGAGAACACTGCCAAGAACGCGGTGCAGTATGGTAGCATAGGCGTCATCAAGAATTAAAACTGGATTTGAAGCAATACATACGTCCTGCAGGCACCTCAGAGCTCTTATGCTGCTGAAACTGATGGCTTCAACAGTTTGTCATTTTGAACGACTGATGCATTTCCAGAACTGAATTCAAATTCAAATAGCTACTGCTTTACTATGCTTTTCCACCTATACATTATTCACCAAATGAAGTAGTAAGTGGAAGGAAATAATTTCAGCTGCAGTTACATTCCTTGCCTTTCTTGCTCACTGTGCTTTGTTTCCAGCTGCAGTGGTCAGCACAATGCTACTGTACAAACTAGTCTTGCATTTTGATGTACGCTGATTTAATTGCACTGAATAACACCAAAATAAAAATAGAAAAGTGAGGTAACATCTGCCTTACACTTTGAGGATATCAACACGATACAAAAAAAATGTCTCATGCAGGCAATCTATTATTAGAAAGGAAGTACTGTGACCCATAAATTCATCACCCACCACCTACTTTTCAATCCATGTATTATAATTATGTATAGCCAAAACTGGTTGTTAGCCCCCTCCACAGCACCGGCTGATTCAAACAGGGGAAAATAAAAATCAACTGCAGAATCAAAAACAAAACAAAAACAAAGCTTCTTTGAAGATTAGTACTTTGAGCTTTTTTGAAAAGCTTACACAGATCTCATATTAAACATTGTGGGATGAATGTTCCTTCAGTTAGCTTTTTTCCACAGTACCAAAATCATGAGACATGAAACATTTATCATCCTTAAGTTCCAGCAAACACCATGTTTCTTTTTGCAAAATGTAAAGCACTAACGCAGCTAGGACTAAATTTTGACCTACAACAGAAAAGGCACTGGTGTATTTGTTTCCTTGGTATGCATCAACAAGGTTTGAAGGATTTTATCACCAAAATCTAGCCTTTTGTTGAAAGCCACTATTGCACAATTCTCAGGAACAGCAGAACTCATCCTTTCGATTGGGATGAGTGACTCTCATATAACCCGTGTTTACAAGGCAGTTTTTTTGCATAAGTTAACAGCTCTAGGGTTTTTAGCATCAGAAGAGTTTAAGATGGCCTTTGTTATCGTGTAACCCCTTCCTGCAAGCTAAAAGCACAACAGTAACACACTTACTTAAGACAAAGCCAAAACTTCCAAAATCATTAAACATTTTCCTCAAAACTAAATTTCAACCAACTTTCATAGTTATATGATTTATTTTTTATTTTTTTTATAATTCAGCGTCTTGAAGATTTTTCTTGCCCCAAGTCTTCCTCCAAAAAATTCAGTTTCATGTCTTTCTTTAAAAAAATGAGTGAATTACAAAACCAAACACACATAAAACACAAGATGATTTTCTCTTGCATCTTGTGAACAATGCTCCTACCTGAATATTCACAAATGATTATATATAAGAATCAGGCTGCATTTAAAGTTTAAATACTTAAACATAACTCAAGTTGAAAGAAAGTAAATTAATCATAACCAGTACCTGAAAATACCACAGGCTTAGAAGACTGTTTTGACTTCTCTGTCTGCTGTTTCTGCTCCAAGACTGCTAGCATGTCACCTAAATCCAGTTGCACAGGAACTTGACTCTTCTTACCACTGCTCTTGGATGTTTCCTGAGCAAATGAAGAATAGATTAGAACTGTTTTCCATTTCTGAATGCAGAGATTATTGAATAATATATTCTTACAAACTTAATTCACAGTACACTTTTATTTTTTAACTTGATTTAATCAAACTATTTTGCTCTTTAAACTCATATGAACTTTAACGTGAGACATAATGAGTCAAAAACAGTTCAAATACTGTGTTGTTACTTTTTAATATTTCCTGAAATAAAGCATAGAATAATCAAGTCTTTATTAAAGCAGGTGTTTCTTGTCCGGATCACACTTTGGTTATACTGTCACCTATTTTTAAAAAAGAAAAAAGGCTTACCAGAACAGAAAGTCTTGTTAAAAGTACAGTGAATTTTCTAGGGCAAGCGATTGCAATATACATACATCACTATCTTCAATGCTTTTTTAAAAAAGAGGTCACCAGCTCTTCCTTTAAGCAGCATTGCCTTATAAGCACTAATCTTTCTGTCTGCTTTGAAGAGAAGTTGAAAGTGGTGTCCCATATTTGCCACCACATCTAATGATTCAGAATATAAAAAGACTACAAATGAATAGACTAGTAAAGACTAAGAAAGGTCAAACTGTGAGTGCAGAACGTGATACGAAAATAACTCACAGATCTCTGGAAGATCAATTATATTATCTCCTGTTTTAACACAGTTAAGGAATATGATCTCTTCTTGCTGAGTGCAAGATCTTACCTTTCATCAGAGCTATGCCAGAACCTACAAGCCAAGATGGAACTACTTATTGACCTCACTGTTGTGGTGCTTTTCTCCTTCTTGACCCAGGCTAAGTGGATCTCCATGTCTTAATCTGGCCAAACCACTTTCAAGAGGTTCTCAACTACTTAAGACAATCAGTGAAGGCTGGATTTATGTCACGATCAAGTAAGAGAGGAGAAAGAAAAATTGCAATACCTGAAACTTGCATGCATTAAAAAGCTAGTATATTCCCCTAAAAATTGTAATACAAACCGGGGGGTAGCAATTACTGCTGCTGAGTATTTTAAGTCAAGAGCACCTTGTCCCTTACCTCAAAGTATGAATACAACTATGAACTATGAATACAATCATGGAAGAGCTTGGACTTACATTTACGTATGTTAGTTTCCTTTGAAATTTTGAATTGACAATTTATTTTTAAATATAAATTAATTTACCTGCATTTTCTTCCTTTCTAATGGTAAAGATGAAGCCTGCTTCCCTGCCGATCCATCTACTTTAGGAGTCCCATCCAGTGTGGGAGATCTATTGTCCAAAGACTCTTTGGGGTAATGGATCTTTATTTATAGACAAAAGGTAACAAGGAAGAGAAAGTATTAAAAGACACAAAAAGGGTAAAGTGAAAATGGTATTAAATTCATTTGCTGTATGCTAGTCATCCTATCTACAGTAAATGAGGTTTAAAACTATGATCTACATCTTAAGTAGCAATGAAATTCTTGTAACAGTGAAATCACTTATTTGCTGCCCTATTACATCAGACTCATATTTCCTTACTTTTTTCATATTTGGAATTAAAAACAGAAAAGCAGCTTCCTCCTCAAATACTTGTTATGAAGGAATATAAGCCACTTTATGATAATGCCTCTACAACCTATGCATGTTTTGAGAGGTGATATTCCACCTAAGCTTACAAAAGTCAAAGGCTTCTCTCATTTTCACTAAAGGTCTGCAAACTGCTTTCTTTATAGCAAACCTGGTTTGAGCAATCACCATGCTTTTTACTGCCTTGAGCAGTAAAAAAACAAAAAACAAACAAAAAAAGTGGTTTGGTTTTTTAATACCACTAGTATTCTAATATTTACATTGAAAAAAACAAGGACAAAAATTTCCACCAACAAAACTGGCATCAAAGGAAAAGAAACAGATTTTCACCTTTATTATTTTTTTGCTCTGCAAGAGAAATCGTATTTCCAATCCTTGTGATTTATGTTTGGGATTAATTCCAATATTGAATAAACGTCCATATTAATCCTTAATAAATTTCCAAATGAATCCTTAATTCATTTCACTTAAGGAAAATTAAGTGATTCACTTAAGGAAGATTAAGTGGAACTAGCTTGGATTTATGACCAATGTCAGATAGTTTTCTTACCCTTGCACAGTTTGACAACAGTGTTACACAATTCAGATGCTGGTGAAATTTGATTGTATGCACAAACAGCAAAGCCAGAAAATGAGTCTTCCTATTATTTTTGTCCTTTTATGAAACGCAAAATTAAACCTTAACATTGTATGCAGGAAAATCCTCAACTACTGAATACATTGACTTTACAGAAGACTAAAACCTACAGTATTTTCATGCTTATTTTCTTAAAATTCAGGCAAAGTTATAAGATTACTTACTTCAGCCTGCTTTCTGACAGCGGGAATAAATGGTGGTTTCTGAGATCCTAATTTGTTTCTCCTATCAGAAGCAGCTGCCAGATCAGGAAACTCCTCAGCATCCTAAATAAATTAAACAGAAAATGTTGCTTTTGTATGAATCATCAAGTCCATATTCTCAAAACTGAGTTTTCCTATGTTCAAATGGTTTTCTCCGTGCTTATCACTCACTTACCATAATTTCACTGTACAAAGATTCAGAATCTGAGTGTAACGCCACCAACTATAATCAGCACTACAATGGTTAAATCAACTAGGCAGTAGTAGTTAATTCAGGGCTGAAAGAGCTTAGGAAAGAAATGCTTCCAACAGCAGCTTGTTATTGATGTCAGCTGATACAGATAATTAGACACAAATGGCACCTGAAGGAGTGTTTTTCAGACCATTTAACAGCCTTGCAAACAACTCCTCTTCTTCCAGTACAGTCTCCAGCTGTGCAATTCTGCCTTAAACATGTTAGTGGTGAAGAACAAAAGGGCAGGCAAAGGGGTAATAACTCTTGACTACAGTATGGAAATAAACAGATAAATCAGTCAAGCGATTGTGTAGCCTTAGACACTTAGCAAATTTTAATAGCAAAGGATCCAGATTCTGGATTAAGTCACTGGTACAGACAGGGTGGAGCTTGCTCTACACTGGCCACTTTATACCCAGGAGAGCTTCAATCAGAGTGACCTGAAACCACCAGTCTGGTTTTAATTCAATTGCTTCTCCTCCCACTTTCTGAGAGGCCTTTTCAGCTGTGACAATATTGCTGAACATACCAACACTTCTGGAGCCTGGAAGACGTCATATAAACAGCCCAAGTTCAAGAACAGGCAAACTCAGTCTGTGCAGACACACCTAACTCAATAAATTATTTTAGAAGAAGGTTGTAAGTAGGTCAAAAGAAAACTGGAAGAAAGGGAAAATGTTTTGTGAATGCACTCTTCCATCTTAAGGATTTCTTCAACCAGAGTTAGTAACTTTGGATTTAAATAGCCCTCAGTAGAATAAATATTTATTTCAGTTTGTCCAACCACTTATAGAATTTACATAAGCTTCTGGCATTTGCAAAACCCTGTAGTAAAGGAAATAGTTAAAATCTGGCACTCGGAGTGGCTTAATACCTCCTTATGTTTGTTCTTAACTCATCACATAGAAAAACCAGAAGGCATAAAACAAAATAATGAAAACAAGCAAATAATATCCTTTTTATTCTCCTGTCTCTTTTGATTCCTTCTAAGATATCTATTTTATAGACCAAGAATTCTTAGTTTACTCAGTCTTGCCTCCCACAGGAACAGTTTGATACCTTTGGTCGTTGCCAGAACCCTCCCTCTATCTTTTTTTAGTTCAGGTATGTGTATTTTTAAGGTGTAAGGGGCACACAAACTAGTATCCACATTCTATTTAGATCAGACCTGTCCTGGATTTATATGTTGTCATAATGTTTTCCATTTTCTTTCCTATTTTTCTATGAATAATGCATAACACTGCTTGCGTGTTTGACCAGTACTACTAGCACTGGCTTGATTTGATGCTGTTACTAATATTTTTTTTCCCCTCAGGGAAAATACCTGGTTCAGAGACATTCATTGGGGACATAAAAACAGGATTACTTTTCTCCATATGCACTACTTTATGCACAGTAGGAGTTTCTATTAATTAGTGACTTTTACAAAATCTAGTAAGCATTCCAGTACATTCCTCCAGTGAGCAGCTGCAAATACAGAACCTTACGTTCTCAAGGTCCCCAGAAGTTCCATGTGCATGATCCTTTTTTTTATGCTCTTCTGTTTCAAGAAGATCATACAAGTGTCTCATGCATTTTTCACACTCAAGCTGTCCTATCAAACCAGGAGGCTCTGAAAGCTGTTACCAACTACCACCCCAGATGCTGCATCCACATCATGGATTTCAGTGCAATGTGTACATTCTGTGCTATGATCCTATGTGATTCCTTTTTTCCTTTTTTTTTTTTTTTGTCTTCATCAGTACCATTACCTTCCTACTGTTTTCCACAATTCCTGCCATTCTTTCTGTTTAGATAAGTCATTCATAGATCAGATATTCTATTTGGCATGTACCAAAAAAAAAAAAAAAGGTGGGAGCGGGGAGGATATTGTAATGCAGGAAAGATCGTGCAGATCTTTGATTCTATCCACAATTCAATAATGAAAAGGTCTGTTAATAAAGTCATTTCTTTTGCCCTACCAGGACAATGAGCCACACATGCAATGACAGTTCTGACAGATGTTCCATGTCAAAATGTACAGAACAGAAGCCATCCAGGAGGGCTTCTTTGTGTTGCTGTTTCACAGACTGAACATTACGTACACTACATCAAACAAATAAATCAACACATGTGGTTGCTATTGTACAACACTGGACTTTCAATGAAGGGCTGTTAAACCACAGATCATACAACAGTTCTTTAAGGTGGGAGAGTCTAAGGCCTTCATGATACCGATACACAAAAGTATCAATACACTAATATGCACATTACAGTTATACAAATTAAAATAATAATGAAAAATTAATTAGCAATCAGGAATATAAACAAATGGTGACAACTATGTTCTGTAAGAATTGCTTCCAGATTTCAGTTGGGCTGAAGCACATTGCCAGTGACGCATTCTTTAATACTGTGGCACACTGTGGTATCAGGTATACTCCCCATCCACTGCACACTTTGCTTGCTGAAACAGTTACAGTGCAATATTTTTCATTTAGGAAATCTGCCTTTTATTGGAACCTGCTAACATCCAGATTCTCCAGTCTTTCCTGCACAACTATGCTCTTCAATTCCTGGTAAGTCAAAAGGCACAACCGCTCCCCACCTGTAACTTCTAACAAAAATCTTAACTGCCATGGACATGACACAATTTCCTCTACTAATGGCATTTGAACTTAAATGTGTGGAAAGCTGACTAACATCTGGTCTTCCAATACGCAGCTCTAACACTAAAAAAAAATTATCAAGACATAAACCTCTTAACTGTACCTCAATCCTTGGTGGTTCCTGTATTGCAGTAGATTCGTTCTGAGTTTCTTCTACATCAGTGAGTGACTTGTTTTTCTTTTTTTTCTTTTTCTTTTTTCTCTTTTTTGCTGACACTTCTTCAGGATCAGTTTCATTAGCATCAGTTTTTGTTTCTGTCTGTTAACAAAAAACCATGAGGTATGACTATTAGAAGTTGATTTATTTCATTATCACCTATGAAAATAAATACAAGAGTGACCATACTTACATAAATAACATGCATCTTAGCCAGCTTAAGCTAGAAAATACAAGATCTCTTAGTAACTCAGAAGTACTGCAAGAACTCTTTACTTGAAGCACATTAAATAATTATCAGAACATATCTAGACTACTGAGATTCCAATATGAAATTTCCGCCCAGGCAGGACAAGATTTCCATGTTTTGTTCCTGTTTCAGAATGTGGGAATTTCAACAAAATCCAGCCTAAAATTGGCATGTTCAAATCAGCTATTTTGGAATTTTGTGTTGCTGGATTTGCATTGTTTTTTCTACCTAGTTATTTTTTCTATCTAGTTATTTTTTCTACCTAGTTATTCTTTTTTCAACCACCAGTGAAGAGAAAAAAAAAAATCTAATAAGGACAATGTAACTTTATAGTATGTCTTAAAAGTTAGACTGCAGTTGACATTGTACAGTATCTAAGAAAAAAAGGCAATGTCTCACAGCAAGAGACACGATCACACAATACTAGAAATTAGTTTAAAGCAGATAATTCTCAAGTACCTCTACTTGACTATCCTGCTTTCCTTTGCTTCTGGGAAGACCTTCAGATGCTGATGATAACGTAGTTTTCTTCGGGGGCTGTGAAAGTACCATAGCCCAAGACAGATGCGGCTGAGCAGAGCCATCTGTAGATGCTTCAGGAAATGCTGCTGTGGAAAAAAAAAAAGTGATATCCAAAGATGTCACTAAATATTTCTCAGATTCAGAAGAGACAGGGTCAATTGTGATTTAATCAAGGACTAGCAAATACAGCGTAGAGCTATATTCTCTCTGAGGAGGGAGTGAAATAGGATGCTCCCTTACACATTTCACTCCTTCAGGAAAATTTCCAGAGTTACAACTACTCCACATACTGTCAGGCACTATACACATACATTTAGTCCAATTAAATTATAATGGGAAATTATACTGTCATACAAAATAAATAATTCCATGTTCATTTTCTAACATATTTTTTAAACTACGAACTCCTAGTATATATCTATATAAAATTCCTTTAATACTTATTCATCTGTTAGTCACACAGCTTTTACATACAAGGCCACATCAGTACTTTCTACTTTCTGTAAAGTTTCCAGTTTTGCAGATATATAAACACAAGCTAAAAGGTTTCCTTACATGCCTCAGCATACCGCCCTCTACCATTTAGCAGTATGGACGTTTTGGAAGAAGACAACTCACACATTTTGTAAATATTTCTAACACGTAGCAAGGCACATCAAAAGTAAATAAATAAATAAATAAATAAATTTGAGTGACTAAATACAACAGTTTATTGAGTTTATGTGCCAGGGTTTTGATAGTGAGGAGATAGCCTCTGTGAGAAAAGACCAGGGGCTGCCCTCATGTTGTACACAGCTAGTTCCAGTGACAACCAAAGGGATCCACCACTGGCCAAACCTGAGCCCGTTGGTGATACGGGCAGCAACGCTGTTGTAACGCATTAAAGGAAGGGTAAAAATGTTGCACAGCAGCTGTGAAAGATAGGGTGACAAAAACGTGAGAAAACTCTGCAGACACCAAGAGCACTGAGGAAGGAGTGGAGGAGGTTCTCCAGATACCAGAACAGAAGTTCCCCTGCCGCCCATGTAGAAGACCATGGTGAATGAAACAGGTTGTCACCTTGTAGGCCATGGGGGACTCCACAACGCAGCAGGTGGACATGCCCTGAAGCTGCAGCCTGTGGGGAGGCCACATTGGAGAAGGCTGCTGGCAGTAGGGGCATACAGCCCGCCCATGGGGGACACAGGCCACATCAGTCTCTTTCTGAAGGACTCTACCCCGTGGTACGGAGCCATGTGGGAGCAGTTCTTGAAGAGCTGCTGCCTGTGGGCAGCCCCCGTGGAGCAGGGGCAGGGAGTGACCGTGAAAGAGTGGCGGAGACAAAGCCTCAGGGACTGACCACAGCCCCCATTCCCTGTTCCCCTGCATTGCTCGGGAGGAGGAGGTAGAAGATTCAGGAGAGAAGGAGTGAGGTTGAGCCTGGGATAAGGTTCTGGGTGCAGGGAAGGTCATTTTAGGGTTGTCCTTGTTTCTCACCATCTACTCTATTTTTAGTTGGCAATAAATTAAATTTATCTACTCCAAGTTGAGCCTGTTTTGCCTCTGATGGTAACTGGTAAGCAATCTCCCTGTCTTTCCTTTGATCCACAAGCTTTTCCATCTTACTTTCTCCCTCTGGCCTGTTGAGGGGGAGGAGTGCAGCTTGGTGGGCACCCAAGGTTAACCCTAACAGTCATTTCAAACGTCAGTTTTTTTCAGGGAGATAGGAACTGAGAGCAGCATTTGGGGAAAAATGTTATCAGATGACTTCAAAGTTACCAGGATAACTTTTTATCCTTGGACAAATCTTCAGCAGCTTTGACAGAAATAACATATGCCACAGAATAAAAAAAAGAGTACATACTAGACACTACACTGCCAGCTATTTAAAACAAATTTGCTTCTCAAGGCTGATCAAATATTTGAGTCACATATACTTTTGAAAAAATTTGAAAATTACTAAGCAGAGTTCCAAAAAGCAATATGCATCACTTCCTCTCCTTATAAACAATGCAGAAGGCAACAACAGCAACATTAGCCTTTCAGCAGCAGAAAGACAACATAGAAAGAGGACAACCCCAGTTTTGACCTGCTAATGAAATCTATATGCAAGAATAAGCTGTAAGTGGTCACCTCATCTGAAAGAAACTGAAAAAGGTTTTTTCTTTCTTTATGAGCTTGCTGTCTAATTCCTTGTTTATATCTCAGCAGATCTTGACAATACTTAATTTTTGCAAATTGATAAGTGCAAGGAGTTCAAATATGTGGAAATGAGTATGTCTGTAGCACTTACCTCTATCATGAAATGAGGAGGGAATTAAGCTGGGTACTGTTTCTTTTAAAGTTTTTGATGGGGCTTTGTCTTCTACAGAAACATCTTCCTGTAAAACAGAAAGTCAGGTGTCATACAAATATGAACAAAAACACCTAAACCGAACTAAAACTTAAAATTAAAAAAACCCTCAACCCATGCAAACAAAGGTGTAGGGAATTTTGCAGCCCACCCTTTTTGTTGCTATTCTTAGTGGAATCATCATTTGGACCCCATTGCATTACAAAATATAAGCAGATGCTTTTCCTGCATTGTACAAGTAAGATGCCTACTTCCATGACACATAATTTCCCAAAGAATTATACTAAAACATTTTTTTGTTCATTCTTAATCTCCCAAGAACACCGAAAACAAAGTCCATCACCAAACTCAAACCTGCAATGAAAAAAAGGAAGAGCAAAAAGGTATTATCTCCATCACAAGCAGTTTTCCACTGAAAGGTACTGGAAGTCTCATGCTATTCGGATTTTTTCAAAATAAGTCATTTAATAACCACTGTTGAAAACTGATTCAACATGCTTGGCATACTGCTGAATGTGTCAGTATTGTTGATCTAAACTGTCATAGTACTTGGCTTTCCTGTATCTGCTTGCAGCACCGGACACTGAAGGAAAAGAGAGAGAGTAAAAGAGAAAAGTGCAAAACCTCTAGCTATGAAACTTCCCAACTGCAAGCTACTTAAATAGGTATTAACATCATGCAAAAATAGTTTCTTGAATTTTGGAAAAAAAAATAGAAAAATTATGAGTTCTGTAACATGAAAGCATTAGCTAACCTCTGTGTTCAACAAAGGAGACATCTGTGGTCGACTAAGGCACGTAATGTTACTTTCCGCTGAACATATTGGTCCGTTTTTATGATGTACATTCAATGTCTCACTGCTTCCCAAACTCCGTGACTTGTGGAAATCCAATAGAGTAGTTTCAAAGGCAGGTACAGGAAGAGACTCCATTTTGGGAGTTTGAGTTGACTTCTTGCTTGCAGTTTTATTGAACCTGTCTGAATAAAGCATGTAAAGTCTAAAAAATTAAACTTGCTTGCAATTGTCTCTGTATGTCCTATAGCACACCAGTTTGCACAGCTACTGCAACTGTTACAAGAACTACTGCTACACACACCTCACAGAAAAACAAACAAACCAAATCCTAGTTTGATTATAACCAACTTGTATAAACAACAACAAGTTGACAAGCAACTGTAAATTTTGATGCTTGCTTAGGAAATTTTTATATCAATTTACATGAGCTTGTGCGATCAGCACAAAGACATTGCCATCTGTTGTCAGACGTCACACAGTAAAAAAAATCCTGTTCCTTAACCACTCTAGATATAGAAAGATGGTCACAAACTAGAGGTTGTAACACAGTCAAATATTTACATCTATTCTACATGTTTCAAACCAAACAAGCCATTTATACCTGGCTTCATGGAATCTCTGCTGCATGCAGAGGTCTGGAACGAAGTCCTGTTCACGATTCTGACAGAAGACTCCTCTCCATCACGCTTTTTCTTGTCTGATTTTTTCTCACCTTCCTTTGATCTCCTCTGCTGCAAAGTATTTGTGACATGTTTAGTTGATTCTACTTGAACTTAGTAAAACTAAGATAACTAATTGTGCACCTGAAGCTCGAAAATGAAGCTAATACATCACAAACACTAAACCTTAACCACAAATAACCAACAAACCCAGGAACAGCCAGTAAGTGATGTGTTACTGAATTTTATCTACCTTGTTACTTTTTAACTGTGCTACTTGTAGCCCGTGGAAAATGCATTATTCTATGCTTCTATGCAACTGTGTTTTAAGATTTCATTAAAATTAATCATAGCATTGTAAAAAGTTTAAAATCATTTGGTCTTAAATTTGTCCAGTCTTCTTTTCTAAGACTGAGTTTCTTCTAGAAAAGGACTAGAATCCTAAAAGCATTCCAAGCTTTTGACTAAACTACATACTGTGGCCAAAACTAGGCAAGACTGACGTAACAGCAGTCCAACCACTTGCAGAAAACAGTGAATAAGCAGAAAAGATACAGATATACATTCCCCATAAAGGAGACAATTCACCTACACTACAACAAAGTCCCGAAGCCTTGTGATGGTCACAATAAACCTTTTGGCAGAGCTGGACTCAGGAATCAGTGTGGCGACAAGGAAAAAGGACAAGGTTAGCAGCTATGCAAACCACGCTGTATCAACCCAGATGCATGGCTTAACTCTTTCTGACTAGAGGATTCTGGACTAAATTAAAAGTACATCCAGCACCAATACCATTTTCTTGGGTAGGAGGATGAGGTATTTTCTGGCCTTTAAAACTAAATCATTAAAGCCTTAGAAGATGTGATCAAATAAATGCAGACAAAAAAAAAAAAAAAAAAAAAAAAAAAACAGTAATTTCTCTCTTAAAGATTGCAAAACGTAAACAACAGGAGCAGTACCAAAAAGATTGTCAAACTGTTCTCAGCTCAGCTTAGGCCTACAAAGATCACAGAACTGCCCTCAAGTTAAACTAAGTTTCTTCACATTACTTCACCCATGTTAACTCAGCCAGTCATCTCCCCAGAGAGCTTCAGTGTTTGATTTTCCCTCAGCAAGAAAAATGCTAATTTCAGGTCTCTAGCTTTTAAACCTTATGTCAAGTAATGCATTTTTAGGACCTAATCTTGCAGCTTCAACCTGATGAAGTTACCAGGTCTCTGCCTAGGCAGCTGGGTCCACCAGAAGGATATGGACCTAAGAACAGATTACTTAGGCCTGCTGGAAACAACAGCAGCCTTGGAAAATCCAGCAGACACAATGCCTCCTAACCATGGAGGCATATGGTTTAGTAACATCTGTGATTTTTTTTTTTTCTGATTGTTGCATTTCAAGGAACTTGTGTTTTTTTGTTTTGTTAGAAAATATATCTGTTCTGAAAATAAGCTTCAAGAAATTTATCCCTAACAGACACACACACAAAATTCTCTGAAGGTGTTCACTGAACATCTGTTTCACTTTTGATTGCAAGACAGCATTATTTCTAACACGAGCCTTTCTTCCCTCTCCACTCCAAACAACAGGTCTTGGAAATCCGTCAACAATATATGCAATATGACCACATATTGGCCACGTAGCTGATCACAGCCATCAGTTCTCTATAACGCATGTTCATGGAGGCTGCTAATGGCTTAAAAACAGCCCCACCTCCCTACCCTGAAAGCCCAAACAGTGAATGAAGTGAAGCATGGTGTTGTTTTTTTTTTTTTTTTTTTTTTCTCCGGATGTTACTTTCTTAGGAAAAACAATACATGCCTCTCGAGTTCCAAAAACTCTGCTTGAAAAGCTGTATTGGCTTGGATTTTATAATTCCATGAACTCTTTCAAAGTCTGAAGTTGGGCTCGTTAACACTAACATCCTCTTTAACCACCATTCGTTACTGCTACAGGAACAGAGAGCTATTAATCACTTTAAAAAGGAAGAAAACATTTAGACTGATTTAAAACAAGATCGTAACTTTTAAAAACAGTGTATTTGCTCACCTTTGAAAGATTCTTACTTTCTTGTCTGATTGGATACTTTTGCTCAGCAGATTCACTAACTATGCCAGAATCATTACAGTGTGCTGGGTTGGTGTGAGGATGGTGTGAGCCAGCTATTGGATACATATTTGAAACAACATCAGGTGAGTAAGAGCTGCTGGAGTATTCACGGAGTGCAGGGTCTCCCATAACACTATGTGATGGACATTGAGAAAGAGATGAGAAGCCATCCCGGGGTAAATCTTCAGCATATACTTGGTGCCTAGACAAACATACCATTCCTGGTCTGAAGGATTTGTTTAACAAGAAAGCTATATTTCAAAAGAAAAGTATTCCATGTTATTTCAATTAAGTATTTTCTCACTGCTATAGGTTGTTCTAAAAATATATGTATTTTGTTTTGGATAAAACATACAATTTATGAAATATTTAAAAATACAGACGTTATCTGTTTCCAAGTTGCACACCAAGTATGCTTTGCATTTATAGCCCTCATTTCAGTTTAAGGTAGCTAGCTTTCTTGGTTCTTATTTTTGGTCAGCTTTTTCTTGTGAAACAAACCAAACGCATGGTATAACTACACAACATGCATTACACACTTGACTCCAAAAATAAAAGCACTAAACAGTGAAATCTATCCTAAAATGCCATAATAACAAAGCATGCGTATAGCATCTTACGGGGTAGAAGGCATGTATGCAATACAAAGCACAAGCCTAATTCATGCCTTTTTCCTTCAAATGTGTACCCCAAGTTCCAATTTCATTCTACACTTGATTGGGGAGGGAGGAAGGACATTTCTCAGCCGTTGGGTTGAGATGAAGACAGCTTAATACGAAAGAAGAGGGTGGGAAAAATTAAAGTTCTGTCTAATTTTTAAAGCTGTTCAGCATGAAACTGCCAACATCTTAACCCTGGGTAGGTGATGAAAAACAGAAAAGCGCTCCCATCAGAACAAGATGCTTATTGGAATTCTGACAAACTATAGTCAAAATAACTCTGCAATCACAGGTTACAGAGAAAAAAGGTAATAACTCTGAGTGACAATAATAACTATGGCTAAAGGTAATAACTCTGAGTGACAATAATAACTATGGCTCAGTCCCAACAAGGCAAAAGATTAATGAGAATATTGCTTCTGTCTGCTCTTTTCTAATGCTAAAAAATACCAGAGATGAGGCCATACTCACCTCAAAGTTACACTTACATTACAAAAAAAAATGTTCTGAAAGTACTCAGATTCCCTGTAAGATAGTAGGGCTGAGGTGCTAAGAAAGACTACAATTAATGTGTTCTCCAAGGTTCTACCTGAACATGAAAGGACATAATTTTGCAATAACTGCAAAATTCATCCAATGTTTAGAGTTTTGAGATCCTGAGATGCAACCAGAGAACCCAATAGCATCACAAGATTATTACAATACTTGATTATTTTCTATCCTAGTATGCGGGCCTTTTTCTAGACAGCTCTGGGGTTAACAATGCACCTACAAATCTACCATGAACGCCTGCTTTCAGGCCTCCTTAAAAAGAAAAAAAAAAAAAAAAAGTAACAAAAAAACCACCCACAGTTTTAGAAACCTCTGGAATTCTTACTAAAATTGCCTTTCTGGGGCTGTGCAGGTTGTGGAGAGGAGATTCAGGAGTAAATCCATGGAATAATTAAATGTTTTGTAATAGGAAAAACCCTCTTGGAGGATCTTCCTCTTGCTTTTACATGACTGTCTCTACCCCAGCCCTGTCATAACACAGCCGGTCTTTCACTCAAGGGCTGGATTCCTCCTTCCAGAGCAGGAGACAGCCAGGCCTGCTCAAACCAACAACCTCTCTGTAATAACCCTTAACATACGGGGCCGTGGGAACAGGAGGTGAGGTACCAGACATATGCCCAAACACCACAAATGCACAAATCTAAACCTTGAGGACAACAGGTGGAGCGCTTCTGGAGGAAGAATGTCAATGTATCAGAGCTTTGACTTTCCAAGAGCACTCAAGGTCTGAAACGGGAAAGCTAAAATCCCCCAAGAAATAAGATTCAGAAAATGTACATACTTATCCAGAGGCGGTTCCTGAACAAACGGGTAGCATGTGGTTAAGTACCTAGGAAACACACATGCTGCTGAGGGTTCTGACCATGCCACGGTCACTGCTGCATGTTTTGGGACAAATGGTTTGACCTCTGCTGATAACTTGACGCCCTGAGAAACAAAACGTTTTTTGGCTACATGCATTTTGAGATTAACGTTACAAGTGAAAAACAGTCGCTCCCGTGAGCACAGCTGTCACAGAATAGCGTTAGTTCGCTCTCGCTGCATGCAAAACAACAAAGCTCACCAAAAAGGCACAGAGGGAGAAGAAAAACGAAGGAACCCTAAGAGAAACGTGACTGCTCTGGAACATGATTTCCTTTAACCCCCGCGTTATTGTCAGATGGTCACACGGGTCCATTGCAGAGAGCACAGGGACGAACAGTGTCAGCTCAGACTCCTGACTGGCACTACCGCGCGGTCTGAGGCTGCACGCAGCAGTAACGGCCTTGTTTACCTCTGTATTTTAAGGCAGCCTGTGCGAAATGAACGCTTAATTACAAGCCCTTCCCTTTGCTGGCACGACACCACTCCATTCGGGTGCGTTTCCCACTCGCCCTGAACCGCGCACACGCCGGGACACCGACACAGGGCAGTGTTTATCGCCATGCAACAGGCGGCCGCCGCAAGCCGCTTCTGCCGCGCGTTGTGCGCGCCTGTCACGGCTGGAGCCGGCAGCTACCAGCGCAGGCGAGGCTTCGCAACACCCCCCGGGGCAATCCCCCGGCCCGGCCCCGCCGCCATCCCGGGCCTGCTGGGCCCGGAGCGCCTTACCTCGGCGCCTCGCAGCGGTGGCGGCCGCCCCTCCGCGGACATGGCGAGAGCAGGGCACGGCCCCTTCGGCCCCTTCGGCCCCTTCGGCCCCGTAGCGCTCCCCGCCGCTCCCCCTCCCTGCACTGCGCGCAGCGGCGCGGGGCGATGACGCGCTGCGCCCGCGGCCGGCCCCGGGACGGGACCCGCCCGGCGGGGAGGGGCGGGGCGGGCCTCGGGGGCGGCGGCCGGCGGGCAGCGGGGGTCGGGCGGAGCTGGTCAGCGGGGCGGCTTCAGCGAAGGCTCCCGGGATGTCCCCCCGCCAGGCCGCTCACCGCCTCCTGGCACCGTGTTACACCTCAAGCGCACGGCCCTCGGGAAGGGCTGCTGTGTACCGAGACCGCGTGCCAGCAAAGGGGAGCCAGCACAACTTCCCAAACAAGGGCTGCGGAGCTCCATTAGCTTTCATAAAAAAAAATATGGAAGGATTATAAATGGTACTATAAAAGTAACCAAAGTATAGAAAATTTTATGAAATAGTTTAACTGTTATTTGACACTTTAGGACGAGTTTATACCAAATAATTGCAGGACATTTATTCCCATTATGACCTGTATCAGCTCCAGCCCTTTCATTTCAGGATAGCAGTAGCTAGTCTGAAGTTCACCTCCCCCTGCCAGCTGTATTTTGAGGTTGGCTGCAGTTACCAGATTACAGCTACTAAGTAGAAACAGCTGCATAACCCACTTTATTTACCCTTAACTTGATTTTTTTTATAAGACTAGTTCAAATCAGGGTTAGAAATTTCAGCCTGTAGTGTAAGACAATTCTTGCAGAGAAACAAAATAGCTTCACCATGTTAGTTTCTTTGAAGGAAGTACTCTTGATGTGTTTGACAAGTTGTTTTGCCTGGTGAGTTAGAACTCTAGACATTTAGGTTTTATAGATCATTAAAAACAGTTTTATTTCTTTTTGTCCGCTACTGAACAGTTGCGCTATTGGATTTGAGCATGCAACGCAGCAGCAGAAGAGCTGAGTGCCAGTTACAGAACACAGGTAACAAGTGATCATCTAGTCAAAACATACAGTAGGTAAATTTTATTCAAAGAAAATTCAATGCAAAGTAAGACACAATAACAGTAAAGAAGATAATTTCATTACTCTTTGAACAGATAGCAGCCTACTTGGAATTGCATTTGACTGAGCTTTGTTGCTGTGAATAATACAGCTCATGCACAGGTACAGATGTATATTTGTACATTTTAAAGTATTCACTGAATACTACCAACATATATACACTCATATACATGAAGTTCCAGAAGACTTAGGAGACAATTTCTAGACAGTGGTTCATTTCTGCTCATCCTTTGGAAGAGGTCTTCTAAAGAGAAGAATGTGTGGCTCTGCAGAAATAAAATTAAACAAAGTGTCAGTCTGGCCCCTTAAGTCTTGGTTACAGATATTTCATACATTTAATAACACTTGGACAATATTTAAGCCTTATTAATTAAATAAGAAACATATAAATCAAGTCCACAGAAGTGTCCACATGTAGCATCTACAATTTTGCAGTAACCTTTTCTGAATCAAGCAGCTGATTTAAAAAATTTATAGCAAAGGTTGTCAGTATCATGAATGTGTACAGGAAGTACTGAAGATGCAGGGTTGGTACTAGCCTTGTTGCTTTACAATAGGTACTTGGCCAGCTTTGTTAATGTAACAGTATAAAAAACCTAATGATACTGTCCTTGGTAGGTACACACTGTCAAGCATCAAGTCAGTTGATGCAGCCTGCTTTTGTTAGTATTGAACTAACTTCACTACAAACTCTACAAAAAAAAAAAGCGCCCATTAAAAAGTAGGAAAACTCTGGACAACTAATATTTTTTTCTAAGAAATTAGCCTTCTCATTTCTTTAAAATCTGTATTTTTGGAAACCTGGAATTTCATGGGACTAGCTGCAATTTGTCTATCATCATTTGCAAGCCTGATGCATCAGGAATGGCCACCTTCAGTAGATTCTTTCTGGAGAGGCATTAGGGCTTTGTGCCCTGTTGATTGGAAGACTGGCTTTAGTGCTGCATTCTGTAGGTAGGATAAGTAGAGCTCAAACTGTACAGGATATTTTGTATAGTAGATTCTTCAAAGCTTTATGCAGGAGCTTGTATACATGAGCATCTGCTACGTTTTTGTAGTAAGGTGTGCCAGCTTCACAGTATAAAAATATGCTGCTACATAAAGTTTTTATCACTCATATATTAACAGCATTCAAGATCTCACAAAAAATGATTCTGTATGAACAATTTCAAATTTGGAATGTTTTGTCTACCAATCGACTGATACACTTGGAAGAAGTATAGCATTTTCTATGACCAGTTCTGGGAGTAATAGGTGACATTTAAAAGAAAAGCTGCTGTTTTTATGTTGCTACCTGACTGAAATAGCAAGAAACTGACTAAACATTGAGTAGTGAATTCTAATTAGGTTCAACTGCAGGATCAACTATACACTTCATAGTTCAGTTGAAGCACAAAGCAGTTGATTTTAGACTCTTTTGTTCACCTAATCCTGTTCAGCTGTACTTACCTGGCTCGTGGATCATATAATGAACCCATCCCAGACTCTGCTGAACACCAAGTCTTCTCCACTCCTCTTCAGACATTAGATGGGTTTTTGGCACTTGTTTTAAGAGTTCTCTTGGCAGCATCACATGCCTGTAGAAGTTTAGTAATTAACATGTTACATATGCTAATCCCTACAAAACCTGCACAGATCTCTGTTGAAAGATGGCTTGCGAGCTCGTTTACAAATATCAGCCATTCCCTAGAGGGAATCCTAGGACTGCAATTATGAAGCATCAATTCTAATATCCTGTTTTATATTTGCTTTGTCTACCAAGTATTACATCTTTAATGCAACTGTACCTTAAGTCAACCTACATACTAGAAAAGATTAATTCCCCTGCATGTTCTAGTCATGTTATTTGTACAAATACACACACTGCTATCAATTGGCTGGCACATCAGGGATTTGAAAAATATTTCAAATCCTGCACTTTCAGAACAATCAAGTCACTCTTGTATTTTGTAACCAAGACATTTTCTATGATAGTTACAGTGCTGGTTTGTGGGGCCAGAACACTAACACTGGTTAAGAGCCTGATCTGTCAGATGAGAAACACAAGGACTGCTTCTCACATTTGCAGGTTCCTTTATTGTATAAGCAAAGTATTGAAGCCTTGCTTCTGAGGTCATGCTACTTTCAGAGTCAGCTGCTAACAGGTCCTCGACCTCTACATGGAGAACAAAATAGTTCGTACTAAGGATTTCAGCTAAGCTTGGGAGACTGAACTTTGTAACTGTATCAATTTCCAACTGCAGTTGACTAGTGCATTGACATACGGTTGAAAACCGGGAAGCAGAGTCCTGCAGGCTTTATTTTTTATTTATTTGTGCACTTGTCACGTGTACTTCGACACGGAGTTACGAATCGCTCCGAATACCGGCGGTTGTAACAGAAGTGCACGCTCCGCCCGCACTCAGAGCCACAACCGACACGGCACGGCACGCCGCTCCCAGCTGCGCGGCGCCTCCCGACCGCTCGCTTCGGAGCGCCCAGCTTCCCCTCCCGGGCACGCCGGCAAGCGAGGCACCGGCAGGGCAGGCCAGGAGGCGCCACCAGCGGGCCGCCCGCCCCCGCAGCTACCCCCGGCTTGGAGGCGAGGCGCTGCCCCAACGTCCCCACGGGAGCCGTAGGCACCTCAGCGCCGCCACGGGCGGAGCTCGCCACCGGCGGCAGCACCTCGCCGGCTCCGTAGGACCCCTCCCGCTCCCCCCCCCCCGCGCGGTGCCGTACCGGTACTCGTACTGCTCGTCAAAGTACTTGTCGGAGTAGTAGATCTGCTTGTGGGCCATGGCGGCAGCCTGTTGGTCAGTCGGTCCGTCCATCGGTCGGTCCGGACAGTGCGCCGCAGCTCTGCGGGCGGAGCTCCCCAACGACTAACCACCGCGGCCGCGCCCGCTCCGTTTGAATCCCACACCTCGGCTGCCGATTGGCCCGCTCGCTCGGCCAGTGGGCCAATGAGCGCGCCGCCCCGCCCCGCCCCGCCGCCGTGCCAACCAATCCTGGAGAGCTGCCGGGGGCAGTTTGCGTAACGGAGGCGGGAGGGACGGGGCGGGGCGGGGCACGGGCTGACCGCGTGAGCCGGAGCGGCGCGGTGATTGGTCGGCGGCCCGTGGGGGCGGGCGGTTCCAGTAGCTTCTGGAGCGCCAGGAGCTCGTTAGTGCCCGTTAACGCCCGTTAGTGCCTACCCCCCCCCCCCCCCCAACTCCTGTCACCTCACGGCGTGCTGGGCTCCGGCTGTTAAACGCCTCTGGTGCCGTGGCCTCTAGTGGTTGTGGGGTACTTGGGAAATAGGGGGCTGACCCAGGGTATCCTGAGGCAGGGAGCTCCCGAGGTGCTGCCTCCTGTGCTCCTGGTTCGGCCTCAGCGGTGTGCTCGGTTCAGGCTCGGTGTTCAGGCAAACATGAGGCACAAGTGTGCTCAGGTGCCAGCTTGCAAGTGTCCTTATCTAGAAGAGCAGCAGCACAGTAAATGTTCTGGTAGTAACTACTTGGGGCAAGTTCCCAGAAACTGACGAGAGGCCGTGCAGTCCCTCAGATACTGGTTGTTTTTGGCACCAAACTTTTTTTCAGTATGTAAACACGCAGTTCTGTGCTTTCCTGAACTCCAGTAGTATTTCCCGGGTGCAACTCCCCTCAGATTAGATAAGCTCAATGTTTGTTGCCTGAAAGGCAACTCCTATCTTCCCCACGTTTTGCTTTTGGTGCCTACACTGTGCTCCTGCCTCCTCTCCCTACTGTTTCTAAAGAGAAGACCAGTTTAATTTTCTGCTTTCACAGTGCTACCAGAAACATACGTGTTACCTCTGATCCTGCAACGCATCTGTTTGAGAGCTGTTCTGATGGGAAACGAACGTGAAGCTGTGTGAGGCACTAATGCTGACACCTATGCTTGTGCAGGGATCGTTGCTTTTAGCAGTAGGCCACAAACGAAGTGGCACAACAGTTACTTTTAATACGTAGGACAGGGGGTACACTAAATGATTTATGTTAGGAATGATATTATATAATAATGGAAAGAGAAAAACACTACAAAAAAAGCGATTCTGCTGGACTGAAGATGCTTTATCTACGTGCCTTATTTACAACCTTTCAGCTTGTCTCATGCATATTATAAACAGCACAGCAAATTGACCTTAATGTCACGCTATGTATAAGCATCCTTTGAGTACACTCAGAATTGAAAGCCTGGAGTTTCTTTAAAGCAACTTTTTCTTCTATTGAAAATGCAATTATACTGAATCACAATTTTAAAGAGGATTAAGAGGATTCTCAGGTAGATGGGCATTCAATTTTCATAGAATCATAGAATCATAGAATATCCTGCGTTGGAAGGGACCCTTAAGGATCATCAAGTCCAACTCTTGACACCGCACAGGTCTACCCAAAAGTTCAGACCATGTGACTAAGTGCACAGTCCAATCTCTTCTTAAACTCAGTCAGGCTCGGTGCTGTGACCACTTCCCTGGGGAGCCTGTTCCAGTGTGCAACCACTCTCTCTGTGAAGAACCCCCTCCTGATGTCAAGCCTAAACTTCCCCTGCCTCAGCTTAACCCCATTCCCGCGGGTCCTGTCGCTGGTGTTAATGGAGAAAAGGTCTTCTGCCTCTCGACACCCCCTTACGAGGAAGTTGTAGACTGCGATGAGGTCTCCCCTCAGCCTCCTCTTCTCCAGGCTGAACAGGCCCAGTGACCTCAGCCGTTCCTTACAAGTCTTCCCCTCTAGGCCCTTCACCATCTTCGTAGCCCTCCTCTGGACACTCTCCAACAGTTTCATGTCCTTTTTATACTGTGGTGCCCAGAACTGCACACAGTACTCGAGGTGAGGCCGCACCAGCGCAGAGTAGAGCGGGACAATCACCTCCCTCGACCTACTAGCGATGCCGTGCTTGATGCACCCCAGGACACAGTTGGCCCTCCTGGCTGCCAGGGCACACTGCTGGCTCATATTCAACTTGCTGTCTACCAGGACCCCCAGATCCCTCTCTTCTAGGCTGCTCTCCAGCGTCTCATCGCCCAGTCTGTACGTGCAGCCAGGGTTTCCCCGTCCCAGGTGCAGGACCCGGCACTTGCTCTTATTGAACTTCATGCGGTTGGTGATCGCCCAGCTCTCCAACCTATCCAGATCCCTCTGCAAGGCCTTTCCACCCTCATTTGAGTCCACAACTCCTCCAAGTTTGGTGTCATCAGCAAACTTGCTCAAAATACCTTCTATTCCTACATCCAGATCGTTTATAAAAATATTGAAAAGTACCAGCCCTAAAATGGAGCCTTGAGGGACCCCACTGGTGACCGCCCGCCAGCCTGACGCAGCCCCATTCACCATAACCCTTTGGGCCCTGCCCGTTAGCCAATTGCTCACCCATTGGATGATGTTTTTATTTAGCTGTATGGTGGACATTTTGTCCAGTAGG
>CM021763.1:48264415-48277972 GCA_011075105.1 Heteronetta atricapilla | reverse complement strand
CATATGTATGTTTGTTTACTTGATCTGGGTGTGAGAAAATCAGCAAAGCAAGAGTAAAAAAATATTTTTCATATGAACATTTGTTTTACTATTTTTTTTTTACATTGCTGCATTTTAGAAACCAGTGCCAGGAAGGCCAGTATTACGATACATCACTGCAGTTCATTCTTTGCTAAGTTGTTGTCTTATCTGCCCTGTGCTCTCCCAGGTAAAAATACCTTGCACAGATTCAGAATTCCTTTCATTCTTCCTTTAGGGAGGGCTTCCATGGCTGTATATCAAAATCAGTAGAAAAAATGGAATATTGTAATTCCCGGGGTCCATAATCAAGATCCAGAATAGCACAGAGAAATTTGTGAATGTATTTAACTGTAGACTGCATCCTTTTTCTGCTGAATAATGTAACATTATTATCTGACTGGACTTCATGGATCACCGCAGGCAGGGGCAAATCTAATGTGTATGTCATTAGTTTACATAATGTAGGAGTGTGCCCAGCACTGGTAGCTACTAATGGGTTGATTTAAGCCTAAAGAGTTACCCAGAAAATTTACACTTGGTACAGACCTCATTTAGCTCCTTGGGTTAAGAACAGACTCCTAAGTATAAATATGACATGTTTTTATTTTGTGCTTCTGCTTACAAACAGTAAACAATTGAGTAATTGGTTATGGTAACAATTTACCCAGAGTTGTGACAGCTCCTCTGAATCTCTAATAAAAACCAGGTATTTTCTTTGAAAGTGCATGGTGGCCCAGTGAAGAATTAATTCACAGAAGATGCATTATGCAAAAGATCAGAGTAGATATTAACAGCGACTCCTTTTTGCCTTTTGCTCTAGGAATTAGTGACTGTAAATATTAGGGTTAAGCTTATTCAAGTCTATTGGTAAGCGGCTAATTATATACTGTCATATTCAGTGCTATTGAAATTAATGTGCATATGAACAGCTGGATTAGTGGTTGGGATTTGCCAAAACACTGCGGAATCCTGAGTTCTGTATTCTAATTAGTGATAGTAATCATAATCATGGTGGGATGGATATTTGACAGATGAGCTGAGCTGGTTCTAATTGCTTTAGTATATGGAATTTGGCAAACAGATTTTAAATTTTTGAGTGTTAGAGTGAGAGACATTAACTGAAATACCCACAGTAAAAACAAGTGTACAGAAGTACAATGATATATCAAGGTACTGTCAAGTGATTCTTGTAAGCATTTATGACATTTATTCCAATCTCCACAAAAAGAAGGTTAAAAAGTAGGTTAGTGTATTTTGTGAGACAGATTTAGGGCATATGAACAATTTCAGGATTGCAGAGAAAGGAGAATGTGGTCTGAAGCTCCAAATGTACATTATAAAAGCATTTTTACTCCTAAATGTAAATGTGACCTTATGGCATAATACAACATATTTTCCCTCCAGTACAATGACAATAAAGCAACTCTTGCTAACCATGTTGATTATGTTGCAGATGTTTTGGACACAGTCTGTGAGGTCACACAATAATGATAATATTTTCCATAACAACACATGAAACTTATTTGTCAAAAGCATGAACTGCAAAAGAAATAGCTTACCTGTGTTAGAGGATATTATTCAAAATACTATTGGAAGAACAGGTCTTGGAAAAATATTCTGCTTTGGGTAAGTATCTGTTTTTAGGATAAAACTGTGATTGGCTTTGCTGGTGGCTAAATACACTCCTCTATTAAAGCTGCTTCTATGAATGGGGGCATTTACAGAGTCTTTTGTGTAGCTTGTCTTAAAAAACTGTCTCCCTGCTAGACCTAATTGTGATTACCTATATGTAATCTAAATTTATTTAGTTGATTATTTATTTAGATTTTATATCAAATTTACTTTTTATTTAGATTCTAAGAAGGATGGGCTAGCAGCACAGTGTCTTTGCCTCTGTAGACATGGGCAGAATTTAACTGTTTTTCTTGCCTGCCCACTCCATGAACATGTCAGTACTTGACATCTTTGAAATATCCCCTTCTCTGTAATATTTCACTGAAGCTGGCCAGTGGTTTGTTTCAGTACCTGTTGATTGACCAATAATTCACAGGTTGAGTTATGGAGTTACTGAACTACTACAGGGGTAAGCAGGGAGTGAAAAGCATGCTGAAGGGTGCTGGTGTTTAATTTGATAGTCATTGTTCATAAGTAACACTTTTATGCTAGTTTCCTAGCAACTAATTTTAATTTACCTTGGCCAAAGCTCTATTCAAAACAAACAAACTAATGATGATTTAGAAAATGAATATCTTTCTCAGGAAGACACTTAACAGCCCTTAAATAATAATTTTGTATTATTGAAGTTCAGCAAAACCTCTGATGCTGCCAAAAGAATGTTCTGCTGTTTCAATGTATTGTTTGTTTATGAATCAGATTCTGGACAGCTGCTATGCTGAGAAGTTTATTATTATTATTATTATTATTATTATTTTGCAGTAAAAATTATTTGATTGAAAAAAAAGGAAAATTAGTTGGGAATAAACAGCTACCTCTTTTGCCTCCATACTTCTGGTATTTACTACCTATTTTATGCAGACCGTACCTCTTTTTTACTCATCCTTTTCTTTTGTTCTTTCTACTGATTGATAACTACAAGATAATCTGGGGGACATAAAAGTTGTAGAAAGGTGAGCCGTATGGTCCTCCCTACACTGCTCATGCTTCATGCTTCTGTTTGCTGTGTATCACCTCTCCTGGCACTACATATCCATCTTTTTTTCTTGAATGATGGAAACAACGTTTCTGCTCCAAAGGACCATGTCAAAGCTGAGGAAGGTGGTTTATCTGCTGGTGATATTTTATAGATTGTCTTCTCTCAAAGGCATGAAAACCAGAATCAGTGATTGATTCTGCTTTGTGTATTTGTTACAGAGATATGTTTGCTGGTCAGTGCAATATGCCGCTGAAAAGATGCGAAAGGCAGGACATTGCTGCCCTCTGAAACAAGATTACTTTCTGATGGCCCACACTCACTTCCTTCTGCCATAACGTGACCTTGCCGTGTCTTAAATGCAAGGTTTTCATTTTCCTTATTCCCTCTTTTAGGTGTGTCTTTCAGGCCGATGATTTAGCTGCCCTTAGATGCTAATGCTCTAGGGAGAGTTAATGCACTCTAGAAAGGAAAGGCTCCTTCCAGCTTCTTTTGCATCTTGGACAGCAGAGGGCGGGTGTTAGTTTCATGTGACTTAGAGTTTATCGTGTGGAATGGCTGTGTAAGTATACATAATGAACGTGACTGTGTGCATGTTTCTTATGGCGTATATGGAGTTTTTCTCTAACAGATTTTTTTTTTTATTATTATTATTATTTCTTTTTAGAAGCTTTCATTTTGGCCAAAAATTTAAAAACTAGATTAACATGTTACTGGAAAGGTAAAAGAGAACATCAGGCCACGAACATTACCATCTACCCAAGCATCAGTGTACTAAAACCTCCTAACACATTTCATTTGACTGTCATTGTGGTGGTTTGATCATTGATATTTGAGTCACTGCACAGGAAGCAGACGTATGTATTTATTCTGATACATAATTTTGTGCAGTAGTTTTATTTTGGCATTAACGGTTGAGTTTTTAGTAAAATTGTACTTAAGGATTTTGTAGCCACATGGCATTCCTAATGCTTATATCTAAACAACAGATTTCTGCCAGTTTAGATATGCTGGTCAGGCATATGTTGGTCAGGTGCTGTGCAAAAGCATGCTTTTAGTATTTACACAATGTTATGTACAAAATTGTATTTTTATCAGTATAATTTCTTGCACTTAGAATACTGGCATTACTAGGACAAAGCACAGCTATAAAATTGTTTTAGTAATGCTAGAGAGATAAGAGCTGCTGGTAAGATTAAAATACTAGTTTAAGGCTAATCACCATTCATTGTGGCCAGTAATGTCTGTTGGAGAGAAGAGGCTTAACAGGTTGCTTCGGTGACATGTAGTAATTTCATAGCAGTACACAGCCTTATGCCTTCCTGTTTCTGTCAAATTGAATAATAACAGCAGACAATCAACTTTTATGCAAACTAATGTTGACTATAATATTAGTGTCCAGTTAGTTTTTCAGATGTGCTGCTGCTGAAAAAATTTTAACTACTTGGAGATAGCACCCCTACTGCTGCTGGCAGGCAGTAAGTCTGGTTATTTTCCATGCCCCTTAGGATTTTTCCTTCTGCTATACTCACTGCCCTAATAAGCCTTCTCAGGCCATGTGATGGCTTCAGTGTCCCTTTGTCCTGGATCTGGGAGCTATCGTCTGTGTCTCTGCTGGTGGCACTCCTCCTCCATGTTCATCATGGCACCAGTCCTTTCCTAAATGCCAGATTTCACTTCCACATGGCAACTTGAAACCCAGGCTCATGATTTTTAATTTCTGAATATGCCTTCATAGCCGACCATTTTCTCCCTTTGTCATGTGACTGGGATAACTCCTCTGACATGGATCCTCCAAAGACCTGTGTTTGGCCACTGGGCTTCAACTTCTGCTAGACTGCTCAAGCTCTAGCCAAGTTTTTGGCTCCTACCTCTCCAGCATATGCCCTTGCTACATATTTTTGCTGTTAATTGAAGCTGTCCTAGCTCCTAGTCTGAGGAATGCCATCCAGAGGGAGCTTGGCATGCTTGAGAGGTGGGCCCATGCAAACTTAATGTAGTTCAATAAGTCCAAGTGCAAAGTGCTGCATCTGGGCTGGGACAATCCCAGCATGGTACAGGCTGGGTGAAGAATGGACTGAGAGCAACCCTGAAGGGTAGTGGTTGATGAGAAGCTCAACATGACCTAACTGTATGTGCTGGTAGCCCAGAAAACCAACCATACTGTGGGCTGCATTGAAAGCACTGTGTCCAGCAGGGCAAGGGAGATGATTCCCCCCCCCCCGCCCCCGCCCTCCCGCTCTTGTGAGACCTCACCTGAAGCACTGCATTCAGCTCTGGGGCTCCCAGCACAAGAAGGACACAGACCTCTTGGAGTGAGACCAGAGAAGGGCCACAAATTTGATCAGAGACCTGGAGCACCTCTCTTATGAAGAGAGGCTGAGGGAGCTGGGATTGTTCAGCCTGGAGAAGAGAAGGCTCTGCAGAGACCTCATACTGGCCTTCCAGTACCCAAGGGCATATAGAGCTAGGACAATGCCTTTAAACTACAAGAGAACACATTTAGATTATACATTAAGAAGATATTCTTTACTCAGAGGGTGGTGAGGCACTGGCACAGGTTGCCCAGAGAGGCTGTGGATGCTCCATCCCTGGAGGTGCTGAAGGCCAGGTAGGATGGGGCTTTACACAACTTCATCTGCTGGGAGGTGTCTCTGCCCATGGCAGGGAGGTTGGAAAAAGCTGATCTTTATAGTCCCTTCCAACCCAAATCATTCTGTGATTCTGTGATTCCTGTGCCCAAGGTCCCTTGGCGATCTGTTGACCTCAGAATACCAGTAGCATTCATCCTTTCTCACAGCCTTAATTGCACCGAAGCTCCTCAGGGGCATGTCCTGTTTGACCACACAAAATGGTTTTCCAAGGGTACCTGGAGAGAGTCGCTGTATACTTTTGTTATTGCAAAGCAATAGATAAAATGCTGTGAATGATAGTACAGCATATTTCCATCCCCATACCTCTACCAATCTAAATATTTTTAATCTTGGAGTGCTTTAAAGAGTAGAGGATGCTTGCTTGCTTCTGGTCTGCTTTAAAGCATGGAGTTAAGTTTCTCTGTCTTCCCATTTGCAGCTGCCTTACTTTTTGTCTATCCTCACATTACTAACAGTGCATTTTATAAACTTCAGTCCCCTTAAGTGATCTGTGAATGACGCTCAGCTGTTTAAACCCCATCACTCACACCTGCTTCCTTACCAGGCCTTTTGCAGGTTGCCCACTCTATTTGCCTTATGCATTGTCATATAGAGCTGGGTCACCTCAAACATAAGGAAGGCAAGCAAGCTAGCCAAGAAAAGACATACATGCCCATGTGCACACAGGTGTGTATATATTGCCTCTTCCACATGGCTGAATCCAGAAAGAACTTAACCATCTCTTCAGGCCAGATAACAAGCAGCATTATCGGAAACAGATACAGTGACTCACACCAGCAATTTGTGCAAATAATGCAGAAGTACCCCACATTCTCAGTTTGCTGGGATGAGTGCTGCTGCCAATAACCCTCCACTGCCGATGTTATCCTCTGCTGCAGAATGGTTGGAATTCTTTCAGTAAAAGCAGCGATCAGTAATGGCTTTTCTATAAACACAGCATGGTGTGTAACTGTTTCTTTGCCAAGAAAGTCTGTATAATTTGATGGCATAAACTGGTGGGCTGTATTTCAGGGTGAATTTAGGCAATTAGGTATTTGTCCTGACCTGTGCAATTAGTATATTTCCTCTGTCCACAGTCCATGTCTACCTATTCCTACATGTGCTCTGCTTTCCATTCAATTTTTTCTTCAGTGAATCAGGGTCTATAACTCATCCCTCTGGAAAAAAAAGATATATATATATATAATATATTTTTCTGTGTTATTCTTCAGCCAGGTGCCACAGCATGCATTTTATGCCAACACAACAAAGGTGATGCCAAGTCAATGAAAGGAAAATGAATGTACTGCTCAAGGCAAAGGTGCCCATTTCTACTGTCTATTGTTTTTCAGTTCTTATCATTTTGATTTTACCCTTTTAGTAATAGGAGGAGAACACACATATTTAAGGAAGTTTAGCATTTTATTGGACAGCTACCTGCTAAGAGGAGGTACCAAAATTCAGAAACAATTAAAATTCCCAGGCTTGCATTTGGATCAGGAAACCTGTGATAAAATTCCATTCCCACTGAAATCAATGGGAAGCCATGAAGTCAGAATAAAAAAGTCTTTTTTTTTTTTTTTTTTTTTTTTTTTTTTTAAGCAGATTTGCAAACTGTTCCTAGCATAATAAAGTACAAACAGAAAAAAAAAAAAGCATACAAAAATTAGAGCAGAAATAAATACCTTATTACAAAATAGAAAAGAGAACAACTGAATTATTAACTACATCTCATGAATTAAAGCCAAAAATGAACAAATGATTGACTGGCATCCCTTTAAAGCAAGACAGCAATAAGATTTTTTTTCATCATTTGTCAGTAAAGTAGATTGCTATTTGCTTTCCCCTACAAATCTTCAATTTTTCTAATTGTTTAAAATAAAACATTCAGGCTTGGATAGATTAAACATTTCTCTGAATTTCAGATTTGTCTCTCTTTTATAAATGGATTGTATTATTAGCACCAGCAAATTTTACAGTGTTGTGTTTTAATTGCCTTCTTGCTTTCTGGCTTCCAAGTTTCATTTAAATGAATGACAGCTTTCATATCCTCATACATGAGACACATCCTCACTCTCAGCATTCATTCATGTGTCCCGTTACAGCAGGAGAGAAGCTTGGATGATAATGTATATACGCCCAGAAGAACTGGCATTTCCATCAATACAAGTGCACCACAGGACCAAAGAGAAGATTATGGGTCTCTTACTACCTTTCACAATACATTACAGTTTGTTGACCATGTGATAACATTTCATGGACACTGAAGAAAATGCAACTGGGAGGTATTTCTCTGGGAAGCAGGATCCCTGCCTAGTGTGATGCTTCAGTTGCAGAGTGGCACATGGTGCAGTCGGATGGCAGTAGCTCACGGCCCCACAGGCCTGTGCCTAGGTGAGTAATTTTCCTACAGTCATTCAAGAAGAACTGCCTGAAGCAGTTCTGCTAAGTTCCTCATGTCTTGAGCAGGGTTAAGTTAGGGAAGTTGTTCAGATTAAAGTGTGTCACTTCATGTAAAACACCTGCGTTGGCTTCCCTAAAAATTGCCTGTGTATCATCTTGAGTGGGGCAAGAGAGAATGAAAGAAAGAAAAGAAAAAAGTTAAAAAAAAAAAAAAAAAAAAAAGTCATGGAAGTGGCAGTAAGAAAGCAGCATTTTTTCAGCCAGTAATAGAAGCAGTGCGGGACCTAAGGGTGTTGCTGAGGACAGGGATAACATCCCTGAGCATGTATGGGAGGCAGAGGAAGAGCCTGCAAAGGACTGTGGCAGGTGCTGGCAGCCCATGCAGACACAGCTGTCATTGAGGTTACACAGAAATTACAGCCCTATTTTACCATTGTTGCTCTTCTGTCTCACCTCAGGGGTTAGCATAGAGAAAAGAAGAAATTACTATAAAAATGTGGGGCTTTCACTAGAGCAAGTCCCATGTTACAAGGTTGATTTATTGCTGGTTTACAGATTCTAATGGACTTCCCTGGCTGCTCCTGCCTTGCAAAAGCTTGGTGCTGTGTTTGGATTCAGGTATTATCTCAGATCCATCTTTGCTCCAAACTTTTATAGTCTGTTGACTTTTAGCAATAGGCCCACAGGAACCACTGATGGAGCATGAGGAGTTACAAGTTTCATTTTCTTCCATATATTTCATGTCATATTTCACAGAATGAAAGTGTCTTAAGGCAAAATTGTTTCCATATTTTCAGCAGAAAAATGTCCTTGTTTAGGGTCAGCTCCTGGCATAAAACCTACACATTTGCAGGCATACTTCAGAACTTAAATTACATTACACTACCGCAAATTAAGTCAGAATTTGATCATTAACACTTCATAATCACTGTTTTTAAATAGTGATATTTCCAACAACATGGTTTTCTGGAGAAATAACTTGCAAAGCTGCAGATAATGTTCCCATTTACTCACACAGCCCACCCTTAGCAATAAGGTTGCCACGGAAACAGCAAAACTGATCGCATGAGAGGGAAGAGGAGAGAATCAAAGGGAGATGGGGGCAATTTACAGCAGGTTTTTGTTGAAATAAATCAAATAGTATTTGGTAATATATATATATATATTTCTAGTGCAGAATCACAGACTTTGCCTGCAGACCTTGTGCCTTTTCATTGTGTTTTAGTTTTTTATCTTTTTTTTTTTTTTAAAAAAAAAAAAAATCTTCATTTATTTATTCATTTATAGAACAGTAATGCCACATTAGTCTTACAGAAGCTGAGGTCTGACTCAAACACACAGTAAGTAAAAAATCAAAGTGATGTGAGTTCAGTCTGTTAATTTTTATTTTTTTATTTCCACCCCCCTTTTCTCCCAGAATGTTCTGAAATAGAGGTACACAGTCATGGCTCTTTTTAATGACATTGATGGAAACTTCAGTTCCTTTGGATTTTTCTGTCAGCAACATGACAAGTCTCCCTTAACATCACAGAAGCACATAACTGAGCTCTGTGTGCGGGTATATCAGAGAGAGGGAGGAAGACACAGACCTTGATGTATTAAGTACATACAAACAGAATAGACATATCAAAAATCGTGTAGATTTTTTTCCTTATTTAAAATAGTTATGCAACTTGTTAAGAATTTTAAATCATAATGGTTTTTAGCTTGTCATAACATTACTTTGTTTGTCTGTAACCCTGTTATCTGAGGTTGTCTTACATATATAAAGCCTCATTAGGCCTGAGGAATACATCAGTAAGAGATTTCCAGTAAATATCTTTCTTATGCAAAGAAAGAGGGTATTTTCCCTTCTCAACTGAAAATATAGAGAAGAAATATTCCCACAGGATATTAGAAACCTTTGTATTATTGAAATACTATCTTTTTATGTGAGTAATTGACCAATTGTGATATTGAATATTCTGCAGGATGATTTACTAAAACAGAACATTAACTCTGATGTCTGTCAAATTACATTGAAAGGAATAGCACCCTATATACCAATGATTTAATGCTGTAGTATTAAGTGTTTATAACTTTTTCTGAAGAGAAAATCAGAAGTAGTCCTATTACTACTTTGTGTGAGTTGCAATCAAAATTCACAGCAACATCTATATTTAAGGTTATCTGACATTTTCACTGTTTCTTATAACTTAGCTAAACCTAAATCAGTTTGGAATACGTTTCTTCCAAAATAATTTTATTTCTCATGCTTATCTTTTTGAAAATCCATTTGAATCCAAAAGCAATTTTTTCCAGCACTGGGCCGAAATGGACTTCCAGCAGTTTTAACATGGTCTAGTATAAATATATACTGCTTACAGTATGTAAAGTATATACTGTAATGTACAGTATATGTACATTATATATGTACAGTATATACTGCTTACAGTATATATTTACCATAATGCTATACTGGATCTAGGCCTGTTTGCTGAATCTGACGATATAATTAATATTTCTTTATATATGTGCCACTGAAAGTCACCTGCTTTGCTTTCAGGAGAGCTTCTTACCAAAGATGGTGCAACACTCTGGTTGTGCTGCCAGCACTTCCTTCTGTATGGTGATCAAAAAAATCTGTATCATCAGTGCCTCCTACCTTTGCATTTGTAGCAGTTTAATCCCTTTAAACTTCATCCTAACAATGGAAATCCAAGTTAAGTTTTTCCTCTTTCCTTTCTCTGATCTTACCCTCTGATTTTTTTTTTTTTTTTTTTAATCTCCCCTTTATGTGTAATAAAACTTCCTTTCTCCTGAAATGGGGGATGTAAATTATGTAAATGTAGTTAAGATACAGAAAAAAAAAGTCCTCAAGAGCCACTTAAATGGGAAAAAGGAAGTATGGTGACATGGAGCAGTGACTGCATTAGGGTGAGATGAGGATCTCACAAGGAAACAGGGCTGAAAAAAATGATGGAGAAAAGTTCAAAACAAGAAAGAACAGTCACAGATGCCAAAATTATGAATAGTTCCTAAGAAACAGTGTACATCATCAGAGACAGTGAATGCCCCCTCACGATGTATGTATTGTTAGGTTTATGTATTATTTGGCTTTTATCAACACTGAGTTTCCACCTGCCATTTTATTACTGGACTCATTTTTCTATGGCCATTTATTACTTATGGTGGCAGTGTCTGGCTCACATCCCTGAAAAAAAAAAAAAAAAAAAAAAAAAGGCCCATTTTTAACTTGGATTCACTTATTCACTTTACTAGCTGGCCTAGTGTGGTTGCAGAGAGATTAGAGGAAATGGTGCATTGAATGTCTTACTGTCAATGGTGCACTGATAATAGTAGTAACAAGCTCAGTGGGTTCAGGCTGGCATGGTATTGTACGCATGCAAACTAGAGAAATGTAGACAGAAATGTCCAAAGACACCTTATGATGCTCTGGCAGTACAGATGAAGTGCCTAGATCCTAATTTTAATTGCATCTTAAGAGAGTTAACAAGTGTTCCTAATTTCATTATTTCCTGGAGTTGGACTTGAACCTGCTGCCTGCAAGGCAAAATTTTCTACCTTTTCTGGTCCCTAGAATTACAATAGGCCAAATTTCCTAATGTTCACTTCTCCCACTTCAGGGACAGATATTCAAAGGAGACCAGTTCCCAATCAGACACTGAAATGAGGACCAGATTTGATGGATACTATTCCCGAGTTCTTCTATAACATTAAATGTCAGACTTCCAGGAGAGCTCAACATCCATCAGATGTCTTGGTAGCTTTTCTGTGTCCACGGAGGCAGTGACAGAAAGTAGTCCTGCTGCTGATGGTCTGGAAAGCATTTGTCCTCTAGCTTTCTCTTCACCTCTCTTTCACTGGCCTGATGATCAAACTACTTTTAAATATTTTAAATATCCACTGTGCTAACAGGGTAAATAAGAATCTGTTGTCTTTTTTTTTTTTTTTTTTTTTTTTTTTTTTTTCCTCGTCAGAGATTTCTGAATGCAGACCTGTGAAATCTGTGAATCTGCTGGTGCGCAGACAGAGCAATCGAACATCAAACAAAATGTGCACATTCATGTTCCCACCCTGGATGTAAATGAACCAGCTGAATGGGTACGTCGGGGAGAAGCCCAGGTCCGACTCCCCCGTTTTCCTCACCTGCCATCCCTTTAGACACCCCGTGCCTTTCCCTGGCGACACCCTTTCTCCTGCGGGGGCTTTGCAATCCTCGATCTCCCGTTCTGATGCCAGCTTCATTTTCTGGTGTTGCTGCAAAAAAAAAAGATGCCGCCTGTGCTGGAAATGGGATCTTCCACTATTTAGCAAGCCTTTGCTGAATGAGTCATCAGAGCCGGCTGGTATTGGCTGGGCTGGTGAGCACCCAAGGGATTGCCTGGCAGAGGCTGCGAGGCCTCGCTTCATTCACAGAAATGTGGGGATGCTAGCCAGCCCTTCCATTCACACACACAGCGTCTCATTCACATTTAGCAGTTTTGCTAGCTGCTCCTAATGAAGAGAGCCATTTGGGAGTGATAGGGTTTTCTGGGCAGTAGAGACAAGTAGAAATAAGCCATGGTGTGTACATTTGCTGTTGCTATGCTAGGAGGATGAAGAGAGGAATGAATGCTGTGGGGATGCTGTGGCAGGTTTGCAGTGTGGTGATGAGGGGCTATTCTGCAGATCACTAGAAACCTGCTTTTACACTGACTAGGACATTGCCATTATTCATCACTGCGGGGATAAGAGGTGCTGACTTAATTTACTGTCATAAATATACTAATTAAATACCTGTATTTAAGCTGTCTTGGCATATTTGCACTTTGTATATTGCAGCCTTTAGTTATGGAAGAAGGAAGGAATACCAGAGGATTTTTCGTTTAAAATGTGCTGCAGTTAGTCATTTGTTTAAAAAACAACTTTGCACAGTGAAAGTTCTCTGGTCTGAATTCTATTTTAATGCAGTGTGTATTGTCCTACATCTAAAAGATATTTTGCAAAGAAGATCAATTTATAGAAAAGAGCCTATGGTTTGTGATGGGCACTGTATTTCACAGAGCTGTATAATTTTTGCATTAAAAAAGAAAAAAGAAAAAAAAAGAGAAAAAAAGAGAGAGAAATGAAATATCTGCTTTCTTCATATTTTTTTCTAATCCTCATATTAACTGTTTGTGACTGACCTGATGTTTAATAAGAGCTGGTGTGTTTTTTTATTCTTTACTGCAGGACATCTGTTTGTTGGTAAATGGACTTTTGAATATTCTCTTACTACTTTCCAGTTTTTCAGAATTATAAGAAATATTCCAGTGAATTGAAGATATATTTCACATTTTTCTTCAAGGTGAATATCAGTGGTGAAAGGAAAACATCTCTGACGCTTGTTGTTGGACATCAGAAAAATACTTTTCTTCACACATAGGTACTTTATGTAATCCTACATTAAAATAGAAGGTGGCTGTGGAGTAACAGAGGAGAAGGATTGCTTTCTCTATAAAAAATTGGATGTCACAATTTCCATGAGAAACAGCACTGACACAAAAGCATTTGTAAAATCTGTTATGCTGCTTTTGTGGAAGAAAATGTGTATTTTCTTTAATTCTGTCATCTGCTTTTAAAATACTTGTGTTCTTAAAGGTATTTTGAAAACCAAGGTATCTGTGTTTTGCTGGGGGGAGGAAGGGGAATGTATATGTGTGTATATTAACCAGATATTTGTTATCTAATTGTGTCTTCTTTTAGATTCATAAATATGTGAGGTGGAAGAATCTTTAAGCAGAAGAATAAAGTGTGGTGTTTTACGAAGGCTGTTAATTCCTTTTTAAAGGTAATTGCCTTTGGTATCAAGAGGGATGGTGGGGGGGA
>CM021763.1:48238894-48264315 GCA_011075105.1 Heteronetta atricapilla | reverse complement strand
ACTGAGCCTTTTGTTGAAAAGGGTCCTTCTCATTTGTGTGAGTCATGCTTTTGCTGTGAGCGAGTTGGCAGCTCTAAGCAGGACTGGGATCTCTGTCATAGAAAACTGTTACTTCACCCAACCTTAACGTGGAACCATAAGAAATTTCTTAAATATATCTTTTTTTTTTTTTTTTTTGTTGTTGTTGTTGTTGTTGTTGTTGTTGTTCTTCCTTATACTCTTTGCTTTTTTACCCCCTAATCTAGTTATCTGTCCGTGTTGCTATGAATCGCCTGCTATGTTAGCACAGGCATCTCCTGCGTTGGCATCAGATTTGCCAGAACATATGCAGGAAACTAGATAGAAGGGCATGCTTCAACGTACCAAGTATAACCGCTTCAGGAATGATTCGGTGACATCAGTTGATGATCTTATTCACAATTTGTCCATGAACAGCAAGGTCTCAGCAGTTGCTACGACTTCAACAGCACCTTCATACCTGGTCTCACCAGAAGTTCTCCGCAAGGACCAAGAAGATGGACCCACCACCCTGTGTACCCTCATCCATAAAGTGTCCCACTTGAAACTCTCTAACACAGGCAGCCTTTTGGGTATCAAAAACCTGTCCTCTGCAGTAAGGGAGCTCGCTGTCTCCAAGTTGCAGGGAAGCTCGAGTGCTTCTAGCTCAGCAGCAGGAGCTTCAGACAACACATGTAACCTTGCCTCTGCTACTTCGTGTTCTCAGCAGGACGTGAGCAAGATGAGTATGGGGAAAAAAACACCATCAGAGGAAATGCACCCGGGAGGTGAAGACTGGAATCAAAGTAGCAGCTTTGTCAATAAACCCTCTCGAGGATGGCTGCACTCGAGTGAGAAGATCCTGGGACCTGGTGTGACGTACATTGTGAAGGTTGGTCTGATTTCTTCCTTTCTCTGTTTTTATCAATGAAAAATTCTCTGCTGGTTTTGATGACAGGCTAGACAGGCTGAAAGGATCTCTATTTGTATGCTCTGTTTTTTTTTATTGTGCATAATGCATGGTATGTAAATGCAGGAAGGCAGGGTTGGAAAGCAGTGATAATTTCTTATATTAGAGCAAACCTGTAAATAGGCTTTTTTCAGATAATATTCTACAGCCAGGTAAAAATATTGTTTTTAAGCTAAAATCTGTTTTTCTTACTTTTCTGGTTGTCATCCTCCACACAACCCCCCCCCCCCCCTTTCCTTTCCGAATTTAGGTTTTCAGTGTTATCTAGCATACTGTATATATCTTGGATACATAGGCTTCCAATATGTCTGGTGCAATCTACAGTAGGAAAGAAAGACACCTTGATGTATGAAGAACTGTTTATCTTGCATGATATTTCAGTTTCAAAATACCTTTAAGGGCATAGGATATGTTTTTAAACTAAAATTATGTTTGAAATCTTGGAACACTAAGGCACAGAGTGTAATTCTTACCATGTTCCACAAATAGAAATGGGTAGAGCAGGAAAATGCAGCTTTTTTTACATAATGAGAATTCAGCCACCTTAAATGTTATTGCTCTTTTCAGTTCATTGATGTCAAGTGCAGCAAATCATAAGTTCCCAAGGTAATGTTTTTGTATGCGTTGAAAGCATTTTGAAATGACCTATTACATTAGAGCCTTTAAGAATAAGGTATATAAGTGTTTTTTGTGGTCAGGTAAGATACTAGTTACACCTGCTAGCACAATGTGAACTAAGTGTAAAAACAGTGTTATTGTCCAGAATTCATTCTTCAATCACCATGCTGTATTTGCTGAGTGGCTTTTGCATACTAAGTGTTAAACTATTTAGTAGCAGGCTATTAATAAGATTACAAGTCTATTTTAATCTTGTTTTGGGTGTAAAAGTCACAGCATGACTTTGTATCAGGATGCTTTAAAACTGAATGACAGCCTTGTCGCTTAACTAACAGTTTTTCTCAGGTCTCATTATTCATAGCAGAGTGCCTATTTAACAGTTAAACTCTAAGAAGCAGTTTTCATTTCTTTCTGTTAGTAGTACATTTAGTAAGTGATGGTAGACTGAGTCAGTTGACCAATTCAGAGCACCAATACTCTGAAATAGCACTTTTGGACTATTTTGAATTTTACCGGGACTATGAAAGAAAAGGAATGTCAGTGCTACCTTTCACAATACAAACTGCTGCTCTGTTAGTGTTCGAGAAGTGTCTAGATAAAAATGTCTCACTGAAGCTAGAAGTAGTTGTGTGGAGACCCTGTCCTTCTTTTGCACTGAAATATTTTATTTGACTAAAGGTCACTACATTTTCTCCCATTATCTCAGGAAACTCAGCTGTTTTATTTGTTATTTTGCTAAGTAGACAGGCATTCACTGTGAGAATTCACTGCTGCTGTTTATTTTACCTGGAAACAAATACAGTATTCTTTTTCTAATTTTTTCAGTGGTTGAGTTTATGTATGCCAGAGGAAACCAAAATCCTTGATTTGAAAAGAGAATTAAAATTATGTGCAAGTCGAATTAGATTTAAAATTAAACATGAACCCATATCTAATACTCATAATAGATACTGACAGTAGAATAAACATTTTAATTACTGCAGCTGGTTTCAAATATATGAAAGTGTATTATACGTATCACATGTATTAGAATTTTCAAAACAAATCATTAACACTATACGACTTCTGTTCTTGGTGCTTTTCCTATTGTTAGAGTTTATGGAATTGACTTTTTAAATGGAATATTGTTTCTTTTAAAACAGGTGATATTTTAAACTTTGTGTTCTCTGGCATATTATGTCACAAAGATTTTACTAAAGGTTAAAAAGAAATATCAAAATCACTGGTTAATGAATGAATGAAAATAAACCAGCCCTGGTTAGGCCATAATTTGCCTGTTCATTAAGCATCTCAGAATTTTCCTCGGCAACTGCAGCATTCATATAGATAAGAATAGAAGTGCAGTTCCCACATCATTAAACACTGTTAGTTCCCAGGGCTTTTATGCGTTCAGACCATCAAATCAATACATAGATAATGTACACTGAAGGGAAACATTCCTTGGATACCTCATGGCTATATTGACTATCTGGGGGACTTGTACCATGTTTAATTAGTACCATATGCCTTGCAGAACATTCCATATGCCATTAGTTAAATGAGACAAAAATTGGATTTGTTGTTAACCAGCAAAGCTTTTCTCATTTTGTGTGCAAATGTGCACTGGATTATATTTTCTCATTAAGTCACATTCAAAACTTGAACGTTATCTACGGGACAGAGTAAATTGTCACTACTGGGCAGATTGATAACTCATATTGGAATCTCTTGAAGTAAGAGAAACAAAGTTCCTACATGCAGTGGATGACAAATCTATGACATTTTTATGACACTCTTCCCATTAATTTCTATTTTCTAAACTTACAGTGGTCAGCAAAATTAAACCTGCAAAAGTGTAATTTTGCTAAATGTTTTTTTTGGCAGTGCTAATTATTATTAATATATATATATGTATTTTTGCCATTTTTTAAATGGACAGTGTAACTGTAACTTTTAAAACTGAGTGTAGGGTTATGATAAATAGGAGATGTGTTCTGATTTGTGGTTGCCTGCGGTAGAATTATTTTCAGCCATAAAACTATGGACACTTTCTGTATTTTCTTTTTCTCCCTGTTCAATCTTTATACATTATTTTAATGGGAAATTTTCTTCACAAGTAAATAAATAAGCTGTGTAGAAAATTAGACTTTGCCTATAGCCATAACCTGGGACTTAAAGTGATGAGGTACAGATATTTTACTTAACAGTACTGTTGAACAGTTTAACAAATTATGGAATAATGAAAAAAATGAAATGATTTGCAGTGATGGAAGTCATTGAACAGCTTAGTCTTTTCTCCACAAAGGGACTGATTACTATAGAGTGATTTTAAATGTTCATGTTGTCAAAAAAATCAAGTATGTATAATAAAAAAGTTCAAATTTTTGTAATGTTACATCAGTTGAATGTTTCAATGAAATCTATTTGTTTCCAAAGATAAATGCCTACTGATGAGTTCAATTGGGTAATGGCATAGATGTTTTGAGTTTTGGTGCATTTAATTAAGAGCACAATCGACAATCATGGTAAGAGGCAAATGTACATCTGCCTTTAGGTAACTGACAGTTGGGTTTTGCAGTAAGTGCTGATGAGCTTAAAACACTATTTTTCAGCAGTTCAAAACTAAAAAAAAAAAGCCAGAGCACTGTATATTTTATATATAGTGTACATAGTATAAATAATGAATAATATAATTTTAAAATCATGTATGCAGGATATCCAAAAGAGCCTTAAAAAGAAGACAGTGGTGTAGAAAAAAGCTCAGGTAAATCTCATATTAAATACAGATACAAAGATAATATATAGGAGAAGAAGGAAACAGGACTTCATCCTAAAGAAGCACAGCAATCCTTGCAAATATCAAAGTTAAAAACAAATTAGGTTATTAAGATCATAACAAAGTATATAGAATCTAATTTCTGTAACATTTTAATGCATTTATATCTTGGGAGGAGATAACACTGATTTACATCTAATGAGGAAAACAAATGTCTTTTGAGAAATAATTCAAACACATCACCAAGTGAAGGCTTCAATTCTGTTAACATTTCTGCATGAACTTACAGGAATGTTCTGACTGAAATAATTGAGAATACTAGTATATGTGGAAAGTTAAGTATGTGCTTAAGTAAGAACTGTATTACTGAGTTAATTGCTCTTATTGCATCCCTTTATGTTGCACAATAGTATTGCCTTCACTATACACGCAGGGCAGCTATGAATTTAGCAGATCTCTGCAAGTAGACACTGAGTTAACAAGATCACTTTCCTTTTTAGTGGCTAACCCGGACTGCAAAACACAGCCTCAAATGGAGCTAACATGGTGGAAACTGCAACATATGTGGCCTTCCTGCAGAAGGCCTCAGGGCTCTGTGGAAGAACATTTCACTTTTTTAATTATTATTTATTATTATCCTTTCCTTTATTTATATATTTATTTTTCCATCTGTTTGAAGAAGAATTGGTTTGCTGCTCATTTAAAGTAGGAGCAAAATACAAATGCTTTATGTTTTTGTGGTGGTACTCTTTGACCAGCTGTTTGAAAGGTACCCAGTGTGCCTGTAAGAAAAAGAGAAGAGGGTTCTTTGCTTCCTTCATTCTCTATTATATAGACATAAAGTCAGACTTACAACCTGCTTTTTGTCTTTTTATTCATTTTTCAAAATAGTAGAATTATAGCAGGACTTGTTAGGTTGCTTTTTGATTGATGCTATATTTATCATCTTTCCTTGTAGAAAAATTAGCATTTATTTTGTTTCATTTTTTAATTTTTGAATTCTGCTTCTATTGCTCAAGTCATAGGGGTATTAATGGTTTATCAATGATAGTTTGATATGACCTGTTAAGTAGGATTTTGTGTACGTGATTCCATGAATAAGGAAAATGTTCCCAAAATATCCTCTTTCTAATGAGTTTGTGTAAAAGAAGTGGGTTCTGTGTTTCAGACTAATGGTCATAATAGCACTGAACCCTGAGCCTTTGATTCAGATTATGCTGTCCCAGGTACCCAAACAGTTTTAGCCAGAGTTCAAAGACTAATGAGGCTGGGTCATCATTCTGGATTTTAAAGATGCATGCATGCATTTAGTTAGGGGACAGAAAAGAAATAGGGGATAAAGACAGCATTGTTTTTAGCAGTTAATTCCTGACAGTGTACTATATTACTTTTCAGTAATATTCCTTCACATTTTCTTTCCTGTTGTTTGGGCTGTAAAAGAATAATATTGAAGCTTGTTACTCTGTCCAAAACCCCTTTTTTGAGCTTCCTGCATCTGAGATACCGTGGGTCTGTTGTACAGTGCACTGATATGAAAAGAGAGTTTCTTGCAGAAATTAAATCAGATCCTAAGAGCAGAAATCATACAGTAGAGTCTTTAATTATAATATTATTCTAATTACAGGAATCAAGTACTATTACTGTACATTTGCACACCTTTCAGTGAAAGAACGGCATCAGTGAAAGAACGGGTTCAGTGCTGAAGGATCCAATGCTCAATATGAATGTCTGGTCGGCAGTACAACTAGGGTATTTCCAAAATGCCATGGAAGCTTTGATATAATTTCTGCACCTAGGGTTATTTTGTAAGTGACACAACTGGGGCACTGTTAATGTTGATTTGAATAGTTGAATTCAGAACTACATTTTTTTAAAAAAGCGAAAATGATAGTTTTAAAATCCACAGTTAAATTTTGCAAATTGGTTTAGGAGGCAAAACTGCATTCAGCCAGAATTCTTTCCTTTTCTTTTTCTCTTGAAATCACACTGTTTACTTGTCCTCAAATTATGGTTATAGTAAGAATATCATGTGTCCAGTGTAAATATCAGCCACAAATACAAAGAAAACACACGGATAAAACAAAATCTTCAGACAAGCCCCATAGCTTTCTTTGCTGCTAATGCCTTTGCTGATAGTGGCAAGACAGCCTTTTGTCTTGGCTATAAGGCACTTAACCCAGCCACACAACCCATTGAGAAATGTTTCCATTAGCAGACTAGCTGTTCTTTTGCTCTAGACTGGCTTTATTTTGTTGTAGGAAGTTTTAGTGCATACACAAAGTATCAGTATTAAATTTTCTTGGTGTCTGCTATGGGAAAAATGCAGATCTGGCCTGGGACAGTGCAGAAACAACAGCCCTTCCTGGCTGCTGACACTTGGTCAGGGTGAAGCATGCCATGGAAGAGCAATAAAACAAATTCCATAGTTACAGTGAAACACGTGGTTCAATACTGCTTCCATGCATTTCTGGACAGTCCTGCAGTATTCATATTTCATGTGATTCTGCACACTCACAACAGCCTTCAATGCAGCTTTACTTCTGGCTGAGCCAGGCTGGCCTGGGGCAGAGCCCTTCCTTCTGAGTTGCAGTGGGGACAAGGATGGGGCTCAGTGCAGCCAAGTGCCAGTCGTTGTAAAACGAGAACATTTTAGAGAGGGATGGGGGCAATTTCATAAGGGTAATCTAACATTTTGTATAATAAGTGATAGTTATTCCCCTAGATTTTTTTTAAAATAAGTTTTTCATAAGGTCAGAAAAGATTTCCATCTCAAAATGTTGACTCTGGCAAGCCAAGTCATGGCTAAAGGTTATGAAAAACAGATTGAAAAAACTTTTTGAAAGTAGACAAAAGTGTCAAGCCAGAATACAAAACATGCAGAAATAAATGAGGTGCAGAGAAACACAAAGAAAATAGTGTGAGGTAAACAGAAAAATCTGCCTTTTTTTTTTTTCTCACACAGCACCACCACATATTTACTGTTAGAGGGTTCTCTCTCTGTCTCTCTCTCTGTCTCTCTCTTTTTTTTTTTTTTTAATCTCAGACCAAATTCTGAAATCTGATACAATAATTGACCAAATACCAGAAATAACAAGGACAAGACTGAAACAGAGATACAGTATCTTGGGGATTGCTTGGCACCATTTGTGTCCTGGATTTGCTGTTGTACTAATAAGCCTTTATTCCCATGTTTTGCTCTTCTTAGCACGGAAATGATACAAGGGAGGGCATGTCTCACCGGAAACCAGCATCCTGAGTGGCATTTGACACTGTATGACTCTGGTGAAGCAATTGTCAAAAACAGAGCTCTCACTTTGCTCATAGACAAGCTTTGCCAGTTAGCCACAAGGTGTTTAAAAAGTACCCCTAACTCCCCTAGAAATTAAGTATTTCCTAAATGACACTGTCTCTACCCAATGCATGGGCCAGACTTTATTTCCAGGTGTTGAGCACTGGTGCTGCAGTTTCACTCATTTTGGTCTGCTTCTCTGCTGAAGTGTGAGCAGGAATGGAGAGAAGAGAACGGGTGGGCAAGCTGTGGCGAGTCCCAGCGTGAGGCTGCCCTACAAACATGGTGAAAAAAGTACTGTCCAGATGTGACGAACCTACCCCAAAGGTGGCAGCAGCTAGAGGCAGCAGCTAGGAAGCAGCAGAAGCCCAGCCTGCTCCTCCTCATGTTCCTCTTACCCTAACCATGTTGGGGCAGGACAAAAACCCTCGGGATTAATGAGCTTGACAAGGGCCGGGTTTGAAACCTCGCTGCTCTGCTGGTAGCACAGCAATAAGTTTTGTTCATGTTAGAGACTTTGTCTGGTATATTTTGTTGGCTTGATATTAGCAATATTTATGATTTTTTAAAATTATTTTTACTTTTTAGCTCTTAGTTCTTAAATTCAGTGCAGGTTGTTCAATAGTAGGTAGAGTTTGCTATGCAGAACTAGAACTGATGCTCAGCCTGTAGAGGTTGGTGCAGCAGACTTTTCAAGTTGAAACAAGGTTGACACTACTTAAAAAAAAATTAAGAATGAGGTATTTATAACCCCCGGATATGACACCATTTGTAGCCATTCCTTTGTCACAGCAATAGTTATATTGGATAAATAGAAGGTCCATGCCAGATGAGAAAACTCAAAATACCGATTGTTGAAGATGTATCTTTCTGTAATTTTGGACCTTGTGTAGCCAAATTTTATAATAAATAAATAAGCAGAGACCACTAAATAAATAGAACCATTACCTCTCTTGAAGGATGTGCAGTTCTGCCAAAGAGCCAGAAGAGGAGCTGATCCATGGAGAAGGAGCTGGGTGCTGGGGGTGCCCTGCCTGAGCTGGCTTTGGCCTCAGGGCCCCTGGCAAGGTTGTGGGGAGGGATCCTGGCAAGGCTGGTGTGCCTCCAGTACCTTACAGGAGTCCTCGTGGACCCCTAGCCTTGCAGGGCTCTTCAGGGCCTCCCTGCTGCATAAGTAGGCTCTAGAGGTTTGTCGTGCTTTAAGTCTGGCCCGTGATGCCTCTAACCTTACCTCTATTCTGGACATTGGAAGTCATACGTAGGGTGCTCTTACTGCAAACACAACTATTGAATACATTTTTTTGAGTGCAAGAAAGTTGGAGATTAGTAAAGATTCAGGTATAAAAATGTATTTTACTTGCTAGACTCCTGTGATGAAAAACAGGGGTACCTGTACCACTGATATATGAAAAGACTCAATCTCCCTCCCTGATTGTCTGTTTTAACACTGACCCTGTCCTTCCAAAATCACACCTTCGAATGTACAATTTTGAAAACATCAGTATAGCTTTTCAGAAACTTAGCTCAGGTTTAGACTCAGCTTAGTGGAAAAGCACCTGTTACATCTTCCACCTTCTGTCTCTATGCTTTATTAATACTCCTCATCAAGCAGTCCTACTTAATTTCTAAGGTAATGTAAGTTATTTATTAAAGGGATATATCTACAGTCTCTACATTTATGGTTCTGAATATCTAATTAAGTTGTTCAGCTATTGAAGCATAATGTTTTGGCTGCAGAAGCTTTTGCATGTTTGTGTTAGAGGAAATCTGATGCAGAACATAAGCTGCTATAGCTAATCTTCATGGTTCTTTAAAAGGAAATATATCTTAGTGGTTATTCAAGGTAGCAAGCAAAACAGTCTGGAAAGTCTTCACTCAATTAAAGTATGCATCTGTGCAAATGAGACATTTAATTTGTGATATTGTACTGCATATTGTAAGTGTTCACATTGATTAGTATCACATTGCTGTAATTGCATTCACCTTGCTTTATGTTCCTTAAAAAATTAACCTGAAAATATAGAATTAATGTTTTTCCACATGCAGCCTATTTTTAAGTAAAACTTTTGGCACATCAAAAAAATAGAGGCATTTTGCATGCTTGTATACAAAATGATAGTATAAGTGGTTGTTCAGTGTGTGTACTACTGATTCTAGCATTTCTGATTTTTTTTTTTTTTTTATGCAAAAACATGCATCTAGAAGATAATAACAAAAGAAATATTACATGTGCAAAACTACTGATACATTTTTATTTTTTATTTTTATTCTTGTGAAAGCCCAATCCATTTGGCATCTGCAATGTATGAATATTTTTCAGCTAGATGTAGGCAATCTTCTTTCATCCTAACTACAGTAAGAAGTAAGAAAAAGGTATTTTCTTTGAAGATGTGTTGTTTTCAACCCCATTTGAGATGGAGATTAGAAAATTGTCAGAAGCAAAATTTGCTTCCCAGCGGTATCTCTCCCCTTACTAGCAAGAAATGAGACCTTAGAGTTGACTTAAGAAATTTCTTTTCAAGATAAGATAAAATATATTCTTATTTCCCTAGCTGAATCCTTGGCCTTTTTTTTTTTTTTTGGTTCTGAATCATTATCCAATGATTTGATTTTGAGATGCTGCCAGAAGGCTTTCATGGGGGAAAAATGTAAAACCAATATTAATATCTTGTGAAAATTATAGATATATCCCAATTGGAACGGATACTTCTTTTGATACATTTTGGTTTGTTTGTTTTGTTTTGTTTTGTTTTTACCTTAATGGTAAAATGCCCTGCATTCTCATGTTTTGTGAAACTCTCTACAACTACTCCTGTCTACAACTGTGATACAGAAAAAGTAGAAAAATTCCCATTTATTCTGGTAAAACCAAGTGAAAATACATTTTAGCAACAGAAGGAAAATATACTTAGAAGTCTGGAGAAAATATTGTACAGTGTTGCACAGCTTTTCTTCAGATTTCCCCTTTTCCTAGCAACTGTTAATATTTAGTCATGTAAAATCTTAATAATACTTCAGAATTACATTAACAGATGTAGAAATCATTGCTTAATATTGTTCTGCCTTCTATCCTTCTGTCCTCATATTGGTGGCACGTTTACTTTGGCAAATGCTATACTCTTTCTGGGCATTATTCTCAAAAATATTTGGAGGCATTCAAAACACATTCATATTTTCTTTAAGGACCCTGTTTATAAGAATCCCTAGCTACTAAAGAAGGACTTTAAAGATTTTCTGATATCTGTGGGGAAAAGAAAGGAGAACATATTTCTATCTTATTCTGTGTTGGCAAATCCCGATATCTTCTTATATATAAATATTTAAGTCCTTATATTAACAGATATATAAAGCTCATATTTTTAATTTGCAACTGTCCATAAAATATTAACATACTTACATGTATTTGTATGCTCCTTTTCAAAAATAACTTTTTTTTTTTTTTTTAATCATTCTTTATAAGTATCCCTGAAAACAGTGGCACCGCATATTTTGGTGTACTTGTAGTCAATATAATGGACTTCATGGTGTTTGTATAAATATAATTAAAAACATCCATGTGTTTATTTTGTATATATATAATTAAATATATATATATATATTTGACATGATAAGGTATATTGATTCTTTATAATTTGAGCAAAATCACATGAAACATAGATATAAATAGTTGTCTTTGTTTAGAAGATGATATTTCTACTAGCAGCTTGTCAGACTTAAGAAGAATTTAGATGAGAAAGTTTTGCAGTCTTTCTGTATTAGTGAATGTAAGACACTTTGTTCTACCATCGATCTTAGGATCCCTCTGGAAGTCAGTGTCCCTTTACTTATGTGACTGAAAGCCTTCATGAAAATCTTCAGGAAATTCTCTTTAAAAGGATTTATATGATTAAAGCTAGGCATCTAGCAAATATGCAGTGACTCACAGTCATGCAGTGAAAATTTTAAAACGTGACCTTTCTTTTTATTATTTTGCACTTTGCATGATAAACAAACATTGTTACTATTTGGTGCAGTGAATCAAAGTATATCAAGGCACAGATATACAGAGAAAGCCTCATCTCTCTGCAGTCTCTTAGGAAAGTGCTTTATAATTCTACTATGATAATTAAATCAAGAGCTTATGAAGATTACTTTTTTTTTTTTTTTTTTTCTTCCAAAAGAGTTTAATAGTATAATTTTAGCAGCATTACTGATACTGAAAATCCAAGCTTTCAGTTCAAAGAACAAAACAGAGAAGCAGTATATTGTAAATTTCACAAATTGCCAAAACATTATACTGTAGTATACATTATACTGTAGTATAATCTTTATTAGTATAAAGATTTATACTAAAAATAATATTTTAATTTTTAAAAATATAGTACATAAGTCATACAAATAATTTATAGGAGGTATAGATCTCACACAAAATGCATGTTTTTGTCTCCTAAATCCTTTTATTACAGTTGTGCAAAAGAATCTTATGTACAAATCATAGAATCGTAGAATGGTTGGGGTTGGAAGGGACCTTAAGGATCTAGTTCCAGCCTCCCTGCCATGGGGGACACATCCCACTAAACCAGGTTGCTCAAGCCTTCAACACTTACAGGTATGTGACATACACAGCTTCTCTGGGCAACCTGCTCAGTACCTCACCACCCTCTGAGTGAAGAATTTCTTCCTAATGTCTAATCTAAACCTAAACTTTTTTAGTTTAAAGCCATTACCCCTTGTCCTAGCACTACACTCCCTTGTGAAAAGTCCCTCTTCAGATTTCTTGAAGGCCCCCGTTAGGTACTGGAAGGCTGCTATGAATTCTCTCTGGAGCCTTCTCTTCTCTAGTCTGAACAACCCCAACTCCCTCAGCCTATCTTTATAAGAGAGGTGCTCCAGTCCTCTGATCAACTTTGTGGCCCTTCTCTAGTCTCAATCCAACAGGTCCATGTCCTTCTTGTGCTGAAGGCTCCAGAGCTGAACACAGCACTCCAGGTGGGGTCTCACAAGAGCAGAGCGGGGGGGGGGGGGTTGGAGAACCACATCCCTCGCCCTTCTGGCCATGCTGCTTTTGATGCAGCCCAGGATATGGTTGGCTTTCCAGGCAGCAAGTGCACATTGCTGGCTCATGTCTAGCTTCTCACCAACCAACACCCCCAGGTCCTTCTCCTCAGCACCAATCCAGTCTCCTCAGCTCTCAATCCATTCTCCACCCAGCCTATGTTTGTGCTTGGGATTGCCTCAATCCAAGTGCAGCACCTTGCACTTGTCCTTTTTGAACTACATGGTATTCTCATGGGACTACCTCTTGATCCTGTCAAGGTCCCTCTGGATGGTGTCCCTTCCCTCCAATGTGTCAACCACACCATTCAGTTTGGTGTCATCTGAAAACTTGCTGAGGGTGCACTTGATCCCACTGTCCATGTCACTGACAGAGGTGTTAAACAGTTCTTATCCCATCACCAGCCCCTGAGGAACACCACTTGTCACTGGTCTCCACTTGGTCATCAAGGCATGGACTGCAACTTATTAAGTATGACCTCCCAGCTAATTCCTTACCCACTGTGTGGTTCATCCATCAAAACCACGTCTCTTCAATTTAGAGACAAGGATGTCACTGAAGACAGTGTCAAATGGTTTGCACAAGTCCAGATAGATTACATCAGTTTCCCTTTCTTTATCCAACAATGCTCTAACTCTGTTGTTGAAGGCCACCAGATTTGTCAGGCACAATCTGCCTTTAGTGAAGCCATGTTGGCCATCCCCAGTCACCTACTTATTTTCCATGTGCATTAACATAATTTCCAGGAGGTTCTGGTCCATGATGTTGCTGGGCATAGAGACAAGACTGACTGGCCTGTAGATCCCTGGATATCCCTTTTTTGCCTTTTTGGAAATGGGGGTTATGTTTCCCCTCTTTCAGTCTCTGGTAACTTCACTGGGCCGCAACAACGTCTCACATATGATGGAAAGATGATTACATCTGCCAGTTGCTTCTGAACCCATAGATGCATTTCATTAGGTCCCAGGGATTTGCTCTTCTCTTATAGTGGGTATTTACTCATTCTGCCGCTCCTTGCCTTTGTCTTCTGTGAGTTGGGCTACGTGTCTTGACTACTTGCCAGTGAAGACTGAGGCAAAAAAGTCACTAAGTACCTTAACATTCTCCATATCCCTGGTAAACTGGTCTCCGACATCCCATAGTTTCCCTAGCCTTCCTTTTATCAGTGATGTATTTGTAGAAATATTTCTTGTAGCCCTTGATGTCCCTGGACAAAATTAATTATAATAGGATTTAGCTTTCCTGACTGATCCCGGGCTGCTTGGACATTTTTTCTTATTTCTTCCAGGCTACCTGTCCTTGCTTCCACCGTCTATAATATTCCTTTCTTTTGGTTTGTTTGGTTGTGTCCAGGAGCTCCTTGTTTGTCAATGCAAGCCTCCTGGCATTATGCCCAACTTCTTCTTTGTTGGCATGCAGTGTTCTTGAGCTTGGGAATGTTAGCTCTGAATATTAACAAGCTTTGTTGGGCCCCTCTTCCCTCCAGAGCTTTTTCCCATGGTACTCTACCAAGCAGATCCCTGAAGAAGCCAAAGTCTGCTCTCCCAAAGTCCAGGGTAGAGGGCTTACTGCCCTCAGGATCTTAAACCGCACCATTTCATGGTCACGGCAGCTAAGGCTTCCCTTGAGCTTCACATTGCCCACTAGCCCCTTCTTGGTGAGAACGAGGTCCAGAACAGCACCTCTCTTTATTGGCTCTTCCAGCACTTGGAGAAGGAAATTAGGAATGCATTCCAGGAATCTGGCTGTGGCAACACTCCTGTAACAATCTGATGATTTTCCAGATTCAACTGGCCCTTTCAAATTCCTTCCCTTTGACTGGGAGGACTGATGAAAACACTACCTGCATTCCAGAGACTCTTAACCACTATTCCCAGGGTGCTGCAGTCCTTCTTGGTACTCCTCAGACTGCTCCTGGCTGCATCACTGGTGCCCACGTGCAACAGCTGCAGTGGATAAGAGTTAATAGGCTTTATGTGGGGCTTGGTGGTCTCTTGGTGACATCCCTTATAGAAGCCATTGGCAAGCAACACACCTCTCTGGATAGTGTGTCAGGTCAGCAGATGGGTGGCTCTGTACCTCTCAGAAAAGAGTTACCTACTACTACCACATGTTGCCTTTTCTTGGTTATGCATATTGTGCTAGCTTAGCCAGCTCCAGCATCTCTCCGGATATTATGGATGTCTCTTCTTCACCTTGCAGAGGGTTGAAGTGGTTCTGCAATGGTACCTTTGACTTTGGGGAAAGACTCTTCCTCTTGGTGCTCCTTGACATTGAAAGCTTCCATTCTTTTGTGATATTGGCATCTCTCCCTTCTGTGGGTGCTGGTGGAGTTTTTGGCTGTGGGTTGTGGGCATATTGAAGACTGCACTTGTAACCAGCTATCTAACTCCTCCTCAGCCTCCCTGATGCCACACAGCCTTCTCACTGCTTTCTGTAGCTCAGCCTCAGGTGCAGGAAGTCCTCCACCAGGGCACACCTTTTGCAGGAAGATCTGCCACCAGTCCCTGCCCCAGGATAAAGGTCTAGGCACTTCCATCAGTCAGAATTTTGCACTGCAGCCCCTCCTTTCAGCAGCTCCAACTGGGTGGAGGCATTGGCCACTGCTGGTGAAGATGGTCCAAGGCCCCCAGAGGAAGCTGCAGCCTTTGCTCTCAGAAAAGTGCCCACTATTCTGCCTTGAGGGTCAGGTAGGATGAGTGCCTTTGACAAGTGCAGATGATCACAGAATGGTGCCCAGTTGCTGGGTACACGGAGTCTCCTGCTTGGCCTTCAAGAATAGGGAACCTCCCCTTGTTCCTGCCCATGCATTTTGCCCCCCACAATCTGGTTGACATGCTCCTTTTATACATCTGAGGGATGATCAACACTTCTCCTGGCCTGGCCCAAGCCTCATCAGCCACTCTTATGGGAGATGCTGGTTCCTGGCAGGTGTCTGCACTCCCCTGGTATTTCCCCGATGCAGGAAACAACCCTGTGCACTACAGTCCCCTGGTCCGTTGCAGAACAGGGGACTGCCTACACCGGAGCTCAGAGCCTTTATAGTATAAGACAATTTGTTGAAAGAATAGGCTGACATTCACCAGTCAAGAACTGTTAAAAAGTCTGCATATAAAGGGATATATATATAGTATTTTAACACTACCGAAGCCAGTTATTTTACAAGACAAAATAGGAAAGAAGCAGGTGTTGGTCAAAATTGGAGATATTATTGGGAATGTTTTGTTTTCCTCTTGCTCTTTGCTGAAGCAGGGAACTACCCATTTTGGGGAGAAATGAAAACCTTTTTACAGCCATATCCATCATTGTTTGTACTAGTTCAGAAACCCTGTTGGTTTACTTGTCTCATGGAGCAATTTGTGATGATAAATTTACAGCTGAAGAGTCAAGGCTTATTTGTAGTTGAACCCTGAAAAAGACGTGTTTTTATATTTTCCGTTCCATTTCCATCCAATCAATTCTTACTTAGAGTTTTCTATCTGGATTAGAATACACATTCTTTAATGAGAAAAAAACCCTTTGGGGGACATATTGGTTCACTGTAAAGCTCTATACATGATTACGTACTGGTATAAAAATTACCAACTGCAAAAGTATGAAAGCACAGAAGACTGCTTCTCTGTTTTTCGGAGTAGCATATGTTTATGACACATTTTTAGTGTTAGATTCTGACAATATCTAAATATAGGGCCTTTTCCTCATTCAGAATAAGGCTGCCAATGTTTCTTTCCTACAGCATTACTGAGCCCTGGAGCAGGTGCACCATTATGCAGACACTGGGGAAGCACAGGGCAGTGAAGCAGAGCATTTCCCTTAGGCAGATGCTGATGGAGCAGAGGCACTAGGCACCCTCAGAGGCAGTCCTGAAGATGTGCCTTGTTCTGGGTGAAGGGAAGGAAAAAAGGCTGTGTTGGGGTTGGAAGGATATACTACTCTCTCCTCAGGGACATGTGGACAGGGACCCTCTCAGCCCTCTCTAGCTCCAGACATGTCTCAATACAACACTGTGGCTCTGGTGCAGTCCTTGAACTGCAGGAGATAATTGCTGGAGAGGGTTAGTTTGGGTATTCAGAAAGTGTGTATGTAGGAGAAATCTCCGAAAAATGTGCATGCTTCTCTATGTAGCCAAGAGTACATTTTTTACACAGAAGATTGATGAAATTTCAAAGAAGGGACTGTAAAAATACTTTATGTTACTTTATAACATGCATGTGCAGGATAACACTCATGTTAGGTAAGATTTTGATATCATTTTACTTGGTAGCTAAGTAGAACATATAAAGGGAAATATTTTTATCCCAAACTACCAGAGAAACTGAAATCTCTAACAGCTGTCTTGAAGCTCTCTGATGCTGCTCATATAAATTTATTTCTCTCTGAATATCCACTCTTCCTTCTGCCCACAGCTTTTTCTAATATTGTAACTCACCCTACATTAGAAATGTCACAGAGCTAATCTTCTATTCCATCCTTCTGCTTAAAATATCTAGGTACTCTGACATAACTCTGAATGGCTGTCTGTGTTCTGAGCCCTTATTCTCACTCCTCTATCTGCTCAGGAGATGGTAGCCCACGTTTGCCAAAGGCAGCCGCTTTTCCACAGTCAGCACTTTGCCTAATCAGCAGAAAAAAAGGGGTGTCCTGCAGATGTCCATGGTGCCAGAACTCGGGTACAGTGGCGGCAGGACAGCACACACCCATTCTTTGCTTACAAGCAGGAGAAAGTTTACCTGCAGTTTGGCAAACACCTTCTTAAAATGTGCTAAGGATAAAAATAAATAAATAAGTAAATAAACAAATAAATAAAGGGAAAAGAAAAAATTGCCCATTTAGAGTGCAGGTCTTTAAAAAATGCTAACTTTTTTTGTGATATGGAGAAAAACCTCCCTAAACTCCTGTGTGTGTTTTGTTGTGGTTTGGTTTCAGAGCAGGTCCAAAGCTCCATTGCAATAGCTGACCCTTGAGTCTAGCAAGAATTAATGAGCTCCCACAGTGATCTAGGTTCCAGATGAGTGTCTAAGCCTTTAGCATCATGTGTATGAAGTCCCTTTATATATATTCCTTTTCAGCATAAATGCGCTCTAACTCTATATTTAAAAGTTTTCAAGTGTAAATTCAGCCTTGAGAGCTTCCCACAGTGTTCAGTAGTCATAACTGATCATGACATCAGCTCATATGCTAGCTCTTGTCTGCTGTACTGATGGAGCATGTATGGCACGGCTTCAGCCTGTGCTGTATAGAGAAGTTTTCCCAATATCCATACTTCTAAAGTGGTCCTTTTATTCGATGTGAACTGAAGACCTACTTAACCTAATTAAATGAACCTTTTACCTGCTTTAGATGGGTCTGAAAGTCTTTCTGCTAACTGGCAAAAGGATTTAGGCTATTTAAGCTGCTGTGTAAGCGCATCATATTTTATATCATTATATAAGAAAAAATATATTATCCAAACATACATAAGAACTGCAAATACCTGTCAGAATTAGCTGTGGTTACAGACTAAGCATATAGCAAACGACTGCAGTTAAAAGTAATTGTTCTTATGAGGAAGCTCCTGAAGAACTTTGTTGGTTTTGTGGACTTGCAATGCATCCTCACTGCTACATAGCACACTCTCCATCATTCCCTCTTTTAATTTTGTGTTCCTAAACAAGGTGGTTTGGAGTTTGCAGATATCGTAAGTGAAGAAGGGAGGGAGACCAATTTTCTATACATGAGCCATTTTTTTATGATTGGGATGAAGAACCAGTGTTTCATATTAAAAAGAGGACACCCACAGCTATTTGGATGCAGAGCAGTTCCTCCAGATCTTTGTGTCTTTCTCCCACAGAAATCCAATGCACTAGCCACATGCAGGGGTGTGAATACCGCGTCACCTGCACAAAATGTGCCCAACTATTGGTATTGAATGCTTTATGTCCTCCTTATACAGCCAGCCTGAGTAAGGATAAATCTGTCTGCAAGAACGTTGAGCAGTTAACTTTCCTCCTGCAGATGTGGAAGGAAATGTCCTCCTGCTGCGTGCCATTTTGCTATGTGTAACTGAATGGGTAATTACGTATTTCAAATTCCAGGGAGAACTCTGTAACCAGTTTGCATTAAAAAATAGCAAGGACTCTATTGCTACAATATTAGTAGACCCAGGTGACTTCAGACAATGACTTCTTACTGCCTTTGTTTGTGGATGTGTAATATGTAGTACCCAGAAGGCAGGACAGTCAGGGGTCTATTTTATAGATTTTACCAAGGATTTTATTATTGGCAGATGTCCCTGAAGTATTTCAGAAAACTATTGTTTTCTCATTTCTTTTTATTTTTTTATTTTTAAATAAAATTTCAGAGTTTTAATGAAGTTACAATGCTTCTATGCTTCTAAGATTCCACTGTCTTCACAAAATTAATAGATTTACTGCTACTATGTAGAAGTATTATGTTTATATGTATTATGTATCTTCTCAATGTACATGCAACTAAGGTACAATCTCCTTATGAAATGGAGGAACAAATATATTTTTTATGATAAGCTATCTTTTCTTTTTGTGCTGATTAACTGAGTAAGTAATTTGTGGTGGATGTCTCACTCAAACCATTAAGATAATCAAGACAATAAATGTTAAGTTAAAGCAAACTTTTAGAAGATTGTGAAGTATTTTAGCACTTTTTATTAGTTTTCTTTTACTTAGTTTATTTTATTAATGGGAACACCTGATTGCAGTTTCTTTTTCTTTTTTATTCTTTTTTTTTTTTTTTCTTTTTCTTAATTGGTTTAGTAAGTGGGCACTGCAAATTCAGTTAAGCTTGGAAAGTGGTATAATATGATATTACAAGGGTTCTGGTTAATTCTTCCTCATTCATTTGTCAGAGAGAAAAACTAATTTTGTAAGATACTTGTAGTTAAACCTGCACTCTCTAGCTTGGATTTGTGTTGCTTTTGCTTTGGTTTGGTTTTCTCTTTTTCATTCATCAATATAGATATTAACAGTATGGATATCTGATTGGGTTCTAAGTTACATGTAGGCAAGTTTATTATATTGAAAACAAGTGTGGGCCTGTTACAATTTTTGTATGATACCCTGCTTGTTAGGGTGTTTCTAGACATGAAGAATTTGGTGTTTGGGTTAGACAGCAAGCTCACAAAGAATTTGTATGTATTGTGGAACATTACAGAACTCTTAGTGCTCTTTACCCAACCCTTTGGGCTGTTAATAACAACACCTGAAATTAGGATGAATTGCCATTTCATTGCAGAAATAAATTCTTGTTCTGATAGAAAATAATAATTTGAACTTGAAATAAAAGCTCTTGTTTTGAAATAAAGGAGTCCTTGAGTGGACTTAACTAACAATAGTCAATTCATATTAACTGGCAATTTTTTTTTTTGGCATGATTCTGGACTAGCTCTTTGCCTAAACAATAAATGGAAAGAAGGAAGGAGGGAAGGAAGGAAGGAAGGAAGGAAGGAAGGAAGGAAGGAAGGAAGGAAGGAAGGAAGGAAGAAAGGAAGGAAGAAAGGAAGGAAGGAAGGAAGGAAGCAAGGAAGGAAGGAAGGAAGAAGAGACAGAGAGAGAGAAAGAAGGAAGGAAAGGAAGAAAGAACGAACAATGAAAGTGTAGGGATATGACTCTAAGTACGCACAAGGAACAGATGTGGCAAGTAAAAAGATGCTCACTTTTGCATACTTTCTAAGTAAAAACACAGGCTCAGCCTGAGGGTGAAAAACCTGAACTGAACTGTCTGACTTATTACAGTGTAACTTAGAATATAATTCAGGGCTTTCTGTTTTCAAAAATTAGATCCATATAAACCACTCAGAATCACAGGATGCTACTTCCATTTTTTCTTTGAGCACCAAGGCTATTATATACATCAGTCTCTGAAGGCACTGTCTAATTTATGGCAAACTACAGCAAGTGCTTGTCTGTTTGCTGATGTAACCATGTTATCTCTTATATAACTTGCATGATGCTCTGTGTATTGCAGGTGCAATCTGCAGTGCTGTGAGCCACTCAGATTTATGACAGGCAGCTGGTTGCACAGATTAAAACCTGTCTATCATAATTTATTCTGAATAACCATGCTATTTTGGTGAGCTAATGATACTCCAAGAGTTTAGACTCAGGGATTAGGTGTCCTTCATCTGAGTTGGGTGATGGGTGTATCTTCCTGCTACCCATGTTTCGGGCAGACATTTCTTTGCTGGTAGGTACTGCCTGTGCACCTGACATTTGAGCATTCATTCCTCCCAGGCTGGTCTACTGCAGTGTCGTAGGTGGCTACATCTTGTCACATTTTTATAAAAATGTTTGCTGCTGTTGCTGCTACTAGCTTCTGACTCAGAGTGGAAGATTTCTTCCAGTAACTTGGTGTTTTGAATGGTGTTACAGAACACTGGGCAAGGTTTTTGTGTTTGAGGGGAAAAAGGCAACTGTGATGGTGACTACCCACACTTACCTTTCCTCTTTGCTTCACACACATGGATGCATTCAAACCTGATTTGTTGAACTGTCTGTTTCTGACACATGGTGAGAGAACTTGATATCCTATCTAACACTGGATACCACAAAAATGTTTAGTTGTTAAACAAGAATTTTCTCACTGAGTCATAGAGAAGACAGAGATACTTTAGGGAATATGGAAGAAAACTTCATCTATTTGATGAACTAGAAACCTGGAAAGTATGATACTTACCTGAAAAAATAAATAAATAAATAAATAAAAGATAACTATTCAAGATTTTGGAACCTCACGCAGTAAGAGACATGATCCCAGGAGTATATGACACTATTCTTTCAGATTCACATCAGTCTCCTGTAAGGTGCCAATTAGAACACAAGGTGTTGGCTATGAGTCCAAAACCTCTGAGTGGGAAGGCATTCATTCATCTGAAAGATGTATCCGCAGGGCATGGTACCATCCAGTGAAGGCAGGCAACCTTGAATGTCATTCAGATAAGAAAAAGTAGACAGAAGGCAGAACCTTATCTGAGAGAGCTTGGAACTGGTAGTCCCAAATTTTCCTACTTCAAGGTGGGCTGCATCTTGGTGTGCTTGTTTCCTGAGCAATGAGAGGGAGGATGCTAATGGGAGTTCATTAATATCACGGTGCACAGTAGCTGGCTGATTAGAATATATATTAATTGTTGGGTGAAGAGGAGCTTTTTTAGAAGTAGACTGTTTTATAATGATATTCTAAATGTTTCATGGAATGCCTAAAGCAAAAGATAGCATTTCTTTTTAATCAGGTTATATATTTGTTGAAATAAATGAATAATTTATTTACTTGCTATCTTGGTTGTATGTCTTCTTTCTGTGGATCCTTGTCAGGATGTACTTCAAATGGATATTTTTAGAGAGCAATGTTGGTCTTGGGGAATAATTGAAGCATAGCAGTAGGTGAGTTATATGTCCCTGTAGTTGGCCTTTGGACCTTTTGAATGTCAGTTTTTATAGTAATTTCATTACTTGAAAAACATGCCGTGGTGATTAAGTGTTCACATCTTTTATCCCAGAAAATCAATTGCCATCTTTGCCTTATCAGTCAGGAATACTGCAAGCCTTACTACGTTGTGTTCAGCTGTCTTCATGCTATACATAAAATAAGTACAGGATAATTTTTCCATCTGACTTTCCTTCAGTCTGGTTTTGTCTCTACTTTTGTTAATGCAGATCAGGTAGTATGACTCAAAGGAGTCCATATGCACGCCTTCTAAGTATGTTTATGGGTATTTGTCTAATTACTTGTGTGTTTACTTCGGTATGTGTATGCACACGTGTTTGTGTATTTATTTGCACGCCTGCATGTACTTGTCAAAATACCTTTCAGAGTTTGCTTTTAAAATCTTAGCCTGGTTCTCAAAATTGCACAACTATTTAGCTTTAAGAAACCTGTGGCACGTATAGACCAGGGAAGGAACAAGTGCAATCCAAAAGTATTTTAGTATCGAGCAGTCTAAATGAATGTGTTGAAGAGATAATGGAAACCAAGTATTTCAGTAACAATCACTGGGATGCCTTTGAATAGTTAGACCACTTTACTGCATATTTCATAGTAAAAATATCTCATATGACATAAATATTTGGGAAAATTTATCTATAAAAGCATCATAGCACTAAAACAAAATGTTGCAAAGACTATAGAAAAACCTCCTCCATTGCTGTATATTGGCATAACCTAACTGAGTTCAGCTGATAATCTCAATTGATGCTTAATTAACTTCATCTCCAAGAAAATCTAATCACCCTCTGAGATACTTAAAAATGAGTTAATGTGTTAACTTCTTGTATCAGAGAATGAAAATGTTGTTCTGGATGCTTTTAGTACTCAGGCATAAGCGTATTTAAAAAGGAACTACTTGTAATAAGATACATGGGGTTACCTAATTTTGCACTGATAAAGGAGTGCTGATAATCTAAAAATCTTGAGAGTATGACCTTTATTTTGAAAGCTCCGTGTGCCAGGATCTCTATCAATAACATATTTTATCTGATGATTTTACAAACTATTCAAATATCTAATATAAAATTGCAGGAGAATTCTAAAATAAATAAATAAATAAATAAATATCCAGGAAATGGATCTTGAAAAACACCTTCCCGTCCCAGAAACTATGGGCTATTATAATCCAAACTGAGCATTTTAATGAATAAGAGTAGCTTTATATTTTAGTTTATATTATTCACTGTTGTAATGACAATAACATTTGATAGCAATTAGTTAAATAATAATATATATCTGAAACCAACAATTTTACTTCATTTGCAAACACTTTGTGATATATATTTTTCTATAGAAAAAACACTGTTAAAGATCCTGATAAACAAGAGATTTTTTTTTTTTTTTTTTTTTTTCAATGAAAAAACAGACACAGAATGCTGGTTTTCTTGGGTTTTGCACCAGTTTTAGATTTCATTACACTGCAAATAAATATTTTGTTGATAAAAACAGAGCACTAAAATAACATTATCAGGCTCATTATTTAAAGAGTCATCCCAGTTTCCCCTAATTTTTGAAAGTCAGGTGAGTGGCTGAGTGCTTCACATTCATGCTAAGATACTGCTGTCAGATATGCCTGTCATGAGTCTGTGCAAAACCACAGTATAGATACCTGATAAGAGCTGCAGGTGCAAGTAAGTTTTAGCAGATGCAAATTATGCCTGCTTTTGGAAGCAAGTTCAGAAGATTCACAATACATTTTAACATAGTATCAAACCCTACTTTCCATTTTTCATAGTGATGCAGGGCAGATATCTGGTATAATTTGTCTGGCCTTTTTCTGAACATTACCCAACACTCATGTCCATACTCTCTTGAAGAGAGGCTTCTACTGAAGACACTTTCCAGCATTTTTTATTAATATATTTTCTTAGGAATTTCCTATCAGTGTCATTAATGAAAATCTTAAATCCCGCCTGTCCCTGGATTTTTCCAGTAATCAGTGCTAGATAGATTTGCTTCAACACACTTCCTTTTTCATTAATATTATTTTTAGTTTGACTAACTTCATATATAAAATTGAACAGTTAAGATAGGGCAAAATTAAAAATCCCATCAACACATCATGAACAAGGTATTACACCGATTACAATAAACATAAAAAGATAAATTGAACCAAACTTGAGATTTAAATGAAATAAAATGTTTGTGGAAGAAATCTGTGATGTACAAGTACATAATGATAAAAACCTACCTGACAGTTAGGATAAAACAAATGTAAAAATAAAAATTTTACAATGTCTTTCAATGAGCATTTTCTCCTAAAACTCAAGAATAATTATGTTTTTCAACCTTTTTTTTTCTTTTTTTTTTTTCTTTTTTTCTTTTTTTTCTTACAGTACTTGGGGTGTATAGAAGTCTTACGCTCAATGAGATCTCTTGACTTCAATACAAGAACACAGATTACAAGGTAAGACTTTGTACAAGCGTATTTTAAGTCACTTCTGTTGTGTTCCCAAAGAGGAAAGGTCAGAAAAATAGCAAAACACATACTAAATATATTTGGATACCTTGTCTGCTTTTTATTTTGTTTTTACAGGGAAATATCTCACCTAATACCAATACAGCTCCCATGAAGTTTAAGGATCCTCCCTCCCCCATCAAATCCTCCCCTCCCCATCCCCCAATCAACACCACATGGTGTTGATGTCTTCTAGTGAATGGAGACCACAGTTTCAAATGGCCATAGACATATTCTGGCATCAAAGTAATGAAGCAACTCCTTTCAAAGAAATGCACATAAAATGATATGAATTGAAACAACAGTTGAATTTCAGCTCTTTAAGATGTCTTACTGTCACTAATAGTCTATCATAAAACATTTTTGTACTATAGACAGCTAACTATTTCCTTTTTTAATTCTGAAAAAAAAAAGATACTTATTTTTAGGCTTGGATGCAATTCTCATGAGCTACATGCATTGACTTTGAGTTACACGTGCATATATCAGCTTTGAAGGGGACCCTGTGGGTCCTCCAAAAATGTTAATCATTTGTTTGTCATGATGTTGTGTTGCTGAAGGGCATAGAAGTACATGGACAGGTAAATGATAGAATTCTGTATTTCAGACAACCTAGTATGTGGAGGCATCTGAGCATTTTTCTCTTCTGTTGTTTGAAACTCCTAGCATACATTTCTATAGTATTCACAGCAATAACTTTTAAACATGCTTTCATGTCCAGGCAGACTTGTAGTTTCAATGCAAATGGCACACCTGTTATTACCAACTGGAATCTGAATGATACTGGCTTATGAAACAGTTGTG